>WPIO01000160.1:497500-756409 GCA_009760855.2 Cristatella mucedo
GAAGCCCTTGTCTGTTCTAGGAACGCTGTGCATGGCCATCAGGTGCTCAGATCTCTTTTCATTTTGCCGTTTTCCTCGGAGAGCTAGCCTGGCGGAGAGACTGCTATGAGAGACTGGTGGCCCGCACCTCGAGAACCCGTCGTCTCAGCCTCAGACCGTGTGCTGGTCCAGCGTTGGACCGGGCCAGGGTTGCCAGCGACTCCTGACATCCTGCGGCTCCTCTGACACTGAAGCACGCGCGGCCGTGAGTGGGTTCGGTGGTCGGCTCTTATTGTCGTGTCATATCGGGCTCTAGATGCAGCCAGCGTCGTAAGCCAGTGTTACGCATAGTGCGCCGACAATGTCCGAAAGACTGCGTTCGCCCTTTGAAGGCACCTGCTCCGACTGCCGATCGCCACCTCGAGCTGGCAAGGAACAGCTAGAGCATCCAGCAGGTGCCTGCACTCCCCTCTCCTCACCCCATGTAATAGGCAGCTAGTCCTGAAAGGATTCATAATGTGTTTGGAGAGGGAACATGTGGCGTGCGAACAGCTGCTGGCGGCTTTAGCAGTGACTACCACTTCGGACGAGTTCTCAAAAAAGCTTAAATTCGTTCGTTCATGACTGGCCTTGACTTTTAATCGAGTGAGCGTCGGCAGAGCTTCCACTACATAGGTCACGCATGTGGCCATCGGACGGAATCTGGCTATCTTGATTCTCAACGACCTCACACTTCGATGGTGACTTTTTTCACTCTGCATTCAAGTTGGCTGCACTTCAAAATAGGTAGCACTGCAAGGATTCGTCAATCCTCATCTGTCCGGGACAAACACATTTGCTACAAAACTCTGCAGCTAGGCTTGTCTGTCGTGAGCGTCGTCGAAACTGCCACGCCACACTGCTTCTCACCCGCCTGCACTGGCGCTCAATCAAGCAACCTAGCCACTTGACTATTTTGTCACACACTTTTTAGGCGTCCGGCCATTCCCTCTCGCTGTGGTCTCCCCTATATGCAAAGCATTCCGATCAGTATTCTCATCACTTCGTACCGACAGTTCAGATTCAGGTCGTTTAGTTGTGCCTCTAAGGAACCTCAAACTCTTACGTGACCCTGCCTTCAAGACTCATGCTCCCAGAGCGTGGAACTCATTACCCACTTGCATCAGTATCTCATGCCCCGATTCACTAACGACACCCGATCATACAGCCTAGACTGTTCGCGTTTGCAGCTGCCCCCTCGTGGTTGGAAGGCAACTGCAGGCGTTGTTTCAGACTCTGCTTCAGTTCGGACTTATTCGCTAATGCCTCACCCTGTCAGCGTCAAGTCGCTGCTGAGTGACTTGTTCAGGTGTGGTCAACTGACTTTCAGTCTCAAGCTGTGACCTCGTCACAGCCCCGAAAGCAACCCTGGATATTAAATGCATAGGTCTCCCAGTCACACCAGGTTGAAGGTCGAGAGGTAGAGGGTCGAGAGCCCTATGAGTCGACCTGGCTGCCCCGTCGGTGCTCGTCGAAGCACGGCTGCTAGTCGCTAGGTTGGCTGCCATAGCAGCAGGGTAAATTCAATGCTCCGACCCAGTGCTCCGCTACTTTGCTTTGAGCAGCAGACCACCGTGGCAGCAGCTGCGGATGCTTGCTCTCATGTCCTGTCGGCCAGCCTTCCGGAAATTAGATCCAGCCAAACGTGGCCGCTTTAATGGGCTACCGAGTCTTCTCCCTTCATTAACCTCTGCAGGTGCACTGGCGTTGCATCCATTTAAGCCAAGGGAGCGGGCCGTGCTTACATATTTAGAGTGCACGTTCGTCTGCAGCCGGTGCCTCTTGGCGATGGCAGCCAAGGAGAAACACGGCACATCGTGCATCGAGAGAGCAACATGCATAGGGAGAGTATCATGCCGCGCATCCAGGCATCCAGCCTTGGACCGAGCGATAAAAAGGTGCCGAGCTCATGCAGCTGTAAAAGCCAGCTCATGCAGGCGCATGTATTTCGCTGCACCAGCTCTAGCTTTTAGAACCGTTAAAACGCCGGGCAAATTTATGCGGGTGCTGCCTTCGTGCTGGTGCCGCCGTGAAACTCGAAGCCAACATAGCCTAACCAGAGCCCACGTCCAATGGCCAGCGGTACTGTCACGTAAAACTGGGCAAAGCCGGAGCTGGAGTTCGTGGCTGCGATCTCGAAATAGGCTGCGCTGGGCGCGGCATCAGATCAAGAAGCTTAGTGCAAGACCTACCGACGGCAGTGCGAAGAAAGATATGGCCGACATTGCCAAGCAGGATGCCACCATCTTGCCCAGCCAACTTTGGGGTACTTTGTCTCCATAGCCGACGGTGTTCACAGTCACCTTGACGGGGAGAAATGAAAGCAACACTGAAACCATCAGCTCAGCAAACCTGCGACCGGTTGGCTCTAGTTCGCTCAATCGAGACAATCTCTGCAATTCTGTCTGACAGGTATATGAAAGCAAAAAAATCCTAGCTGATTTAACAGCCTCTTTTTGTATAGCGACAGAAGAGCCTTTACGGCTATCACCACCGCTTGCTGTGGCGATAATGGATCGCCAACCGCAGGAATCGAACCCACGACCTCGGGACCGAGGTCATGAAGGCAGCCGCCTTACCTAGTGTGCCATCACGGCTCACAAGACCAGCAAACAAAACTAGCTGTGGGCCAGGCCTGATAGAAATACGAACTAGATAGAAATGGGAACTGACCGACTATTTATTCTCAGCTGCATTTTCAAAAAATGCTGTCAAAGCTATTTCTAGGTGAAGCTCTACAGTGACTACTTATTGCTCGAACTCCCGCAGATCAAGGTTCTGCACTGTCCGAAGCATCGATCTGACTCAGATTGACTTGTTCAATATCAGCACAGGCTGAGTATGCAAAGCCTCATATTTTTTGTAAAGCACTTTCCAAGCAATTTCCATGGAAGTAGCACACCAGTTAAATCGAGGGATTCCGGCTGTAGTGCAACAGTCATAGAAACAAGGAGCGACTAGCTTTGATGTACACCAGCCCACACGCAAGCGCATGCATAACTCGCGCGTGCACACAGACGCGCGCGCACACACACACACACACACACACACACACACACACACAAAGACGCACACACAGACACGCGAACGCACACACACACAGACACACACACAGACACGCGCGCGCGCACACACACGCACACACACACAGACATACACACACACAAGACACACACATGTGCACTCGCCGCCTCGTGAGCGCATTCACACTACCACATGCCCCCACGCGCGAGCATGTACATGCATGCAGAATTACGTAGACAGCATCAAGTATGTAGCAGCAGGCATGCACCAGCATGCATGTACTGGCATGTGCACACGCCCACCGAGACGATTGGGGGATGAACGGCAAGCACTAAACCTTTCTTGGTGCTGGGGCAGCTTGTCTTTGACCATGAGCAGCTTGTACCAAAGCGGCTGACTGCTCTCCTTTTGTTCCCTTATACAAGCGAAACAGCTTCCTTTTGGCCTGACTACAGTATCTATTATTGCCAACAACAATGGGCAACAGTTTGATGCAGCAGTGGCTACGACTCTTCGTCATCTAAAAGCAACAAAATGCTGTAGCAACAACATCACGGTATAATTGGCGAGATAGATCTTCCGAACTTTAAATAATTTATTGATGCATGCATTCACACATGAACCTCCACGAAGGTTATCTACTTTACTACTGCCGCTTCTACTACTTCATTCTATTTTTGTTCACTGCTATTTCTCTACGACATCCCCTGACTTGACAACATTTAAAAATAAATAAATAAACCTATTTATGACATCCTTTAGTGGATCCCTGTGATCGCCCTTTATAATAATAATAATAACAATAATGCACTTGATAAAGCGCCCTCAGAGAGCTCAATCTCTTTCCAGGCGCTTTACATTTGCTGCAAAGGGAAACGCGATTAAATTAGTGGAGAATAGCATGCTTGATAAACAACATGAATAACATGGTTAGGGGCGACATGCAGAGCGTCAGCATGCAAATGTGGTTAGTGGCAGCATGCACAGTGTCAACACGAAGGACAAATCACAGGGACCCACTAAATGCTCTCCTAAATAGGTGTTTTAAGTTCTTTTTAAATGTGGTCAAATCAGAGGACGTTCTGACGCAAGTCGTGAGGGAGCTCCAGGCTTTGGGAGCATACGAACTAAATGCACGGTCTCCAAAGGATTTGAGGTTTGTACGAGGTTTATGCACTTAGGTGTGCTGACACTGCTGCATGGTGCAACTAACCCCACTTGCATGCTGACCCTGTGCATTTCACCCCTAACCATTTTATTCTTGTTGTTTATCAAGCATGATACCACTCACTATTCGATCGCATTTCCTTTGCAGCAAATGTAAAGCACCTAGAAAGAGATTGAGTTCTTTGAGGGTGCTTATCAAGTGTATTATTATTACTATTATATTTTTTATTTCGTGGCTGAACATTATAGGGCTGTCTGGACCATATTTTGCCAGGTAAGTGCAAGCTTCACGGAGTTAATCAGGCTGAAGCAGCCGCCGGATGTAGTTCGGAGGCTTGCACGTGACAGACCCGCGTGTAGTGTCAGAGCACGAAGCGCTGACTGATTGCCCGAAGGCCGTATAGCCATGCTAGCAACTTACGATGCCCCACCAGAGGGCGTCGGCGAAGCTCCCGAAGGGTTGCGACCCATCGCTAGCGACCACGTCTTTTTCGACAAGGTAGACAAAGTAGGAGGAGAAAATGAGCATCAGGAATCCAATATACAGCGTGGTGACCAGCTCCTGTAAGAGAGTGGCTCGACGGGCTCGCTGTGGGCAGGCTTTCATCTCTTCGTGCGCGTGCATAGCGCGCGAAGCAGCAGCAGC
Source organism: Cristatella mucedo (assembly GCA_009760855.2). Classification (NCBI taxonomy): domain Eukaryota; kingdom Metazoa; phylum Bryozoa; class Phylactolaemata; family Cristatellidae; genus Cristatella; species Cristatella mucedo. The sequence continues at coordinate 502,356 of WPIO01000160.1, forward strand.
AGCACATTTCGCAGGGCACAGGCAGCAGCTCTTTAACGTGCAGCAGGCGTGCGAATGTCAGCAGAACCGCGCTCACCTGTCTGTGAATGTACACGACAGAGCCCAGGAGGCGCCACGTGCCTCCTTGCCGGTCGACGTGCACGATTCTCAAGATCTGAAGGAAGCGAACGACCCTGCAAAAAACGAGTGAGCCTACGCTCGAGATCGTAATAACAATGACAATAATGACAATGCATTTGCGTAGCGCCCTTGTGATCACAAAAGACTATGCTTTGTTTAGTGTTACTTGAGCAATGAAAGGTACAGCGTTCAGACGCAGGTGGGCGACTGTGTATGCCGTAGTCCGTGGTCTTTCGTACTGGTCTGATGTGCTGCAGGTCTCACCAGGAGCAATAATGTTCCTCTCGGCATGCTGCTGTGAATAAATTGTTCACGTGATCGAGGCAGGTCGATTTTTCCTTACCTTAACTTGCCCTTAAGCATTTCTAGCGTATGCCAAGCGTGTCGTGAGAGAATCAGTTCGGCTAGGGCGCAATGCAAATGCCATATTAGTGCTATATTTAAGCAGCTGATACTCAACAGTAGCGATGACATCGCAGCGGTGGCAGTGATGGAACGTCTGCTGGACAGGAATGACATGAGCAGTGTTATCTGAGGGACAACGGGTGAGGAGGAGGGAGAGAGAGAGAGAGAGAGAGAGAGAGAGAGAGAGAGAGAGAGAGAGAGAGAGAGAGACAGAGACAGAGAGAGACAGAGACAGAGAGAGACAGACAGACAGAGACAGAGAGAGACAGACAGACAGAGAGAGACAGAGGGGGAGAGAGAGAGAGAGAATACACTGCGAGGGGTAGAGAAATGTAGAGGAGAAGGTCGGCATGATATTAAATATAAGGACATATTTATATATACAATATGGGGGATGAACGGCAAGCACTAAGCCTTTCTTGGTGCTGGGGCAGCTTGTCTTTGACCACGAGCAGCTTGTACCAAAGCGGCTGACTGCTCTCCTTTTGTTCCCGTACACAAATACACATGTAAAATAGTTAGAGTGCATGATGTCCACAGAGAAATTAATCTCTGTCCATGCTCTTTACAATTCGTAGCAAGAGAATGGGTACACAAGGTTTAGGAGCATGCACAGTATCTGGAATGTAAAGCAAACAAGTATCTGGCTTTTACCAGCATGCTAGGGAAAACATGAGGACACTCACGACCACCGCTTTTCAAGACCTAAGTTTAAGCACATGCACTGAATCATGCACGGGTACGCAAAGCACAGCTGTGCATCAGCACAAGTTTACGGGTTCGATAGAAAAGCTGAACAGAATAGATACGTCTTTAGGTAAGACGATAAGGATGCAAGGTCGCTCGTCGCTGATCACGTGACCGAGTCCAATAGCGGGTTCCTGACTGTGGGTGGTGATAGTCCGAGCAGAAGGCTCAATCGCACAAAAGCGTTTCCATTTAGTGCGAATGACGGCATGTTGACTGACGAGCGGGCGCTTCGAGAGTACGTGACCGGAAAAGTAGAGACGTAGGGATAAGTAGTAGGCCGTTGCTAGCGAGTGAATCGACCTGCAGGCCAGACTGAGGCTCATCCAGTCGATTCGATGCTAGATGGGGCGCCAGTGGAGATCAGGCGGAAATTGAGGTGTGGCAGGTGAGAAATAGAGGTGAGGCAGGCAGGAAATAGAGGTGGTAGGCAGTGAGGCCGCTGTCGACAGAGCAGACGAGCAGCGGAGTTTGGCTTCAGTGGAAGACAATCGAGGTCACAAGCCGGGAGTAAAAAATAAAGAATCGAAATAATCTAGATCCGATATCATGAGCGCATGAACAAGTTAGGCTGTCACACTCTTATATAATCACGTCCTGAATTAAAGAGAGAGAGAGAGACGGATGGGGAGAGAGAGGAGAGAGAGAGAGGAGGAGAAGGAGCATGACTGACAGAAGCATTCGCGGGATGATGGTGGCAGAAATAGGCTCGGAAGATGGAGAACGGAAACGCTAAAATAGATTTGCAGACAGAGCACACGGGGAGAGAACGAGAGAGAGAGAGAGAGAGAGAGAGAGAGAGAGAGAGAGCAAAGAGAGAGAGAGAGAGAGAGAGAGAGCAGAGAGAGAGAGAGAGAGAGAGAGAGCGAGAGACAAAGAGACGGAGAGGGAGGGAGATCCACCGAGATTGAGAAAGGTAGGGACGAAAAATAAGAAAGCCATGCAGGCGCTCGCATGCCCGGATCGCATCGCGGATTGTCGGTGGCGCGAGGAAGGCTGAGGAGCGGCAGCTCTGCCCAGGGTCGTACGCTGACAGTCGGCAGCCCTCGAGCTCCTCTCGGGCCCTCGCCGCCATAATGATTTGGCCTGCGGTTTCTGCGGCTGCTAATTCGGTGCGCTTGGCGGCTTTTCTAATGAGGCACCTCCTCTGCGTCTCAGCTAACCCAACACTCATTACGGCTATTGCCACCATTCATTCTCCACTGACGCTGCCGGCGCTGCTGGCGCTACGGCGCCGCTGCCGCTCCGATTTCCTCCGTCCGTGCCAAGTCGCGAGCTGCAGTAGGTCAAGGGCTGCTACCTCCTCGCGTCACGAGGTGTGCAGCTGAGCTGCAGGGACCGACGCGCGACCGACGCGAGCCTCGCTACCGATCGGCGAGCCAGCGGCCGACGTCGAGATGCCCGAAGCAGCGGCAGCGTGAACGTTCGCTCGAGCGGCGAGAGACGACGAGCTCGAAGCTCGATCTCGAGAGGGTCATGAACCTCGACCTCTGAGGTCTGCTGAATCTCGATCTCCAAGCCTCAGTGAACCAATTGCCTATAGGAAATAGACCAGTACAAAAAACGCGGGATCGCAAAGAGAGAGACAGACAGACAGACAGACAGACAGACAGACAGACAGGCAGAGACAGAGAGAGGCTTACTTCACGTGCATCGAATCACCTGCAGCCACCGCTATTTCCAGACCCCGGCCGAAGTGACGGCGAGTCTTCCCGATCGCCTTTCTCGTGGTTGCTCTCGCCCCGCCCCAGTCTTAGGCTCCCGATACCTCTCGCCTCCGGGAGGAGGATAATGCGGATTGACAAGAAGGACAAGCGCTCGGTGTGTCATCTTGGCCGTGGCGAAGAACAGCTTTTACGAGAGGCTGTGCAATACACAACGACGGCGGCCACGGACAGCGTAAAAGGCTTGACGAGAAGAACAACTCCGAGAAAATCTGCGAACGAAGCCGCCGGAGGCTAAAAAAGCGAGAGTGCGAGTGACGGTCCAAAAAGTCTATAGCCTATACAGATACAGATACAGCCCGTCGCGTTTAATCTCTTTCTCTCAGTTATCATGCTGTCGCCTGGCAGCTGGTACGTGCCGGTAATGAACCGCGACTCGGGACTACTTTGGGAAGATGGTTAGTAGTCTATGCTGGCAGTAAAAATAAATAAATAATTCATTTTTATAGTGCCCCAAGAGAACTTAATCTCTATTCAGGTGCTTCACATATGACTCGGGGCTCGAGCCCGTGACTTCAGGCAGACCTTGGTCGGGGCGAGAATCTTAACCACTGGACCAAACCAGTTTGATACTATACATATGTATAATATACTTGCATACATATATATATAATATAAATTAATCTAGAGCAGCTTCTACTTTCACGATAGACGTTGCCTTGCGTTTTATGGCAAAGCGCTATCCGCTCTTCAGACTCTAATCAACCTTGGAGACCATCAATCTTGGAAATCTTCGCTCTTTGCCTCTAGCCTACCTATCAGATATACTCCTCCACCAAGCTAATTATCGTACCACCCTCTTTTCGGAGTTTTATTTTTTACCTATACCTCACAAGAACCTCAAATCATTTGGAGACCGTGCCTCTAGTTCGTATGCTCCCAAAGTCTGAAACTCACTACCGACTTGCGTCGCGACATCCTCATACGTGACCACATTTAAAACAAGCTAAAACTGCATCCATTTATCACAGCTTTAGTTGGTTCATGGGATTCGTCCTTTGTGTGCTTATAGGTGCTGACACTGTGCAATCTCCCACTAACCACACTTGCATGCTTACTCTGTGCATGTCACCTCTAACCATACTGAGCTTGTTGCACGAACTAAATGCACGGTCTCCAAAGGATTTGAGGTTTGTGCGAGGTATAGATAAACAGTTAGGTTCCCGAAAAGCAGGTGGTACGATGCTTAGTCTGGTGGGGTAGTAGATCTGTTATGTAGGCTGGAGCCAAAGAATGAAGGGATCTAAAAGTGAGCGACAGAACTTGATCTAAAAGTGAGCGACAGAACCTTTAAGTCGATGAGGTGCTTGACTGGTGGTCAAGCAACGAGTCGACTTCAAGTTTTTCTAGGTGATATTTAAACAAAGCTAAAAGCGCACCCTACCTTGTAGCCTTTGCTAGGTCCACTTGAACTGTCCTTTTGTAATTATATTTGCTGACACTCCGAATACTGTCTTATGTGCATGCTGACCTTGTGCATGTCACCCCTAACCATGTTATGCATATTGTTTATCAAGCATGATACCACTCACCAGTCGATCGTGTTTCCAATGCAGCAAGTGAAAAGCGCCTTGAATGAGACTGAGTTCTCTGAGGGCGCTTTATCAAGTGTATTATCATTATTATTATTATTATTATTATGTGTAGTTCCTGAATAGATAATAAGTTATCTTCGGGCGCCATACAAATGAATTATATTCTACGAGCAGCTCACTCCCTTTTGACTCGCTTTGCTTAGTCATCGAAATTCCGTCACGAAAGACAGCACTTCGCCATCTTGCCACTTGATGGAAGTGTGCCAACTTGCCACGTGACGCCAGCTCGTCATTTGGCTTCGTGACGGACTTTCTCGCTTTAAGAAGTAGAGATCATATCGCTAAACCGTCGACCTGCTTCCATTACAGCCTAATTACAGTAATTAGTGCCTAGACAGAGATTCAGCTCTCCTTGGGCACTGTCCAAATATTCCATTGTTATTTACACTATTATTTTGCAAACGTCAACTCTTGACCGTCGAGCATCCGGCTCACACATCTGGTTCGCACACCCGGCGGCTCGCCGTACAGAGTTCGCGCCGGGCGTGCGAATCGCAGCACCACCTCTCAATCCTGCCACTGATGGCGGTGCCGTGTTCTTCTGGAGTCGCTAGGAGTCTCGACCTTTCCTCGAGGGCTTTAAGCGAGCCGTTCTCGTTCAGCACTTCAGCAGGAAGGACGAAGGGTGCATCGCATGAAGGGTTAGTAACTCCTAATGGCCAGGGCAAAGCTCTCGCCAGCTTGCTTGGCACTTCGTGCGGATTTCCGGAGGGGAGAGCGCATGAACCCACGCGCCTGCCGCCAGCAAGAGTCGAGCGGTTTCGCTTTTCTTCCCTTCGCGAAGCTCTGAACTTCCGTTCGACGCATCCGATTTACGCTGCCTTCGATATCAGGCGGCGCGCATTCTTACCGTATCGCAGAGGTTGCGAAAATTCGGCCCGAGTTTCCGAGGATGATAACGGCGAGCGAAGCGACGACGACGGCCAGATCTTCAAAGGAAGAGAGAGAGAGAAAGAAAAAAAGTGACCCGCCACTTCTCGTTCCGCTTGCGATTATGCAAGATTCGACTGCAGCGTTGTCAGCTCCGCAGAGACGATCGACTGACCAGACGGATGGGGGTTCCGTCGGCGGCTCTCGGTACTCTGGCTATATTATAACTGTATATGTATATATATATACACACACACACACATATATATATATATATAATGATTTAATTACTTGTAATAATGTAATGATATATAATTATTCTTAATAATATCATTAATTTGAATAAATAAAAATATATTAAATTATATTATTTGGGTTTATTGAATTCAGGGTAATAATACTGGCTGGCTTCCGGGGATGACGGGCAAGTGAGGGCGATGCCTGCCTGCCGTCAGACGAGGACGACTCCAACCGCCGAGCTGAATAGTCGGAGGCAGCGGTATTATATTGTAACACACACACACATACACACACACACACACACACACACACACACACACACACACACACACATATATATATATATATATAACATCGAAATTCACTATTTGGAAGATTCGGAGGCAGCATTCGGCGGCGAAAGCAGCATTCGGAGGCAGTTCGGCAATTGCCTTCGCATGCTCTAGAACGTTCCGCTCTCGAATTCGCGGCTTTCGGAAGTCATCGCCGGCCACGTTCGCGAAATGCAGGTCTACCCATGAGAAACGGGCGCCGCGTGTAAGACGGTGAGCTGACTGGTCTGACCTTGACCTTGTCCGTCCGCTGTTCGTCCGAGGGATTGAGGCATAGGGGAAGGTTTAGAGCTTCAGAGTGGGAAGTCGCGCTGCCTTCCCCCCCCCGGGAGGTTGCGGCGGTGGGCGCTACACAAGCATACGATTTCGCTAGGACGTCGTACGCCGTCTGCACGTATCCACGCTCGCTCTCTGCCACTGACTATTAATGCGACTAATTATTTGGCTCTGGTGCCTCAGAGGCTAACGCAGCTACGAGCGGATCCGATCTGGCACTTTCGAGTAGGCCATGTAGTGCTCTCTCTCTCTCTCCCTCCCTCTCTCTTTTCCTCTTTTTTCCCTCTCTCTCTCTCTCTCTCTCTCTCTCTCTCTCTCTCTCTCTCTCTCTCTCTCCATCTATGTCTCCCTCTCTCTCTTTCTCTCTCTCTCTCTCTCTCGCCGCTACCCTTTCGCATTCCGCATACTGTGTGCACGAAGCCCGGTGAAAGTCGGCAGTTTAAGTATCCATTTATCTGTTCTTTTTCAGAGTGCTTTCTCTCTCTCTCTCTCTCTCTCTCTCTCTCTCTCTCTCTCTCTCTCTCTCTCTCTCTCTCTCTCTCTCTCCGTCCGTCCGTCCGTCCGTCCGTCCGTCCATCCATCCATCCATCAATCTATCTCACTCTTTCTACTAGCTCTTCCGGTTAGCTTCGGTTGCAGTTGCCTCCGGCAGAAACCCACTCACAGGTGTCGCCCACCACGATCGTTCAACTTTGGGGCGTTTCCGGGCAGCTCAGCCGCCGTTGCCTGCCCTCTAAGTGCAGGCGCCAACTTAATCAGCGGCTCAACTTCAGCCAATCCTCAGAAAAAGCCGATCGTCCGACGAAGAGCGAGTCAGCAACGCACGGATTATTGAGACTTTTCAAAGCAGTTAAGCGTCAGGCAGCAGCAGAGGCAGCAAGCAGCCCCGACAGCGGTAATTGGAATCTCCGTCGAAGCGGCGAGAGCCGTCGAGAGACCCGCTTGATTTGAGGGCTGCAGCGTTCGAGCGACACAGCGTGCGGCAGCGTTCATTAGCGGAAGCCAATCGGAGCCTCAGACTCGCGAGCTGGAGGAGGAGCGACCAGTCCGCCATTAGTCAGGCGGAAACTGCGGTGATGACGACACTCTGCCAGCTTGATATCTGGCCAACTGGCAGCTTGCGGTCAGCTGCAGGTGGGCGGCGGAGCCGTGACTGTGAGGTCACCGGCGAGGTCACCGGCGGCGGCGCTAGCCGGGCAGAGAAAGCGGCGGTAGCAGGTCGGGGAGCTCGTCCGGCAGCGAAGCGGCGCAGCGATTGACCGAGCTCCCTACTTACCGATTATTGACATAATCTTGGCAGCGAAGCGTAGCCTGCCCCTGACGCCCATGTACTTGCTCCGGCAGCCCGCCGACCAGTTCCGAATGAAGTATTCGCAGCCGAAGATCACCATGATGGCGATTTCCTGCAAACGATGGCGGAAGCACGTTGCCAGTGAGCGACAGCTCCGCAGAGCGAGCGACAGCTCCGCCCACTACTGAGTCCGAGGCGTCGGCCCCTACCCAAAAATACTATGTGGGTGTTACGCAGGAGAGTTGTGTGCGACGAACTCACAGCCTAAGCGGCTTTCGGAACGCACTCGGTAGCCAACAGATGTCTTCTCACACAACAAAGAGAAAGTGGGAAGTATAGCAGAGTCAGGAGAGCAGTTGAGGTAATGTAATGTATCTCCGTCAGTAACTCCACAAAGTCATAAAGACCATGTGGGTGTTATGCAGGGAAGTTTTGTATAGCACACTCACAGCCTAAACGGCTTTCGGTACGCATTCGGTAGCCAACAGACTTCGTCTCACGTAACGAAGAGAAAGTGGGAAGCATAGCAGAGTTAGGAGAGCAGTTGAGGTACTGAGTAGCACAGAAGTAGCAGTTCAGGACCACTGAAAAAGATGTGCCATAGTCGGCAGTTGGAGAGTAGTTGTCGTTGCGTAAGAATTGTGGAAGCGAGTTCCACAGTCTAGGAACTGCAGAGCTAAAGCTTCTGTCGCCAACTGTCTTTGAGCGGAGGAATGGGACAGCTAATTTATTGTCCACACAGGACCTGAGGATGCGAACAGGCTGAAACTGATGCAGCAGTTCAGCTAGGTACGAAGGAGCTAAGCCGTGGCGGGCCTTGTGTGTCAGCGTAAGAACTTTACTCTGTATCCTTTGCTCAACCGGCAACCATCCTAGCTCTTTCAGCAGAGGTGACACGTGCTCAAACCGCTGGGACTTGAAGACCAGCCTTGCAGCCATATTCATAGTCAGCTGTGGTGGCATAATAGCTTTCTTTGGCAGCCCAGCCAAAAGGGAATTACAATAATCAAGCCGAGACAGAACTAAAGAGCTAGTTAAACTGTTTACAAGCCACTGTGGGAGACAGCTTCTAATCTTGGATAGGGATCGGATGTGATGGCTAGCTGTAGAGGCAGTCTTCTGAATGAAGCTTTTGAAATTGAGGCAGCTGTCGAACACGACACCTAGATTACGAGCACGTGGTGAAGGTCGCACAATAGCATCACCTATTAGAACAGCAAAGCCTTTTAATCCAGCCACACGCTTAGGGTGTCCTATGAGTAGCAGTTTGGTTTTATCGTCATTTAATTTCAGGAAGTTTTCCGACATCCAGGATCAAATATCGGCAAGGCAAGCATTCAGTTTCTCAGTTGCAGCAGCAGATTCCGACGGTTTAAATGACAAATACAACTGAGTATCGTCAGCATAGAAGTGATACCCTATTCCATGGGCCTTAATCACTTTTCCCAGAGGTTGAGTATAAATGGAGAACAGCAAGGGACTGAGTACAGACCCTTGAGGGACTCCACAGGTGACCCTTCTCATGTCTGAGACCTGACCCCCACACGACACGGATTGAACACGATCAGACAAGTATAATTTAAACCACGCCAGTGCTTCGTCTGCCAGACCGATCGTTGTTCTCAATCGTTCAAGCAGAACTTCGTGATCAATGGTGTCGAAGGCAGCAGACAGATCTAGCAGTGAGTAGCATGGAAGTAGCAGCTCAGGACCGTTGAAAAGGATGAGCCATAGTCGGCAGCAGGAGAGTAGTTGTCGTTGGGTAAGAATCGTGGAAGCGGTTCCGCAGTCTGGGACCTGCAGAGCTAAAGCTATCGCCAACAGACTTTAAGCGGAGGAATGGAGCAGCTAATTCACTGTCCGTAAAGACCTGAGGGCACGAGGAGGCTGAAACTGGTGCAGCAGTTCAGCTAGGTATGGAGCAGCCACACCGTGGCGGGCCTTGTGGGTCAGCCTCAGAACTTTGATCTGTATCCGTTGATCAACCGACAGCCATCCTGGCTCTTTCAGCAAAGGAGACACGTGCTCAAACTTTGGAGACTTGAAAACTAGCCTTGCAGCCATATTCATAGCCAGCTGCAATGGCCTAGTTGCTTTCTTTGGTACCCCAGCCAAAAGAGAATTACAATAATTAAGCCGAGACAGATCTAAAGAGCTAGTTAAATTGTTTGCAAGCCACTGTGGAGACAGCTCCTAATTTTAGACAGAGATCGGATGTGGTGGCTAGCTGTAGGAGCAGTCTTCTGAATGCAGCTTTTAAAATTTAGGCAGCTGTCGAAAACGACACCTAAATTTCGAGCATGTGGCGCGATGATTGAACAACAGCATCACCTATCACAAGAGCAAAGACTTTTAATCCAGCTATTGAATTAGGTGGTCCTGTGAGCAACCATTCAGTTTCATCGTCATATAGGTTCAAGAAATTTTCCGACATTCAGGATCGCATGCCGGCTAGGCAAGCATTCAGCTTCTCAGTTGCTGCAGCAGATTCCGACGGTTTGAGTGACAAATACAGCAGAGTACCGTCAGCGTAAAATAATAATAATAATACATTTGATAAAGAGCCCTCAGAGAACTCAATCTCTTTCTAGGCACCTTAAATTTGCTGTAAAGGAAATGAGCATTTTATTATTACTTAGTAGACCTCATTAGGAACGTATTCAAGCACTTCACACACACACGCTCACACACACACACACACACACACACACACACACACACGCGCGCCCGCACACACACACACACACACACTCACACACACATAAAGATATACACACACACACACACACACACACACACACACATATATATATATATATACATATATATATACATATATATATATGCCACACGACTCGAGCTGACGACCTCGGTCATCAGATACATTCACCTTGACCTCGGTCGGGGTAAGCACCTTAACCGCTGTGCCAAACCAGCGCTGAAGACACATTAGTACAACAAATCCCACATATTCAACCGGCGTGCACACAGATGCTATACTGGCGGCAAGGACGTGGTGGAGCTGTACACCTGCGACACTCTGAAAGAGCTATAGAGTATACGACGGATATTCGATCTCTGCCACGAAGCGTTCCTACTGCTTTTCGTCGCTAGTGACTGTGTAAATGACATTAACGATGCATCAAGAATAAGTCATGACGATTGTAAATGTGGCCTTGCGATAATAACCGTTTGATTACAATTCAGTGCAGCAGCCTATACATTCTACGTTAAGAATAATAATAGTCCCAATCATAATCATAACCTTAATAAAAAAAAACGTATATACAGCACCCTACGAGAAATAAATCTCTATTTAGGCATTTATATATGCTCAAAATGAAGCAGGAAGCCAATTGGTTATTGAAAGCGTGCACGATTTCAGCATGCACGAGCACACAAAGGTCCGTTCACAGGGAGGAATGAGTAGGAAAGGAAAGCAAAGGAGAGGAGAGGAGAGTAGAGGAAAGAAAAGGAGAGGAGAGGAGAGGAAAGGAGAGGAAATGAGAGGAAAGGAGAGGAGAGGAAAGGAGAGGAAAGGAAAGGAGAGGAAAGGAAAAGAGAGGAGAGGAGAGGAGAGGAAAGGAAAGGAAAGGAAAGGAAAGGAGATGAAAGGAAAGGAGAGAAAAGGAGAGGAGGATCAGTTGGGGTTTTAGCTTCTTTTTAAACGTATCGAGTCAGGGGTTACAAAATGATCTGCCTCCACTGTCAAGGAGAGGATGTATATTAACGACATACTGACTAATGCAGCGCATTAGTAAAGTGCCTCGATTTTTACAAAGCTCTATGGCTGCCGCAGCTCTACGAGGAGCAGGCGCGAAGAGCTCCTCGAACCCGAGGTTCGAGCCCGAGTTCGGCAGCTGCTGCTGGGTGAGCTGCTGCTGCTGCGCTTGAGAACTCACGAGAGGACGAAGCACGTCCTCGGCAAACGAGGCGTACTCGTCAATCGTGGCTAGAATGCTGAAGATCAGACTGGTAAGAACGATGATGAACCTGGAAAAGATCGCAGCCGCCGCCGCTGCGTGAGACTCACAGACGCGAGCCGCCGCCGCCGCCCGCCGCCGCCGCCTACCGTGAGCCGCCGCAGCAAGCGTGACCCTTAAGGAAAGAGTCGCCGCCAACCTTGACGCATTTCGGCCGCGGCAGTTACCCGACGCGTGGCACTCGCTTCGAAAGATTCGTGCTAGGTCGAAGATTATTCTTGCTATTATATAGGCAAAATATCATTCAAAAATAAATAGTGTAAATAGTTAACATATATAGTATAAATAAACTGACGTATATCTATAGTATTAGTTTTAAAGATTAGCGCTAAAATATAGGTTGAGAGATTTGCCGCTCCATCGCGCTGCATGACATGGGGGTCACGCACCGGTCGTGCAGCGCCAGCAGACACCGACCGGTGAGCGAGCGAAAGAAACCGCCGTATAAACACTAGCTCCGCCGCCGCCGCCATGTAAATACGTTGATATTATATTATTATAATATTCATAATATTATACATTAGTGATATACTACCGTATAATATATATATATATATATATTACATATATGATATATACATACTATATATATATATATATATATATATATGTATATGTATATATATACCTTTCTATATATGTATACTATATTCTATATCTATATATACATAATTTCTCGGCACATAATATATCATATAATAATATACTATAATAATGTATTATTATAATATTATATTATTTAAAATACTTTAATAATTGTATACTATGTTATTAGATATCAATGTTAATATTAATTTAAATGCATTAATTATGCAGCAATGGCGAGACGCTTGCATCTAGCCCGGCGAGAGCTAAATCTCTTTCTAGGCACTTTCAATGAATCAACCAAAACATAATCGCAGCTCGCCAAGCGGGGCTCGACTGCGTCGGGCTACGCTGGAAACGGGAAACGGTCGTTCGAGCTTCGCCGTCGGGCTCCACTAGGCGCAGTGCAATGTCGTCCGTTTGCAAAACAAAATCCGTGTTGAGGCGCGTCTGCTCTTGTCACGTGTCACATCAGCTCTTGTCACGTGGCTCTGCTCTATGGCTTCTTTACCACTCGCCTACGGCTGCTGCTTTAACTCGGCCGAGTCGCGTCGTCGGAAGAAAGAAGTGCGCACTCAAGCAGACTGAGCGCAGCGATGCGGCCAACCGCCCCGCGAGAGCTCGGCGACCCAATAATTTGTAATTTCCGCGCGTGGCGCGAGCGAGGCGCGCAGGCAGCGAAGGGAGCCGGCGGCGGCGGCAGCGTGCTCACACGGAGAAATGGTAGACGAAGCAGGCCCAGCCTGTAGGGCGCTCGAGGAAGTTGTAGGCCAGGCCCTGCAGCTTCACGTGGGCGTGCTTGGGGCTGCAGTTTCGCGGCCTCTTCGCCATTAGCGCCTCGCGCTCGAGCAGGGCCACAGCCCACGGCGTTCTGACGTGCACCACCTTGAGCGCCGTGGCGGTCGCTGCCACCATAGCGGTCAGCGCGCCGCTCCGCGTCGCGAAGCCGTTTGGCGGCGGCGGTGGCAGCGCCGACTCTGCGTCGCGGCCTCCCGCCAATGGCGGCGTCGTCGGTGACGGCGACGGCGGCGACGACGGCGGCGATGGCGTCGGCAAGGCGCCCAGCTCAATCATCGCGGGCGGCAGGGTTGACAGCGGCGACTCGCTGCCAGGCATGTCGTGGCTTTTCGCTTCCGCTTCCTGCGCACCCGCGCGCCAGTCCGTCTCTCTCCCTCTCTCTCTCTCTCTCTCTCTCTCTCTCTCTCTCTCTCTCTCTCTCTCTCTCTCTCTCTCGAGGTCGTCGCAGCGGCTGAAATGGGCGAGCTCGGCGGCCTGAAACGTAAGGCGACGCCTCCGCGCCGAGGAGACGCCTTCGCGGCGTCGCCGACAAAGGCGTCGGTTGCTGCTGACTTCGCTGACCACTGACCGGTGACGGCGACGCCGATCGCCGCCACGCCTGCATTAGCGCCGCAGCGCCAGCAGCGATTTGCTACGAGCTGACGCTGCATTCGCTTCGTTCACAGCGAGCTGATCGATGCGATCGATCCGATGCTCCTTAATGGAGCTACGAAAGGTAGCTGCTAACTAGACGGGCGCCCGGCTGCAAGGCAGTCAAGTTAGCTACCCATGGCTAGCAATTTTCCTCGCATATTCGTAATAATAATAATAATAATTCACTTGATAAAGCGCCCTCAGAGAACTTAATCTCTCTCTAGGCGCTTTACATTTGCTGTAAAGTGAAATGCAATTGAATGGTAAGTAAAATCATGCTTGAAAAAAACAAACGAAATGAATAATATGGTTAGGGGTGACATGCACAGGGTCAGCATGCAAATGTGGTTAGTGGCAGCATGCACAGTGTCAGCACGCATAAGCACATCAAGCACGAATCACAGGGACCCACTAAATGCTGTCCTAAATAGGTGTGTTTTTAGGTTCCTTTTAAATGTGGTCAGGTCAAGGGATGCTCTGATGCAGGTCGGGAGGGAGTTCCAGGCTTTGGGAGCATATGAACTAAATGCACGGTCTCCAAAGGATTTAAGGTTCGTATGAGGTATTTCTAGACTGTTGGATTCCGAAAAGCGGGTGGTACGATGCTTAGCCTGATGGGGTAGTATATCTGACAAATAGGCTGGAGCCATAGAATGAAGGGACCTAAAAGTGAGGGACAAAACCTTGAAGTCAATCCGTTGCTTGACTGGTAGCCAGTGCAGGTCGGCAAGAAGTGGAGTAATGTGGCAACTGCGACGCTCACGACAGACAAGCCTAGCTGCAGAGTTTTGCACCGGCTGCAATCGCCTGATCGCACATGCTGGTAGGCCAGTGAGCAGTGAGTTGCAGAAGTCGAGACGAGATGTCACGAATGCATGGACCAACTTGGACGTGGTATCCTTATCTAAACAGGCCCGAATTTTAGCAATATTATGAAGCTGAAAATAGGCAGATTTGACTGTGGAGCTGATATGGTCGTCTAACGAGAGGTCGCTTTGGAAAATAGTTGCTTTCTTTGGTAGGCAAAAAAAAGCAAAAAGGAATTACAATAATCAAGCCGAGACAGGTCTAAGGAGCTAGTTAAATGTTTTGCAAGCCACTGTGGAAGACAGCTCCTAATCTTGGATAGGGATCGGACGTGATGGCTAGCTGTCGAAGCAGTCTTCTGAATGAAGCTTATAAAATTGAGGCAGCTGTCGAAAACGACACCTACATTTCGAGCATGTGGTGATGGTCGCACATAAGCCTATTAGATGAGCAAAGCCTTTTAATCCAGCCGCACGCTTAGGGTGTGTTATGAGCAGAAGTTTGGTTTTATCGTAATTTAATTTCAGGAAGTTTTGCGACGGGCACACTAGGTAAGGCGGTCGCTTTCACGACCTCGGTCCCGAGGTAGTGGGTTCGATTCCTGCGGTGGGCGATCCTTTATCGCCACTGCAAACGGTGGAGATAGCCGTAAAGGCTCTTCTGTCGCTATACAAACAGAGGCTGTTAAATCAGCTAGGATTTAATATTTATTTATTCATCCAGGATCGAATGTCAACAAGGAACGTATTCAGTTTCTCAGTTGCTGAAGCAGATTCCGATGGTTCGAATGACAAATACAGCTGAGTATCGTCAGCATAAAAGTGATATCCTATTCAATGGGCCTTAATCACTTTTTCCAGAGGTTTAGTATAATGGATAACAGCAAGGGACCGAGTACGGACCCTTGAGGGACTCAACAATTGACCCGTCTCGTGTCTGAGACCATGCGACACGGATTGAACACGATTGGAAAAGTTTGATTTAAACCACGCCAGTGCTTCGTCTACCAGACCGATCGTTGTGGCTGCAGCGTATGCGAGTTGGCTGCCTTGAGTTTTTATGCGGAGAACTGCACATTGCCCTTGCCTCTATCGTAGTTGCCGAGACGAGCCCAACTTAGGTCTCTTCCGGGGCGCACCGTCTTGCTTCGGGTTGGCAAGGACGTGTGCACGGATTGACTCGGGTGTGCCTATTTATGCAGTTAGGTATGCCGTGTGTACGCGCAAAGATACATACTTTGCACGTGAGAGTACGTTTCAGTACTTTTCGATAGTGAGCACAAAATGCAAGAGCATAAATGGTGTAAGTCTAACTTCACTGCAAATACTACGACTCGCGTCGTAGTATTCGCAGTGAACTACTGCGACTGCGCACGGCTGCATGGCTTCGGTTCTCTCTCTCTCTTTTCCTGTCTGTCTCTCTCTCTCTCTCTCTCTCTCTCTCTCTCTCTCTCTCTCTCTCTCTCTCTCTCTCTCTCTCTCTCTCTCTCTCTCTCGAGGTCGTCGCAGCGGCTGAAATGGGCGAGCTCGGCGGCCTGAAACGTAAGGCGACGCCTCCGCGCCGAGGAGACGCCTTCGCGGCGTCGCCGACAAAGGCGTCGGTTGCTGCTGACTTCGCTGACCACTGACCGGTGACGGCGACGCCGATCGCCGCCACGCCTGCATTAGCGCCGCAGCGCCAGCAGCGATTTGCTACGAGCTGACGCTGCATTCGCTTCGTTCACAGCGAGCTGATCGATGCGATCGATCCGATGCTCCTTAATGGAGCTACGAAAGGTAGCTGCTAACTAGACGGGCGCCCGGCTGCAAGGCAGTCAAGTTAGCTACCCATGGCTAGCAATTTTCCTCGCATATTCGTAATAATAATAATAATTCACTTGATAAAGCGCCCTCAGAGAACTTAATCTCTCTCTAGGCGCTTTACATTTGCTGTAAAGTGAAATGCAATTGAATGGTAAGTAAAATCATGCTTGAAAAAACAAACGAAATGAATAATATGGTTAGGGGTGACATGCACAGGGTCAGCATGCAAATGTGGTTAGTGGCAGCATGCACAGTGTCAGCACGCATAAGCACATCAAGCACGAATCACAGGGACCCACTAAATGCTGTCCTAAATAGGTGTGTTTTTAGGTTCCTTTTAAATGTGGTCAGGTCAAGGGATGCTCTGATGCAGGTCGGGAGGGAGTTCCAGGCTTTGGGAGCATATGAACTAAATGCACGGTCTCCAAAGGATTTAAGGTTCGTATGAGGTATTTCTAGACTGTTGGATTCCGAAAAGCGGGTGGTACGATGCTTAGCCTGATGGGGTAGTATATCTGACAAATAGGCTGGAGCCATAGAATGAAGGGACCTAAAAGTGAGCGACAAAACCTTGAAGTCAATCCGTTGCTTGACTGGTAGCCAGTGCAGGTCGGCAAGAAGTGGAGTAATGTGGCAACTGCGACGCTCACGACAGACAAGCCTAGCTGCAGAGTTTTGCACCGGCTGCAATCGCCTGATCGCACATGCTGGTAGGCCAGTGAGCAGTGAGTTGCAGAAGTCGAGACGAGATGTCACGAATGCATGGACCAACTTGGACGTGGTATCCTTATCTAAACAGGCCCGAATTTTAGCAATATTATGAAGCTGAAAATAGGCAGATTTGACTGTGGAGCTGATATGGTCGTCTAACGAGAGGTCGCTTTGGAAAATAGTTGCTTTCTTTGGTAGGCAAAAAAAGCAAAAAGGAATTACAATAATCAAGCCGAGACAGGTCTAAGGAGCTAGTTAAATGTTTTGCAAGCCACTGTGGAAGACAGCTCCTAATCTTGGATAGGGATCGGACGTGATGGCTAGCTGTCGAAGCAGTCTTCTGAATGAAGCTTATAAAATTGAGGCAGCTGTCGAAAACGACACCTAGATTTCGAGCATGTGGTGATGGTCGCACATAAGCCTATTAGATGAGCAAAGCCTTTTAATCCAGCCGCACGCTTAGGGTGTGTTATGAGCAGAAGTTTGGTTTTATCGTAATTTAATTTCAGGAAGTTTTTTGCGACGGGCACACTAGGTAAGGCGGTCGCTTTCACGACCTCGGTCCCGAGGTAGTGGGTTCGATTCCTGCGGTGGGCGATCCTTTATCGCCACTGCAAACGGTGGAGATAGCCGTAAAGGCTCTTCTGTCGCTATACAAACAGAGGCTGTTAAATCAGCTAGGATTTAATATTTATTTATTCATCCAGGATCGAATGTCAACAAGGAACGTATTCAGTTTCTCAGTTGCTGAAGCAGATTCCGATGGTTCGAATGACAAATACAGCTGAGTATCGTCAGCATAAAAGTGATATCCTATTCAATGGGCCTTAATCACTTTTTCCAGAGGTTTAGTATAATGGATAACAGCAAGGGACCGAGTACGGACCCTTGAGGGACTCAACAATTGACCCGTCTCGTGTCTGAGACCATGCGACACGGATTGAACACGATTGGAAAAGTTTGATTTAAACCACGCCAGTGCTTCGTCTACCAGACCGATCGTTGTGGCTGCAGCGTATGCGAGTTGGCTGCCTTGAGTTTTTATGCGGAGAACTGCACATTGCCCTTGCCTCTATCGTAGTTGCCGAGACGAGCCCAACTTAGGTCTCTTCCGGGGCGCACCGTCTTGCTGAGAGGGGCTGCAGGCGGGAACCGCCCTCCTGCGCCCCTGCCCACACACGCTTACGCGCACAGGCACATGTTCGGGTTGGCAAGGACGTGTGCACGGATTGACTCGGGTGTGCCTATTTATGCAGTTAGGTATGCCGTGTGTACGCGCAAAGATACATACTTTGCACGTGAGAGTACGTTTCAGTACTTTTCGATAGTGAGCACAAAATGCAAGAGCATAAATGGTGTAAGTCTAACTTCACTGCAAATACTACGACTCGCGTCGTAGTATTCGCAGTGAACTACTGCGACTGCGCACGGCTGCATGGCTTCGGTTCTCTCTCTCTCTTTTCCTGTCTGTCTCTCTCTCTCTCTCTCTCTCTCTCTCTCTCTCTCTCTCTCTCTCTCTCTCTCTCTCTCTCTCTCTCTCTCTCTCTCTCTCTCTCTCTCTCTCTCTCTCTCTCTCTCTCTCTCTCTGTCTCTGTCTCTCTCTCTCTCTGTCTCTCTCTGTGTCTCTCTTTGTTTCTCTTTGTCTCTCTCTTTGTCTCTCTCTTTGTCTCTCTCTTTGTCTCTCTCTCTCTCTCTCTCTCTCTCTCTCTCTCTCTCTCTTTGTCTCTCTTTGTCTCTCTTTGTATCTCTCTCTCTCTGTCTCTCTCTCTCTGTCTCTGTCTCTGTCTCTGTCTCTGTCTCTCTCTCTCTCTCTCTCTCTCTCTCTCTCTCTCTCTCTCTCTCTCTCTCTCTCTCTCTCTCTCTCTCTCTCTCTCTCTCTCTCTCTCTCTCTCTCTCTCTCTCTCTCTGTCTCTCTGTCTCTCTCTCTGTCTCTCTCTCTCTGTCTGTCTCTGTCTCTTGGTCTCTTGGTCTCTTGGTCTCTCGGTCTCTCGGTCTCTCGGTCTCTCGGTCTCTCTGTTTCTTGGTCTCTCTCTCTCTCTCTCTCTCTCTCTCTCTCTCACTCCCTGAACCTGCGAAAGTGGGCGGCGGCCTCTAGTAAGTCGCCGATTGGTTGGATCGATTCGAGCGTAGTTCTAGGAAATGTGGCTTACGATGGGCGGGTAGTGGATAGACGCGCGCTGGCGGGAGGAGCTCGCGTGAATTCTACTCGTAGCTTTGTACGTTTCGCTGCAGAGCAGACGGTGGAGTCCGGCACCGAACGCGGACCTCGGAATTCGTTCAATTATCCGAAGCCCACATCCCTACACGCCTGTCTCCTACTAGCTGCGCTGGCAGGAACGGAGCTGTTCTCCGTTGTAACGGTGAGCAAGCAATTTAGCTAATAAAATATTTAAAATATTTACTAGTTCTTTAGTTCTGTCTCGGCTTGATTGTTGTAACTCCCTTTTGGCTGGGTTACCAAAGAAAGCAACTAGGCCACTGCAGCTGACTATAAATACGGCTGAAAGGCTAGTTCTCAAGTCCTAGCGCTTTGACCACGTGTCTCCTTTGCTAAAAGAAGAAGTATGGCTGCCGGTTGAAGGATATAGAGCAAGGTTCTTACGCTGACCCACAAGGCCCTCCACGGCTTGGCTCCTTCGTACCTAGCTGAACTGCTGCATCAGTTTCAGCCTCTTCGCACCCACAGGTCCTGTGTGGACAATCAATTAGCCGTTCCATTCCTGCGCTTAAAGACCGTTGGCGACAGAAGCTTTAGGTCTGCAGGTCCTAGACTGTGGAACTCGCTTCCACAATTCTTACGCAACGACAACTACTCTCCTACTGCCGACTATGGCTCACCCTTTTCAGCGGTTCTGAGCTGCTATTTCCATGCTACTCACTACCTCAACTGCTCTCCTGACTCTGCTATGCTTCCCACTTTCTCTTTGTTGCGTGAGACGAAGTCTGTTGGCTACCGAATTCGTACCAAAAGCCGCTTAGGCTGTGAGTGCGCTATACAAAACTTCCCTGCGTAACACCCACATAGTCTTTATGACTTTGTGGAGTTACAGACGGAGATACATTGCATTACATTACTACGCTACGGAGATACGTTACATTACATTACAAGTTACTAATTGAAAAAGCAAAGCAGTCGGCATCCACTAGAAGTGGGCGTGCGGGCTCGTTCTCGGTGCCTCTCCGCAATCCCGCTTCCGTCCTGCTGACTAATTTATTCTAATGACTTGGCAGGAGGTGACATTGACCGGCATCAGCGCTCCCCAGCGGCGACTCCTATTGTTAGCTCGCGTCGTCTCCCAAAATAGACGCGTCACCTTGGTTTGCCCGACACCAGCCTGCCTAGCGCCGACGACTCTAGGGGCCGGTGGGTGGTCAGGCTGCCGCCGCCTAAATCTAAAATCGCCTCATTGCACTGGCCTAAGGATCGGCAAGTAGTGAGTCACAGGAGTCGAGAGGGATGTCACAGAATTCGGTTGTTGCGATTGGCTGGATCACTCGGACTGGCGATCGCTCGGAATTGACAGTCCTTCTAGGAAAAAATACAGCGTACAGTGGACACGCTTCAATCAGTTGTACCTTGGCTCTTATCCCTTCCAGCCATCCAGCTCGACAAACTCGCTCAACTTCCTTGCTGCGTGTATTGCTGACATCCGCACGTGGTAGGCAGCAAACTTTCTCTGATTGAATTATGATAAACAAGCTAACTAGCAATGGGCAAACCAAGTGCGATTTAGAAATTAGAAAGCAAAACGCTCAGAATCGGCTCTGCCAGCATATCTCCTGTTGAATTGGCACGAAGCCTAGGCGTCCTGTTCCAAATCGACTTTGCCCTAGACGACCACGCCAACTCCACAGTAAAGTCCGCCTACTGTCAGCTACATAACATTTTTTATATTCGGGCTTGCTTACAAGGTGATACAACACCTAAATTGGCCCATACGTCTGTAACATCCTATCTTGACTTCTGCAACTCACTGCCTGCTGGTCTACCGGCCTGTGCAATCAGGCACTCACAGTTGGTACAAAACACTGCAGCTAGACTTGTCTGTCGTGAGCGTCGCAGTTGCCGAAACAACATTGCTCTCGAACCCGCACTGGCTCCCAATTCAGCAGTGCATTAACTAAAAGGTTCTGTCACCAATTTATTAAGTCCTTTCATTCTCGGAATCTAGCCGACCAGCCAGACCTACTCTCGCACAACGCTACGCATTGTGCCGCCTACTTTTCTGAATTGAACTGTATAGCTATACCTCGTAGAAACCTCAAATCCTTTGAAGACCGTACCTTTAGTCACTAAAATTAAATTAAATGCTAGCTTATTTAACAGACTCTTTTTTATAGCGACAGAAGAGCCTTTACGGCTATCACCACCGCTTGCAATTGCGATAAAGGATCGACCACCACAGGATTCGAACCCACGACATCGGGACCGAGGTCGTATGCTCCCAAAGCCTGGAACTCACTTTCGACTGACGTCATGACATTCCTTGGCTTGACGGCATTTAAAAGAAGCTAAAAACGCACCCGTTTATCACAGCATTCGGTGGGTCCTTGTGATTTTGCCGTTTTGTGCCTCTTCGCAGTGACGCTGTGCATGCTGCCAATATTTACATTTACATGGCGACACTGTGCACGTCACAATAATCACGTTTTGCTTGTTGTCATTGAGCATGCTACCAGTAACTCTTTGGGCATGCCTGGTTTACAGCATATATAAGGGGCCTAGAAAGAGATTAGATTCTCTGAGGGTGCTACACAAATGTATTATTATAATTAATTGTTATTAAAAGCTCAGAACTCGCTTTCGACTGACATCACGTCATCTGCTGATTCAACATCACTCAAAAAGAAGCCGGAGACCTCATGTTCCTCTTCGCCTTTGCTCTTTCCGAGTAACTTGTGCTTTTATGTGACTGCCCGTAATGAAACTGTGCACGTGCAAAACTAATGATAGCGGTGAGCTGCTTTTTCTATAGCGCCAGCGTGGATCTGACTTTTTCCTATAAGCATTGTCTTGTTTGCTGATTGGCTGACTGAGTGTTACTGGCAGGATGTCCAACTAGCAATCTGTAGTGAGCCTGTTGTGCGCTTCTGAATGCTTGCTCAGCTAAATACTTCTTTAACTATTGGCTGATGCTACTCTAGCTGTAAAGTGCCCGGATAGAGACTGCATTCTCTCAAGGCCACTAAACAGAAGACGTGATTATCATAATCCTAATAATTTATTATTATTGACCTGTGTTAGCTTCGCGGCGATGTCTAATTTCAAGTAGACGAACATGAATTGAAAACACCGGCACCCTCTGAAACGGCCTTCATCCCTTGCTGATTCTCCACTCTCTGCTTAATATATAAAATATAATTCATTTATATAGCGCCCCAGGAGAACTTAATCTCTATTCAGGCGCTTCACACATGCCTCGGGGCTCGAGCCCATGACCTCAGTCAGACCTTGGTTGGGGCGAGCACCTTAATCGCTAGACCAAACCAGCTCGGCACCGCTCGCCTTGAACAGCTTGCAATCCGTGCACAAGAAGCCGATTCTCACTTAAGCTCTGCGATCGACAGACTCAGCATGACGGAAGTGCATCGCAGAAGTCTAATGAGACGGCTGATGACAGATCTTCGTATTTTGCTGGCAGTAGTCGTTTCTTGAGGCAGTTTACTTTCTTCAGAGTAGCAAAGGAGTGCTACGTGACCGAGCTCTACCAGGATCTACATTGAAACTGCTCCACGGAATCGATTGCCGTATGTGGAGACCATGATCAGTCCGGATCGAGTGTTTGGGTGGCGATCGGTGGAATTAAGCGGTCCATCCATTGTTTTCTATCCATTGCCTATTTCAGAGCTACGTCTGTAAGCGCGTCTTGATATTTCCTGTTACTTTTCTTTTGCGTCCGAGTGCAAAACGGTAGCAAATTTACGTAGTGCGCTGCCGGGTGCCTAAATTGGCTTGATTTTTCAAAAGTCAACGCCGCTCCACCAGCTAGTAAGAGAAAGACGAGAACGCATTGCCGATTCACAATTGCTTGCCCGATTCCAGACTTACGACTTGTAGCGGATCCTACTCATGGCATTACTAAAGTTATCACAGCCAGACATGATGCCGTACGATAACTTTCGATGACGCACAGGTTCGAACGGTTGAAGGCTGAACAGCTTCCGCTGAAGTCAAGGTCAACTGAGGTGTCACTCTGGTGAGCAATCGCCGTAAAGCACCAGCGAAAACGTTCAACAAACAAAGGCGAAGTTCGAGCCGGAGGCTCTGCCTGGAGGCGATCGTCCACGCTGCGGTAGACGTGTTCGGTGGGCGTGCACGTGTCGCTAACATCGCTCCCCTGTCTCCCCTCGCCGCGACCACGGCGCACTCTAGCACGGCCGGCGAACTCGCGAAAGGCGCACCCGCGCCCGCTCCCGGTCCACTCCCCCGAGACGAGAGTTCGCGCTAGGATTTCGGCTCTCGAGAGCCGCTCTCGCGAACCGAAGCTCCTAGCCAAGCTCCTGGCTGCTGGCCGCTCCAACTGCAACGTCGCCTTGTCGGCCACCTTACGTCGTTGGGTGCTCTTAGGACATTAATAGTAATGATAATAATCATAATAATACATTTGATAAAGCGCTCTCAGAGAACTCGATCTCTTTCTAGGCGCTTTACAATTGCTGCAAATGAAACAATGGTCGAATGGTGAGTAGACATGCTCAATAGACAACAAGAATAGCACGGTTAGGGTGACATACACAGAGTCAGCATGCAAGTGCGGTCAGTGGCAGCGTGCAACAGTGTCAGCTCGCGTTAGCACACAAAGGACGAATCACATGGCCCCACTAAATGCTGTCATAAATAAATGCATTTTTAGTTTCGTTTTAAATGAGGACAGGTCAGAAGATTTCGTGACACAGATCGGGAGTGAGTTCCAGGCTTTGGGAGCATGCAAACTAAAGGCACGGTCTCCTAAGGATTTGAGGTTTGTGCGAGATATAGTTAAACACTTAGATTCCGAAAAACGGGTGGAACTATGTATGGCCTGGTGGGGGAAAGATCTGATAGGCAGGCTAGAGCCAAAGAATGAAGGGACCTAAATGTGAGGGACAAAACCTAGAAGTCTATACGTTGCTTGACTGATAGCCAGTGCAGATCGGCGAGAGGTGGTGTGATGTGGCAACTGCGACGCTCACGACAGAGAATCCCAGCTTTAGAGTTATGCACCAGCTGTAAGCGCCTGTGTGCACATGCCAGTAGGCAAGCGAGCAGTTAGTTACATAAGCCAAGACGGAATGTCACAAATACATGTATCAATTTAGATGTGGTACCACAGTCTGAACAAGCCCGGATTTTAGCAATGCTATCTAGCTGAACATAGGCAAACTTGACTGTGGAGCCGATGCGATCAATCTAACGATGGATCACTTTGGAACATGACACCTAGATTTCGTGCTGATTTAATAGGAGAAATGCTGGCAAAGCCGATTTTGAGCGTCAACCTTTCCCATTTCTGAATCACAATTGATTTGCCCATAACTAGTAAGTTGGTTTTATCATCGTTCAATTTGAAAAATTTGCTACTGTTCATGTGAGGATGTCATCAATGCATGTAGCAAGGGGGTTGAAATAGTTTGACGTGCTGGAGGGCTGGGAGGGATCAAAGCAAAGGTACAGCTAAGCATAATTCGCATAGAAGTGAAATCCTAGATTGTTCTCGGCAGCCACATCGGAAAGAGGTAGAGTATGAACCGCGAAAAGACCAAGCACGGAGCTCTGACGTAAAGCACGGAGCTCTGAGGTAAAGCAGCTTTTCCAATTTCTGAATCACACTGGGTTTGCCCATAACTAGTAAGTGAGTTCTATCGTCGTTTAGTTTTAGAAAATTTGCTGTCATCCATGTGCGGATGTCATCAATGCATGCAGCTAGTGAGTTGAGAGAATTCGATGAGCTCAAAGGCTGGGAGGAATCAAAGCAAAGGTACAACTGAGTGTCATCCGTATATAAGTGAAAGCCTAGATTGTGCTTGGCAGTCACATCGCAAGAGGGAGAGTATGAACCGTGAAAAGAACCAGACCTAGCTCGGAGCTCAAAGGTACACCATATTTCAGAGGTTCCTCGGATGCTCTTTGTCAATTCATTTCAACACTGTGAAGTCTCCCACTGAGATAGGGCCTGAACCATTGCAGAGCAGTGCCAGCGATGCCCAGGCGAGATGAGGGGCGCTCAATAAGGACTTGGTGATCGATAGTATCAAAAGCTGCCGCCTACTCTACTTATGTCTGCACTGCTAAGTAGGTCGTTTTATACGCAAAGCAGTGCTGACTCTGTGGAGTGTAGCTCTTAAAAGAGACTGGAACTTACTAGCAAGGTTTCAAGTTTTAATGTATGAGTTCAGGTGGTCTGCCATCACTGGTTCTAGCATCTTTGATGGGAACGGTAGCAGGGAGACTGGGCGGAAGTTGCTCAAGTTTTCTTGGGCTAGTCTCCCTTGGGAGAAAATGTAAAGTGCCTAGAAAGAGATTGAGTTCTCTGAGGGCGCTTTATCAAGTGCATTATTATTATTAGGGTGTCGCAATTTTTTAGTAGTGGCCTGACTACAGGCTTTTTTAAAAGTCTTGGGATATGACCGGAGGCTGATGACATGTTAGTTATGCATGGCAGCAGCAGATCAATGCTTCGTACCAGCAGAACAGTGGGAATAGGGTCCAGAGGACTAGTTGTCTTCTTCGATTGGGATATGAACCTCAGGACGAGGTCACTAGTGACCTGTTTGAATGTAGACATTGAGGTGCTACATGGAATTAAGGGACAGCATTCCAGGCGAGATGCTGCAATTATTGCACCATCGGCACAAATTCGGCCGAAACTCGCACTAAATTCGTTTCGCAACGTTGCACCGAATGCGCACAGCACGCTAGGTACGGCCCTTTTGGTCATTCATTATCGGGGCGCCATTTTCGGGCGAAACCGGAACCGGCATGTTCGCTCCCTCTTTGACTCAAAATTGACTCGCTATATGTAATTCGTTCACCGGTGCGTTAAGAAAGCAAATTTTAATGCCTTCGCAGACGATTTTCGAGTGTTTCTTGAAGCAGTCATCCCCTTACTTTGCGATAAGGAAGCAGCCGCAGCCGCGGGCTGGATTCTCGAAGATTGGAGCTACAAGGAGCTACAAGCTACGAGAATCAATCTTCAATCAATCAACCAATCAATCAATCAATCTTCAATCAATCAACCGATCTGCAATTATTACCTCGTGTCAATCAGTGATTCCAGAGTTGGGGATATTAGGAGTCGAATGCGTCACAATGTGGCTAGTAACTAAATGGCTTAGGATCGTATAAAAGAGGATTTCGTGAGTTCACTAATAAGATGCACGCGAGACTAATAACCTGGCTCTATATTTAAGGTATCATTATTATTATTATTATTATTATTATTATTAGGCCTCCAATCAAGCACTGAATTCTCTTGGTGTGCGAATAAAAGCTGGGCGCTTACGAGTGTGTTTGCTTACATTTATTTCAGTATGGCGACATTAAAAAAAAATGATGCAATTCATTTGCATTGCAACTCGCTTGATCTCTATCCAGGCTCTGTACATGCCGCAGGGCTCAACCCCACAACCTTCGTCGTTAAAGACGGCGGAAGCCTTCAGCCCTGAGCCAAACCAGGACGGCGGCAGAGATTAAAGTAAGTCTGCCGAAATGTGGCACAACAATTGATTGCGGGCGACAACTTCTGCTATCGTCAGCGCAGCTACGTGCGTTTTTGCAACTGCTCCATTGTCACTCGCTGGACGGTGCTTCGAGTTACGCCAGCGTTTGATCTCGTGGCTGTGAGATCAAGGACGACCGGTCACGCGCGCATCGAATTACAGCTCTCGCCTCCGGTTCCAAAGCGGCCTCAGGCGCCCCCATGTGCCCCTAGATCTAGCCCCCCTCCGTCCCTCCATCCCGAGGCGGCATATCTCTTGGCTCAGAAAAACTCCACCGCCTCATTCTGCCCCATTTTCTTTTTTGTCACTACGGCTCGTCTTGCACTTTGCACGGCAACGTTGCGTGTTACTCTCAACAGCCGGAAGTACGCGAACCGGGCTTCTACAGCCAAAGGTTAGGCGTTCACTTTTTTGGTTGCGAAAACATCGAGTGAAATCCTGTGAACTCGAGTCGTGTCTAACAGTGGTTGTCTGCATTTATAGGCCTCTTACGCAAACCCCACGGCAGCCTCGAGTCTCAGGGTCACGCGTTTTTAGCCGCAAGGCAACCTAGCCGCGAAGCAGCGCACACGACACGACCACCTAGCACGACGCGCCGCCGCCACGACACGCCGACGCACGACACGTCGAGGTAGCCTCAAAGCGACACCGCCGCGACGCACAGCGCTCACTGGACTCAGCCGGACAGGACAGGTCGAGAGAAAACAAAAGAAATTGGCAGCTGTCGCCACTATCTATGAGCGTGCGACCAAGAGCCTTTTTGCCGCCAATTGCCGCCTGGGGGCGAGAGATGGGAAATTGACAACCAATTCACTGACCGGCGACCAACACGCCGGGTTCGTCGTAAACATTGGGCTGCTTCTACGCAGCAGCAGCGCGCTACCGAGGCCGCCACTTACCGCCAAGTGTCCGAAGTAGCTCTCCTGTGAAGGAGAGCAGCCAAGTAGCGGGCAATGCGTCGGCCGAGACGTGGCCGACGAGACCCGTAGGAAATCGGCGTTCCACGACAGAGGTCAGCGTACACGGAAGTCGGCGTCCCGCAGCTCCGGCGGACTGACTACGGCGGCGCGCGACCGACCGACCGAGGACGATTTTGAGTAATCCGGCTGAAGGATCTGAGGTCGCGCGGGCGGATTTCGGCTGCAGTGGCCGCAACCTTAGCCGGTGGAGCCTCGTGGTCAGATTTTGTAAATCGCCTCGAACCGGATGCTCTTACGCTGGCCCCAAGCCGACGCTTAGCTCGGGATCCGCGACCCGCGACGTCGCTGCTGCTGCTGCTGCCGCCACCTCCGACGCCGCCTCTGATCTTGCAGTGGGCAAGGCGGCTTCGCAAGTCCTCGCTCGCTCGGCTTAGCCTCGCGCGAGCGAGCCAGGTCTTTCAGAAGTGAGCGGGTCTTTTGTCGCACCGATCGGCTGCGGGCACAAAGGGTCAATCTTCGACCTAGCCAGTCTCCGGCGGCGGCGACTGGCAGCGACTGGCTCGCGCTGGTGATTTTGCAATTGGGAGCGAAGGGTGAGTTTCTTTAGCGAAGACCACGGGAGCAGTGCCGGCATGGCGGAGGTGGCGGCAGCTCTTGAAACGCCGAGCAGCAGCGTCTCGACCGGCGCGAGATTCGGGCCAGACGCGAAGGCGTAGCCACTGCTCGGGATACCGATGACCGAGAAGCGACGGGAGCGGAAGCGAAAAAGAAGCGACGGAGAGAGCGACAGGAAGAGGACGGGCGTCGTGGGCTCTAGGCGATCGCTCTGGATCGCCCAGAGCCCGAAACGCTGGCGCACGTTCGCGTGAGTCCTTTTCGACAGCGATCGAGGCCGATCTAAATACGAAGACTGGCTGATTCAACAGCCTCTTTTGTATAGCGGCAGAAGAGCCTTTACGGCTATCGCCACCGCTTGCGGCAGCAATAAATTATTGCTCACCTCAGGATTTGAACCCATTACCTCAGGACCGAGGTCGTGAAAAGCAACTACCATACCTGGTTCGCCAGTCGAGAGCGCATGAGCCACTTTTCCCTGCAGCTAAACCGGAGCGAGAGAGAGAGAGAGAGAGAGAGAGGGGAGAGAGAGAGAGAGAGAGAGAGAGTGAGCGGGAGAGGGCAGAGTAGGAAAGCAAGTAAGCCTGCTGCTGCTGCTGCTGCAGTGGACCGGAAGTAACTAACCCTGCCGCTTCGGAACGGAAGACGAGCCGGCTGAGCTGGGGCCGCATCGGCCGACAATCGGCGATGCGCGATCAGAGGAATAAAGAAGGATCCGAGGAATTAATCGGTGTGGATTAATCGGCGAATCAATCTCCTAGGAATTAATCGGTGCCCGAGGGTTTCTCGCTGCTAGCCGGTCTCTGTAGGTCGAGATCGAGCTCGTGGCGTCATAGGGAGGTCAGATGTCGCGGCGTCAGAGGATGCTGCGACTGATCGGCGATTTGCTCGATGGCACTCTATACCCCATCGAAAACCGGAGGCCGGAAGCCGCCGAAGACGCCATCCGTTACAGGACACTTCCTGCGCGGCGCCGGTGCACACTTCTTTCGCACCCAGCACTCCCGCTGCGGTGGTTCTCCCTGCCGTCGCGGCAAAGGCGGTGGCGGCGGCGACGGCAGCGGCAACGGCGGCGGCCGGTGCTTGAGAAGCGGAAAAGCACTCAACAATTCTCGCTCGCTCGACTAGGCGGCAGCGGCATTCCGTCTCTGTAGCCGCCATTTCCGCCACTGTTATTCTAGCCGCTGCCCGATGTAGACCCATCACAATTGACGGCTTTGACAGCCATTGACGGCTTTTTAGGAGCTCGCTCTTTATCGTTTACGCTCTTTGCAGTGGACGCGCGGTCGCCCGAGTCGCCGGCGGCCGCTAGTGCGCAATAGATAATTAGAGCTCGTCGAGCGGCTGCGGTGCGCGCACGAGCTCGGAGCAGCCGGAGCAGAGCGGAAAATTCTCCTCGGAGCATCGGGGATCTGAGCATCGGCGCCCAGCGTCTGGCGAGGTGCCGCCAGTACCTCCGCGGTGCCACGACCTGTCTGCTGCCGCGTACCCTTTGGTTCGCTTTCTCTCACTCTTGCACTCTCCTTTTCCCTCTCTCCATCTCTCTCTCTCTCTCTTTCTCTCTCTCTCTTTTTCTCTCTCCTCTCTCTCTCTCTCTCACTCACTCTCTCCCTCCCTCTCTCTTTCTCGCTCTCACAATCACACTCTCCTTTTCTCTCTCTCTCTCCCTCTCTCTCTCTCTCTCTCTCCCTCTTTCTCTTTCTCGCTCTCGCTTTCGCTCTCGCTTTCGCTCTCTCTCTCGCTCTCTCTCTCGCTCTCTCTCTCTCTCTCGCTCTCTCTCTCTCTCGCTCTCTCTCTCGCTCTCTCCCTCTCTCTCTTTTTCTCTCTCTCGGCCGGTGCAGAGCAGCATTCGGTGACGACCTTGACGACGCGCTATACAAAGCTGATCTTCTTGAACAGAAAACAGTTGGAAACAGTTGGAAAGCTTCTTTTCGCCGCAGACATCGTGTGCTCGTCGTCACCGATTCTGCTCTCTTTGCACGTCGAGTTGGCGTTCATGTCCCAGCGGCGACGGGGCGGGGCGGCGGCGTCGCCTGTCGCTCTTTCCCGTGATGTATTCAAAATGATGAGCAGGCTGTCAAACGAATTACGGCGAGTTGCCCTGGGCCGAACTGCCCTGGGGAGTGCGGCTGGGGGCTTCACGTGCAACCAGTCTCCCGTGTCAACTAGGCAGTGGCAGGGGCAGCGGGGGGGGGGGAGAGAGAACAAATATCCCCGGGCGGCCAAGGTTAAGGGGGTGCCAAGGTCAAGGGGGTGCCAAGCAAGGCCAAGGGGTCGCCAAGAGCAAAATGGACGTGTGTGTATTTTTTTAAATTGTTCCATGTGTGAACAGCAATCTAGATTTTAAGAAGGCCCATTCGCTGGAAAAGATGGTTACAGCCTGGTTTTAGAGGCAGCTTGCTAAGTGATACGCAGTTAGCAGGACATGGCTGGTGTCTACTCTCCCTCAAAACAGTCGGCATATTGCGTCTGTTGTTTGCTCTTCCCTCTGTCCATCCAAAATTCCAGACCGTCACTTGAATTGAATATTGGTTTAGCTAGTAGAGGAAACCTGAAGGAAATGATTGTTCATGACAACAGGCCTTCTCACCTTCAGGCTTTCACCACATGGAAAGAAACAGACAAGAGAGTTCTCAAAGGAAGTGGAATAGACACTGCTGGTGAGGAACCAATCTTATCTGAACAAAAACGATGGCAGAAAGTCATAAAGAGAGTTCTCAGCTGCATCAAGTTCTTGGTTTCTCAAAACTAGGGATTGAGTGTTTACCAAGAGAGTGTTGGCCTAGCTGGTAAGAGAAACATTGGAAGCTTCTTGGTACTTATTCATCTTGCAGCTCGGTACGATCTTCTTCTGCAATCACACCTGGACCACGCCAGAAAGAATCCAAAGTTAGTCTCTTATCTGTCTCATCAAACCCAAAATGAGTTCCTTAGTGTACTACTCGCATTCACAATCAGAGACAAGCTTCTCTGTGGCATACGACGAAACAAGTACTGTCAAAATAATTCGTTTGACTCAAGTTCTGATTTGGCACAATACGTGCAGATGTCTGAGGTCATTAAGTATGTTGATGTTGACTTTGCCAGCAAAACAGTCATCATCAAAGTATCTTTCCCGGGCTTTCTTCAAATCAACGCCAAAGTTGCCATCATGGAAAAACTCGAATCTGGCCAAATTTCCTTGCTAGATAGCATGTCACAGTGGTACGACAACGCAGTAGTCATGTCTGGCCACTTGTCAGGTGTATTAAAGAGAATATCGTTCAGAAATAAGAAGGCCATTTTTCACAAGCTTTAGTAATCACAGCTTGAAACTGACATAAATTCACGTTACATGTCAGGATTTCGTTTTCATTAATTTTTTGGAAAAATAGAGAGTACCTACTTATTCTTTTCAAGATTAGCACAGTGATTAAGGTATTCGCCTCAACCAAAATTGAGGTGAGTGAATATGAGACCGAGGTCATGGGCTCGAACCCCGTGACATATGTGAAGCGCCCGAATATAGATTGAGTTCTCTTAGAGTGCTATACAAATGAATTATATTGTATTATAGTAAGATAAATTCGGAGGAGCGAATAACAGAAGAAATTCTTAGTAATCGCTGTTGTGGTTTCGTTTAATTGACGGCACTGCCCGCCCCCGATCGTTGTACGAGTGGGTTGCGACACTCTAAATGTGGTATGCGGACGGAAGGTGCTATTAAGGATTGTTGTGACAAGGGAGTCGCTGGACTCTGGTGGGCGAGAGGGGCGAGGAGAGCCGTGATTCCCTCTGCTCCGTGCGTAGTGGAACAAACTGATGATGCTGCTAGTCGGCTGGCTTTCCGTGCTGTTCGTGACGATAACTAAAACTACAGCTGTCAAACGTAACTCTGCAGCAAGGTGAAGTGCAAGAGTTGAGGCTGTGAAAGCTATCAATGATGGACTGACTCTCTGAGGTCTCTTTGGAGCTACTGTCTGAGGATACGATTGGAACATTTGAAACAAGAAGTGAAGCTAGCACTCTCCTACATTGCATCTTTAACTTCAACTTTTGTGGCTACGTTGCCATTTTGGTACGTCATCTCAAGGAAAATTGACGGCGTTCAGAAAAGACTGCAAGGATCCAAAGATGAACTTCAAATACGCCTCTTATGAATTCCACTCTCTGTGAGAGTGAGTTGTTAAGACTTGGAAAAAATCTGTGTCAAGAATCACTACTAAATGCCAAAATGAGATGTGATTTGTGGCGAGCTGCTGTTGAATCAAGAATAATCCTCCGAAGAATAAAGATGCTTGGAGAACTCTCTCAACATGTTGGCATCATGGCTGAGGGAGGAATTTCAAGAATAATGAATAACAGCATAGACTGCGTCTTACAAGAAATTACAACTAGTTTTCCGGTTCACAGATCTTGATGTCCAATTTTTTTCTTGCTGGAAGTTGAGAAGCTTTTGAAAACGCTTGACCAGACCAAATTCAGCCAGCTTGAAAGCTTCTATTGTTCAGACGTTGATGGAACAGAGCTGTACAATGAAATATGTGATTGCAAAAATGCTTCTTGTCACACGTCTCGATTCGGCATAAAGACCCCACACTGGAACTTATGTATTTAATTGTCAGTTATGGAGAATAATCTTTTCCTAATTTGAGAATTGCCTTGCAAGTTCTTCTGACCGTAGCTGTAACAGTTGCCAGCTGTGAACGTCCCCTTAGCAAGCTGAAGATAACTCTATTTTATCTGAGAGCATGAACGGGGTAAGATAACTCTTTGATTTGGCCTTGTTAAGCATAGAGAAAGAACAGTGGAAAATATTGCCTTTCAAACTTTAATAGACCAGTTTGCAACGTCTAGTGCTTGAATAGTTCACCTAAGTAAAAGCTGCAATAGTTACCTTGTATCTCAAACACAATTAATGAAACTTTCTCGACACGATATGCCTGCTAGTGTGCGTTTTCTGCGTTTCTTCTGTGATTGAGCAATGTTCCAGCCACTTTTAACAAGGGAGGGGCGCCATTTGTAGCTTTGCTCCCTGGCGCCGAAAGGTCTCACTACGCCACCGCAACTAGGTTCGCTGTATTGTAATGTAGCAATGTATGGCGTTGGCTCGCTGTAAGCACTTTAAAGGCAGGAGGCGGCGGCAGCGGCCGTGTGCCACAGCTGTCGCTTGTTGCGGCCGCGCGGCTTTGTAATAAGCGACAGCTGTGGGACGCGGCAACCGCCGCCACCAGCCTTTAAAGTGCTTACAGCGAGCCGACGATGACGTGGGAAAATGACCGCGAGTAAAGACGACGTGGGAAAAAGACGACGCGGGAAAATGCAGAGTCGCCAAACCGTCGCCACGGGGGCGAAACTGGGCGTGCTTGGTGCTCAACTTTGAAGTTTCGCGTCTCTCAATTATTTTCGCGAATTTCGTGCGAGGGCACGCGAGGCAGAAGTCTTTCGCTTGCGGTTCACATTCTCGCGGCGCGCTAGCCAGCCAGATTCCAGTCGGAAGTGAGCACACCGGAAGTATGTCCGCAAACTGTCGAGAGAGGGAGCCGTCAAGCGGAGAGAAGCCGACTAAAGAAACGAGTCTCGACGTCGAGAAAGGACAAGCTGCGCTCCTGACAGAGCAGCAGACGAAACGTTGACATTTACGCTGGAACACCGGCTGCGCGATGTCAAAGACGTCGAGCGTACGATCTCGCAGCAGGACTCCGCCGTTCGCAAGACGCGGGAACCCTCCGGGTTCACCGAGGTCGCAGGGTCGAGGTCGCTGGGCGGCCAATCGAAAAGTTTCCGAAATGTTTAGCGGGTGGAGAATAAGCGACTCGGCTGCGGCGGCGGCGAGCGTTCGCGCACGAGCGACGGAAGCGCTCGCTCGCGCGAGCCCTTTTCGAACTACAGCTACCTCCGCGGGCGTTTCCGTTGAGCGCAGCGCACTCGGCGTGCTTGCCGGTAGAAGTGAAGCCGAACGATTTTCCCCGTCGTCCACAATTGCGCAGCGGCTGCCCGGACGAGGCTGGCGTCCCGGCTGTCTGCCGGTCGCGGCGCGAGCGAGAGCCCTGCTGCAGCGGCAGCTGGAAACGAGGCTCGCGGTCGAGTGCTTTCAGGGTCAAGCGGGTCAAACTTGACCCTGACGGGTGAGGCGAGCGCGAGCTCCCCTCGGCGGGCCGTGCGTCGTCGCAGCGTCTGGAAAAGTCTGGAAAAAAGTCTGGAAAAGTGGTATATATGTATATATATATATATATATATATATATATATATATATATATATATATATATATATATATATATATATATATATATATATATATCACTAGTCCTTCCCCTCCATTGCTTCGGACTTGCAAATGTATGTATCTTCGTCTGTAACTCCACAAAGCCGTAAAGACTATGTGGGTGTTACCCATGAGAGTTTTGTATAGCGAACCTGCAGCCCGAGCCAGAATGGCCGCTTTCTGTCTCATCTACTTTACCCGGTGAATGCATACAGTTTGTAAATAAAAATGAGATCGACTTTTTTATAACCACGGTGTTCCGTTTGTTGCTGATCTTGTTCGCTATCTGTGGACAAAACGCTTGCCATAGAATGAAATAAGGAAAGCCTCATAAGATGCCGTAACCATGGTTACGGCATGGGTCATTGCCGGCTGGCCATCACGTTTGACGAGGCAGGCCAGCACAGCATCTGTCTTGCTCACTAGACCCAGAAGCAGTGTGCTGCACGGAGCAAACAGAGCGTGAATTGAACTATTTCATTTGAGAAAATATTTGTTCAGCTGTGACATTCTGAAGACGTGCTTAGCAGTGGCTCTACACCGACAGTCGAGGATGTTAAACACACATGCATCTATTCTTTATCGCACTCCCTCTCGCTCTCGCTCTCTCTCTTTCTCTCTCTCTCTCTCTCTCTCTCTCTCTCTCTCTCTCTCTCTCTCTCTCTCCCTCTCTCTCTCTCTCTCCCTCTCTCTCTCTCTCTCTCTCTCTCTCTCTCTCTCTCTCTCTCTCTATCTCTCTCTCTCTCTCTCTCTCTCTCTCTCTCTCTCTCTCTCTCTCTCTCTCTCTCTCTCTCTCTCTCTCTCTCTCTCTCTCTCTCTCTAAATCGCTCTCTCTCCCTCTCCCTTCCACTCTCTTCTTCTCTCTCTCTCCCCACCTCTCCCTCTCTCTCGCTCTCTCTCTCTCTCTCTCTCTTTATCACTCTCTCTCCCTCACACCTCCTCCCTCTCTCTCCCTCTCACTCTCACTCTTTCTTTCTCTCTCCTCTCTCTCCCTCTCTCTCTCTCTCTTTTCTCTCTTGTTCTCACATGTACACACTGCTTAGTGATAAGGTACACTAACATCAGATCATTCATTCGCACAGACATCTTTAAGGAGCAGTGTGTAAACTAACTGGTACCCATGTATGATTTCCAATGAAACCAGATCGCAGCCCCTGGTCTCTAACCGATCTTCGATCTGCCGGAGCACTACCGGCTACCACTTTGCTTTCGTTGTGCTACTGTTGCTGCTATGCTTTATGCTGGCGCTAGTGTGACGTCCCGGCATGCTGTTTAGCCATCCATAGCCGTCCCAAGGTGCCAAGCTGTTTAGTGTCTTCGATTCTGTGCCCCAAGTACAACACGTGAGTGCAGCAGCTCTACTATCACCAAGGCGTCACGGCGGCGAGCTGTTGGCAGCACCCGTGCCTAGCACTGAGTGTGAGTGCGAGAGCGCACAATCATTGCAGACCATGCACGCAGCAGCGGCCTAGAGAAGACTATTGACGATTATATGCCATCGGGCCACTCGCCGGCTCTGCATACTCGGCGTGTACCACACAATGGTCTAGCGGTGAAGCAGTGAAGTGGTGCTGGCAAACAGAGTGGGAATTCCGTTTTGCCTCATGAAGATCTGCGCCCAACGAAAGATTATTGCCTCAACTATCAATATTGCGAAAGTGGTCGCACACTGCCACCCTCTGAAACGGCATGACCAAAAGGAAGCAGGCGAGCAGAGGTTCGCAAAGCATGGAAAGATGAGGTGCAGGGAAGACCGGAGCGAAACCTGAGGCCGGTAATGGCAACGTAAGTAAGGTAAGTGAGGCAGGTAAGGACAGGAGGAGCAGTCCCAGAACGTTTGACGTCCAGCCCAGCACGTATGCTGCCGTTCACTGAGTGTGGCGAGTGAGATCAAGTGCAAGCTGGGTCGTGTCCTTTTGAACTGTCAGCATCGTGCGCAACTGCTGCCGCATGCCCGCCTGTGGAGAACAACCATCGCAAGCAGCGGTAGCAGCAGCAGCAGCAGTCGGTGCCGCTGCTGCACTGCGGCCAGACGCTGGAGACCCGGGCCGCGATCGGTGCCGTGCGAAGGCTTAGCACTAAACGGCCGCCTCGCAGACGCGAGACTCAAGCGAAGGGGAGAGGAGAAGATAGGCCTTCCGCAGTTTCGCCTCCATTGGCGGCTGCAGCCATCGTTTCTCACGGGTCCACGAAAGAGACCATGATGTAGCGTGTGCCCTTGGTCGTGGCCAGACCTTCGTGGTAGTGTGTCAGCCTGCCCGGATGTAGCAGCGCCCAGCCCTTCCTCAGGTTCTGCAGGCTGCAGTTGTAGCGAATGAAGTGGACACCGCCGCCCTGGCAACGGTGACGGCAGCAGAGTGCTTCGCGAGCTGGGTGAGACAGGCTCGCTCAGCACGGCAGGGCAGCCAAACCGAAACCATGGCCACCGACCGAAGGCCACCAAATGCCCCGGGGAAGGGGCATTTGCCGCCGAAGGGACTCGCCGGCGGTGACTTGGCAACACCCACCGCCGCAAGAAATGCTCGCCGGATGTGGCAGGGGGCCTGGGCGAATGCGGTTCGCGGCAGAAATTGCTAGAATTCGCTGGAATGAAAGCTCGGACCACAGCGCCTCATGCCAACGAAGGCGAAGACAGTGGAGGCGACGAGTGCAGACGACGAGGCGAAGCTCACCTCGTAATCGACTCCTGGCGTGTTGAGGGCCATGTTGAGGGTGAAGGTCGACGTGTCGTGGTGAGGTCGCAGGCTAGGCTGCTCGTCTGGCCGGTAGCGAACGACGAAGTTCAGCAGCGCTTTGTTCTGCAGGCGTCGGCAAAGGAAAGGTTTTGGCATCTGGAGAGCGCCACACGCTGAGGCCAGCAGCGCTGACATCTGGGCAGGCTCTCCAGGCCTGCGGCTCTCTGGGTGCCGGGGGGGGGGGGAGGCCGATCGAGCTGACAGCAGCAGCAGCAGCAGCAGCAGAAACAGCAGGAAAGCCAGCCGTGCCACCGGCCCCCTCCGCAGAGAGCTGGCAGCTTCGCACCACCTGGCGGCAGACGTTCTGCAAAACGTCGGAATCTATAGTCAGGGTTGAATCTCTGAGCTGGCTTCAATTTGTTTCACCGCGGACGGGACGCGCCCGGACGCGACCATTTTCGGCATCCTCGTAAGGCTCCCTCGAATTCGTAACGGCTGCAGCACTGGAGCCGCAGGGCAGCAGCCGACGGAAGAAGGAGAAGAAACCGTTTGCTCGGAACAGCGAGCGATCAACATGGGCGACAATGTCGGCGGCTAGAGCCACTGCAGCGGTTGGGTTCCAGCAGCTCCGACCGGGCAGTCATCGTGCACTTCCGGGGGTGAGGTGGGAGTAGAGGGAGTAGGGCCAGCGAGCGAGTGAGCTAGCTGCCCTTTTCAGCAAGGCGACCACTCCCTCTGCTCGGGTGCAGTCGGCTAGCACGCGGCCGGAGCGTGTTCGCAGAGCCAGCGAACTTTTGGCTACATGCATAGTGCCCATAGCAGGACGAGAGGGAAGTGAGCTATAACTGGCTCTGTGCCGGAGGCAGAGGCTGCCGGGCTCGGGACTCAGGCGTCGGGACTTCCTCTGCACGGTGTGCCTATGTCGGTCTTCTGTTCGGCCAGCACTGAGCCGCTCCGTGGATCCCGAGAGCCTGGCAGGCCGCCTAGTGGCAATCGCTCGCGGTCGGCTGAGGCTCGGTGCCAAGGGCCGACGCAAGCTGCAGCCGAGAGCTGCCAGCCGGGCCGGCCGGCCCGGCCCGGCTGGGTTTCAGCTGCTGATAAGGCTCGCGTTGCTGGCATGGATGGAATGCTGCACTTTGCAGAAGGCTCCCGGAGGTCAGGGCCGCGGGGCGTGGCAGGTGGCTGGCTGAGCTTGAGCAGAGAGGTGCTTACGTTTGCCTCAAAGAAAAGTCAAATGAGCTCGAACGGCATCTCGACTCGGCCAAGTATTTGGCACGCACTCACAAGCACTAGCGAGTGCATGCGGAGTGCCCACTGACACCATATTGCGAGCTTGCACGAGTGCCAGTTTCACCTGTCCAAAAGTGTTAGCCTGCTCAAGCATTCACGACCAGGTGGCCTGTTTGGCCGGTTCAAGATTGCACTCGATTCAATCCTAACTCGAATGCAATCATCTGGCCATCATCTGGCCCAGAAGCCAGAGAAGCCGAGCTCGAAGCTGCAGCAGCTGGTATCGATTGACCCCTCTTTGACCCGAGACGTTGCAAGCCCACCGAAGCCAGCGGCCTCTGCAAGGGGGAGGTGCCCGCTCGGCAGTACGGAGGATGTGGCGGGGATGTGGCGCGCGGCATGTTGCGCGGCCAGCACGTCACGTGCAGCGGCACAAATGTTCGGTCGCACGCCTGCTTTGCCAGAAACATGCCTTTCTCGGGCGAAAGCAAGAGTGCAAAGCTGAGCAGGGTAGAGTAGGGCAGAGCAGAATGGAGCAGAGCTGAACGGAACACATCAGGGCAGGGTGGAGCAGAGGAGGGTCCCCCTCTCTATATCCCTCCCTTTCTCTCTCTCTCTCTCTCTCTCTCTCTCTCTCTCTCTCTCTCTCTCTCTCTCTCTCTCTCTCTCTCTCTCTCTCTCTCTGCATGCAGCACATACCTGGCTCTGGTAGCCGGTGTAGAGCAGGCGTTGGATGGGCTGCACGTAGTGCTGCAAGATGGCCAGCCAGTGCTGCTCGAAGCCGACCTGGCTCATGTGTATGTCGCGAGTCGGAACGCTCTCGTAGCCGCCTTGCAGGCGCGAGTCCTGCAACTCGGGAGAGTGAGAGTTGGAGAGAAGACGAAGCAGCATGCCGACCGGCGCTTGCAGTAGAAGCCAAGTTTCCATCACTTCCAGAAAGCATGGCAGCACACCACCGGCAAACTTTCGACGAGGGCGCGTTGGTTGGCGCAGAGCAAAGGGGGGGAGCTACCACAATAGAGCGTTCTCGGGCAGGAAACTCCTAGGGCACGGCCATCTCAAGAGAGATGGCTGAACCTTGACCTTGCCACAGAGGCCAGCCCCTGTCGCAGCTCACTGGTCACGGCGAGAGAAAGAGAAGACACACGCTGTCCTTCTCAAAAGAGCAGGTTGCAGGCCGACAGTCCTTCTTGTCTATGCCCCCTAGGATGCGTCAGCCACGAGCCATACAGAGTAGATCAGACTATCATTGTAGGGTGTCTGGCTTCACTCTCGTTGTCACAGCAACGAGCCCAGCATCCAGTTGCCGGTGGCTAGACCTCGGCTCGTGGGTCTAGCACACCGATGTCACAGGGGGGGGGGCCACCGACGTCCCTCGGCCGTCATCAGCATCAGGACTTTCTTGCACCTCCATCATGCTCGAAATTGGCACGAAAAAATACCGATTTAGTGCTCTGCACCGACTGGCACCGAGTTGGAGAGTTGGCAGGGTCCGGGCGGAAGCTCAGTCTGGACATAGTCCGGGCAGAAGCACTGAAACTGCTAGGCGCCCGGATGCTAGATATCCGAAAGAAAGTAGAATCGCTCGAGGGCGACATAGGGCACTCAGGCACTCTCTCGCCGGCTCCAGCCTCGGCGATGTAGAGTTGCGGTCGGGGGAAGTAAAATTGTCCGATGCGTAATGCTTGTCTGCTCGGGGAGACTAGGATCCCAGTCACTACTACCGTTAGAGCAGGCTCTCGTTCGAGGCAGCCAATAAGCTCCAGACTCGGCCGTGCCAATCAAAACTGGCTGCTCGGGTGCATAGATTACAAGAAAGGCTCCTCGGTCAAGGTGAGGGAGAGCGCAGACAAGAAGAGATCACGAGCAGCACGAGAGCACTGACTGTACAGGCTCGAGCACTTTGACCTGGCTTGAACGTGGCTGAGACGTCTAGAGCACGATTGTACTGCCGACAAACCAATCAAAACTGGTCAGCACTTGTCAGACCACTCGAGGGCTGCTAGCGGACAACAAAAAAAGGGGAGGGGAAAGAAGTAACCTTGCCAGATGAGAACAAATTTGGGATAACAGCAGATACTGAGCTGAGAGAGGGCTGAGATAACGAGCAGAACAGAAGGCAGGCAGCACATGGGCAGCCGCAGAGATAAATTAAAAGACGGACGAATGGATCGATAGATAGCTATAGATAGGTAAGATGAACGGATGGAAAGATAGACCGGATAGATGACCCGGGTAGATGACCTGCTGCATCTCCACTCTCTCTCCATGCACCGTTAGGGTGTGGCAGTGCTATATAAACTACATGCATACTGCTTACGATTCGGCTCCAGTTGCACACCTAGAGAGGTAAATAGGCAGTGACAGAGGGAAGCAAAGAGAGACAGAGTTAAACTGCCCTCACGACTCAGTTATGCTTCAGACATACTCTTAAATAAAGTCTGTTGGCTGCCGTATGCGTACCGAAATACGGTACCACAGGCTGCAAGGCTTTGTGTGCACTATTTAAAACCCTCCTGCATAACACCCACTTAGTTTTATCGGCAAAGTAGAGTTGCGGACCGAGATACAGTGCGTTACAGAGTCAACGTGAGTCAGGGAGAGGCTGGGCGATACACATTGCCAGAGACAGAAGAAAGAGGCGGAGCTGGTAGCAATAGTGCCGGAGTTTTCTCCCCACTCGACAATTCTCTCCCTCTCATGTGGAGGACAGAATTGTAGTCGGTGGCTGGTAAAAGACAGCGAAAGAAGACATGTAAGAAAGATGGGACCCCAAAAAAAGAAGCTATTTAGTGAGGAATGAAGGGGTGGTAAGGATAGACCAGGGGAGAGAT
This sequence comes from Cristatella mucedo, assembly GCA_009760855.2. NCBI lineage: Eukaryota > Metazoa > Bryozoa > Phylactolaemata > Cristatellidae > Cristatella > Cristatella mucedo. The sequence continues at coordinate 543,493 of WPIO01000160.1, forward strand.
GGTAAGGAAGGAGCGACAGGGGAGAGAGAAAGGGAGAAAGGAACAGGGGCAGGAAGTGAGGAAGGGGCAGGACCGATCGAGAAAGAGAGAGAGCGAGAGAGAGAGAGAAAGAGAGGGACGAATCGCGAGAGAGAGAGAAATGTAAAGCACCTAGAAAGAGATTGAGTTCTCTGAGGGCGCTTTATCAAGTGCATTATTATTATTACTATTATTAAAGAGAGAGAGCAAGAGAGAGAGAGAGAGAGCAAGAGAGAGAGAGATGGATAAGAAGGCAGAGAGCAGGGTGATGCGAGTTGGGAGCATGTGAGTGACGAGGAACGAGAGTGAGTGTAAAAGGGAGGGAGTGTATTATGTGAGCAGGTGCCCATGTGTGAGTGCGATCGCGTCCACGAGTATGCAGGCAAGCGTGAGAAGGAGAAGCGAGGAGGCAGAGGGAAACAGACACAGACAGTGAGACAGAAAGAGAAAGAGAGATACGAGAGACGTGGAGGCAAGCTGCAGAGGGGAGTTGTTGAGGCTCACAACTGGTGCTGGGGCACAAGCACAATGGCCACAGGCAAGGGGTGAAATGCATAGACAGACACACTCGCACACAAGCGAACACATGCACGCACGAGCACAAAAACACACAAATGCACACACATGCACACAGACGCACACTTCTCCCCCCGGAAATGGGAGCCCTTCTGCAGCAGCACATGCGTCGGGTAGACTATCAGCTGCAACTGCAGCAGCTCGCTCGTCGGCAGCCAGCGCTTACCTTATTGTCGCCGTTCGACCACTGTCCAAAGCTTTCCATCATGTTCACCATGTCGTCGCAGAATGCCTCCGACATCATGGGAAACCAGTAGACGTCGGGGCACGGCTGAAAAACGGCTAGCGAAGTGAGAAGCGATCTTCCCGAAGCGCGGCACTGCTCCAGGGTGAATCCCGCATAGCTGCACGCAGATTGAAAAGCAGGCAGGCTGCAAGCTTAGGCTTGGTCTGAAGCTTATGGTTGAAGAATTTTCGGCAAGTGCAGCTGCAATCTAGATGCAGCCGCGAGAAACGAAGGAGACAGAAGATAGAGGAGAGGTGAGAGAGAATGAAGAGAGGAGACATGTGAGAGAGATGAGAAGAAACGTGTTAGAGAGCAAGAGAGAAAGAGAGAAGAGGAGAAATTAGGGAGAGGAGATATGTGAGAGAGAGAGAGAGAGAGGAGAGGAGATATGGTAGAGAAAGATAGAGAGTAGAGGAGAGGTGAGAGAGAGGAGAGGAGATATGATAGAGAAAGAGAGAGAGTAGAGGAGAGGTGAGAGAGAGAGGAGAGGAGAGGAGAGGAGAGAGAGGAGAGGAAATGAGAGAGAGAGAGAGAGAGAGAGAGAGAGAGAGAGAGAGAGAGAGAGAAATGAAAGGTGAGAGAGACCGGGAGAGCACATGTGGAGAATAGAAGTGGAGGATGGTAGGTATGTAGCGAGAGAGAGAGAGAGAGAGAGAGAGAGAGAGAGAGAGAGAGAGAGAAGAGGAGAAATGAGGGAGAGGAGATATGAGAGAGAGTGAGAGAGAGAGAGAGAGAGAGAGAGAGTTAGAGAAGAGGAGATATGGTAGAGAAAGAGAGAGAGGAGAGATGAGGTGAGAGAGAGAGAGAGAGAGAGAGGGGGGAGAGGTGAGAGAGAGAGGAGAGGAGAAAGAGGAGAGGAAATGAGAGAGAGAGAGAGAGAGAAATGAAAGGTGAGAGAGACCAGGTTGGCACATGTGGAGAAGAGAAGTGGAGGATGGTAGGTATGTAGCGAGAGAGAGAGAGAGAGAGAGAGAGAGAGAGAGAGAGAGAGAGAGAGAGAGATTAAGAGAGAGAATGTAGAGTACGTTGCCCTACCTCTGACACGTGTAGCATCAAGTCAACAACTTCGCTGTAGTTGGGGTGTACGTATTTTCGGCGCCACTCGGCAGTGTTGCTGAACAGCTCGAATAGTTCGGGGCTGGCGCGAGTGCTGTTGAAGTCATCGATATTAATCAGATGCCCGTAGCTGTGCTGGTTGTCGAGGTGCATGAAGATGCCCTGCGCAAACGTAACAAACCACAGCACCAATCACAGCCAAGGCACAGTTTCTGTGTACAGTGTTCAGTGTTCATCAGGCAGTGTGTAGACAATGTACAGGTGCCACTGGCACAAGTAAGAGCAGAGTAGTGTAGTGGCATCCTGGAGCGGCAGTTCAGACATGTCTCCGGGCGTGTGGAGATTGACTCAAAATTATGTTATAGCTCGCTTTAGGCAGGACATACAAATGATAAACTCTAGGCGACCCATGACACCAGCCTCGACCAGCAATTAAGAGGTATGCTGTTCATTCCTTTGATGACTCACTCTGTGCTTTTTTACTATGAGAGGCGTCGAATGCTATTTTTCAAAAAATCGGATAGAAGTTGAGTATAAAAAAAGTCAGAAGTCAGAAGAGATGCATGTTCTCAATGCAATCTTAACTATTTTTGAGTGATTTGGGGCCTGAACAATATTTAGAAATTATCCTCTTTAACGAGGTTCTTCTAGGGATCGAATAGGGAGCATTATGTGCTTGTCTGGTTAGCCAATGATGAGCCTGGTTAAAGCCTCTAGTCGGAGGTGTCGGCCAGTTCAACAGATGCACATGAAGTACATGAAGTTCATTGTGCGCTACTAACATACAGCACTACTAACGGGATTAGTATTACAGCGTGTCACTCGATGTCGCGCGATAACTAAGTAAGCGGAGTCTCCAGCTGAGCGACGACCTCCTCGATAAGATTTGCATTCTGTCTCGCCACTCGAGACCGACAAGGCACTTCAGTCGATGCAGCAGCAGCCGCAGCCAGCAACAGCAGCAGCAGCATCAGCAGCAAGCAGCAGCAGTGAATAGCAGCAGCTAGCAACAGCAGCAGCGAGCAGCAGCAGCAGCAGCAGCAGCGAGCAGGCGGAAGGCAACGACGACTCACTGCTTCTCTCGCATTGGCGCAGAAGGACATCTTGTCGTCGTCAAGATTTCGCCGGTAGTTGTAGGGATCTTTCGGAAGCCTCCTCAGACTCGACCCGTTCACCAGCATCACGCTGGCTACGAACGGAACGTTCCACAGGCCGCTGGAAGAGACCAGGAAGACGACGTCGATGAGGCCGCTCGGCGGGCAAGCCGAGCCAAAGCCGGCGATGCAGGCGGCGCCGCCGTGCATCTGCTGCTAGGCGACACGAGAAAAGATGCAGCCACAGCAGCACCAGCCCCAGCAGCACGACTATGCTGCCATCATAGTGAACCATAAACGGTTAAGCTCGGCCGACTCAACTGCTGCTCAGCTGCAGAAGAGCAACTTAGCAACCGCAGAACTCCGGTTGCAGAGGGCAGCATAGAACCATGGAGTGTAAAAATATGGACTCTTCTTTTAAACAGAAAGGATAGCCTCGTCTGGACACAGACTCAGGTGCCGGAAGCGCCGTGTAAGGAGAGCTCTTCAGAGCCACCAAAATGATTGCTCTAACTTATTTTGAGAGAGTCTGACTCTAAGCACCACAATGTACTTATACATGTATATATGTGTGTTTATATATATATTATATATAAATAAGCATATATATATATATATATATATATATAGCATTTAGTATATAGCATATAGCATATATAAAGTCAGCCTCCCATTTAAGAAATCGGTAGGTACCGGAAAACTGTTGTAAGTCAAACTTTCTTAAGTCGAGAATGGTATACGATACCCAAGAGACCGAGAGCCCTCTGTACCCACGATGCATATCGCGGTCAATCATGTGTAGCTGATTCCTTCCTAGTTTTCGTCAAATCTACTGACCGTGCTCAGATTTTGAAAGTTTTCTTGGATACAACTTGATTTTCGATGTTTGCCAGACCGTGGCCGAGTTTATATCTCCGAATCGTCGTACATCGAACCGTCGTAAGTCGGGGGAGGCTGACTACACACCCACACCCGAACTCACAAACACACGTACACGTACACATACACAAACACATACACACACACACACACGCAAACACACACACATACACACACACACAAACACACGCACACACAAACATGCACACATATATACGTATATATACGAACGTAACCCCCTGAAAAATCATTCACTGCTATTCAAGTGTTGCAGTGCAGTGAGGGCCTGAAGAAAAGGCTTCGGTGCGGAAGCCTCGGCAGGCACCGACGATAAACAGGGACCGCTGCTGTTTGCATATGAAAGGTCTGACTCACGAGTTCGCGCCGGCTCGCTCGATCGCGTTGTTGAAGCGATGACGATAGGCGCCGGCGCGCACGCACGGCGAGTCAGTGAAATTGGTCGACTGGCGAGCCGGAGTTCCACGATAGGGCACGACTGGTGGGCGGGAATCCCTTACGGGCAGCAGCAGGCTGCTGCCTAAGTTGACGTAGGCCAGCAGGAAAGTAGACGTCCGACACGTACAGGAAGCGAGGGGCAAGCGCATTTCTGCCGGCCTTAGCGTGTCAGTGCGTGCCTTAGCGAGCCGCACGGGGGCGGAGTGGAACGGCCGAGAGATACACACGGAGAGTCTCGGAATGAGCGACGCTGAGAGAGCTAATCGCTGGCTGCGCGCTGCCTCGCGAGCAGCCAGAGAGGCTGCCAGCGGCAGCCCGAGCTCGAGGACGCGAGCTGACTTTGCGAGCGGCTTTGCGGACGGACGGACGGACGAGTGAGGACGCGTTAATGCTGCGGCGAGCGTGCGCACGCACGCTCGCTCGCGAGTTCTTTGCAGCTGCTGCTGCCACTGGGCAAGGAACGGCTCGTGGGCTCGCAGCGCACCGCCTTCGCACATGCGAGCCGAATTCCCTTTCGTTCCACTTAGCTTTGCAGGACGCGCACTGTAGGCTCGTTCCGCTTAAATTCGTACGAGTCGCAGCCGGCTGCTTCCGGCTGCTCGAGCCGAGGAGGCACGAGCAGCCGGAAGCCGGACCCCGACGAAACGATGTACTTTGCTGCCTCGCTCTCTCGCCAGTCAAGCTGGGAGGGGGCGGCGAGGGGTTCTTCGTGCAGGCCTGCGCCCTCGGGGCCACAGCCGCTCGCAGCCATTCTGCCTACTGTTTGAGCAAGTTCCGCAGCGTTCCAAGCGTTCCGAAGCGTTCCCTGCTATGCGTCGGGCCTCGACTACCACGCCTCGCGAGCAGCACGGGTTCGGCTCCGCCGCCGCCGCCGACGCCGAGGCAGCAGCAGCAGCGGCAGCGTTCCTCACATCTTCTTGTACGTGATGATGTCGAGGTAGTCGTCGGAACGAGCGTAGTAGCCGTCGCTGCTCAGCGCTCCCCAGAAGTTGGACCAGAGGCGTCCGGGCCGAGTGAGCAGCGGAGCCACGAGCGACCTTCAACACCAGGTGGCGCTTCGGTCGAGGCGGCAGCCTGACAGCGTGGCCGGCTGCAAGCGCCATCCGACGCCTCCGACGCTCTGCACCGCTGCACTGCGGGTGGAGGCCCAGCACCTCGGCCGGTCACACTGTCCGTCGGTGGGTGAGCCGAACGTGCACGATCAACCGAGGCGTGCGAGCGAACGGGACATTGGAGAACTAACGACGATATTAATAATAGCAGAGATAGCCGTAACAGTAAAAATCAGGCCTCAAGAGAACTAGGTCGCTTTCTAGCCACTTTGCATCGGCTGCAAAGGAAACATACCAATCGGTTAAAAAGGGTAACAGCACGCTGCGCTAGTGCCGGCGCAAGCCAATTCACACACACCGACCAAGCAAATTGTTTCGCCTTTCTAGCCTTGGCTTAATTTTAGCGAGAACGAGCGCTGTTCGGCGGCGAGCAAGAACTACTTTGTCCTGAAGCAGTGAGTCAGAGAGGAGTGCCAAGGCGGTTAGAGAGCTTAAGAGCTTAAGCAAGCGACGCTCTTGGACGCTCTGGGACCAGCTGAGGCGATTCGGCCTGAATTGGTCCGAGAATTGGTCCGATACCCGCGGGAACTGCTGATTGACGTTGGCTGGCCTGCCAATCTCGGCCATAACTCTGTCCAAAAAGAATCGTCTGGAACCTATTCGGCATTCAAGCTGGACAGGGGTGCCCTTCCAGTGGCCTAGTGACGGTATTAATTCCTTAACGTAATGGGCCACGGTGTCGGGCCCAATGCCACTAAGCTCTTGCCCCATTGTCCCAGCAAGGTATTTAAGAGTCGAGCGACGCTCGCTCTTGGTCTTTTGTTCGGCTCCTCTCTTCGGCTTCGCTTCGACGCCGTCGGACTCGTTTCTCTGAAAGCGAGGGAGGAGGGCGGGCTGTTCGCCGGCGATGGACGGGACAGGACGAGACAGCACTAGTAGGATTCGGTGGACTCCACCGAATGTAGTTGTATCGCGCCGGAGCTAGCATTTTGTGTTTCTTTAGTGTTTTTGTGTTCGCGCTCGCAAGTGGTCTCGGCATAAGGATATGCCGGTGTGAATTAGACGTAGTTGGTGTGGTGTGAGATATTCCGTTGTTTCGAGCTCCTTTGTCTATTTGGGCCGTTCCCCCTAGAGACGCAGATAGCCTAAGTGTGGAGACGTGTTTCCTCCGCAAGAGTGCTTGAGGTGGTGTGTTAAGTATTCCTGCCATTGAGGTGGAAGCAGAGCCCTAGTTCTCCAGTCAGGGTCTAGGCTTCGGCTCGGGCTCCGTCTTTTTCGGGTCGCTCCCCACAATAGACTTAGGTAGCCTAAGTTCGGGGACGTATTCCCTCCGAAAGAGTGCTTGTGCTTTTGAGAGCGTGCAAGGAGTGTGGAGATAAAACTGAGCTAGACTCGAAGCGACTTTTTGCGCTTGCGAATAAAGCTCAGTAAAATCCCCAATTTGTGCGTCTCGCTTTCCAATTCACGCCACAGACTCACGACCCCCTTTAGTCACGGTGAGTAGGTCAGCGCCAGAAACGCTCGTTTCGTGGCCGCCTGCTAATTTCGCGTTGGCTCGCACCGAATGGCATCAGGCGGTAGGTTACGCCGCTAGGTAAGCGGCAGGTTGAGCCTACTCTGTGGAGCCTTCGGCGTTACAAAATGCCATTCTTGTTATGGGGCTTGGCTTTATTTTTTATCCAAAGATATCATTATGCCAAACCGGTAGACGGTAGGCCGAGCTGGCAGACGGAGCCACTCTTCGGCGAAAGAGAGTCGAAAGCTCAGCCTCCGGGGATTTGACGTCTGTTACTCGTCCAGAGTCTATGTAGCAGGCGGCACAATGCGATGCCTGGGTGTTTCACCTAGGTCAAGGTCGGATCTATGAGCTTCCAGGGCTCAAGCGTCGAATTTTCTTTGAGATCCTCTTTCCGTCCTGAACATTGCTTCACTCGCTTGCAGCAGCGACAGCCGGTGCGATCTCGTCGCTCCTGTGCGATCTCGTCGCTCGTGTGCGATCTCGTCGCTCCTGTTCGATCTCGTCATTCCTGTGCGATCTCGTCGTTCCTGTGCGATCTCGTCGTTCCTGTGCGATCTCGTCGCTCCTGTGCGATCTCGTCGCTCCTGTGCGATCTCGTCGCTCCTGTGCGATCTCGTCGTTCCTGTGCGATCTCGTCGCTCCTGTGCGATCTCGTCGCTCCTGTGCGATCTCGTCGCTCCTGTGCGATCTCGTCGCTCTCGAACCATTCGCTCATCGGCTTCCAATCGCCTCAGCCAAGACCTAGTCCAAAATGGCCACTTTCGGCCATCGTTTGATTTGCCGTTTCCTACTCACTCTAAAAGTCTGAAGCTCTTTTGGCTGCTGCCACTACCTGCATTGAACTGCCTGCATCATTTAAGACTCAGCTACGGATATTCAGCTTTCTCTACACCTCAATGCGAGCCGTCCTTTTGTGCCAGCATCCTTGGCTCACTCACCTTCGCCGGCGATTCATATTCACCACGGCTCCTATTAGCCAGCGGGGACGACTGCTTCTTTCTTCTCGCGTGAGCATTTTCTAGCTTGCCTAAGCGCGATACTTCGCTCGACGTTAATTCTTGGCAACTGCTTCCCCTGCAGCTGGCTGTAAAGCTCTCGTGTAGAGATCTGGTTCCCTACGTGCGCTATACAAACGACAAGTCTGACCGGCTTTCAGAATCGAATTCAAACCTTGGCAGCACCGACAAGTGGTCCTTCCTCGGTGCCTTTGGCCATTGGGACTTTTCTACAAGTGTTTAGTGGAACAGAAATCTTTGTGGAGAACGAACTGGAGCCTCCTCTCCTCCCCCAGCGTCTAGCGGCCTCTATCGGGCGCCGAGAGAAGGCACGGCGGCGGCGCCTGCCTGCCTCTCGTGCCCTCTCGTGCACTGCAGAGGCACAGCTGTCGGCTTGTCAGCGTCGAAGGACTCTACGCACGCTCTTCCGGTCGCCTCGACCAGCAGCGATATTTCGCGCAGCCAACGTCTCAAGCAGAAGCAGCGGCGTCCGACCTGTTCTGTCCGATGAGCACGCTCAAAGCCCTCGGCATGTAGAGCTGTGCGTCCGAGTCCAGCGAAAGGAAGTGCAGGCATTCCGTGACGCCGAGACACTCTGCTCTGCAACGGAGAGGAACGTCTGGCAGAGGTGAGACTCAAACCACTTTTCCCTTTAGCAAAACCGGCGACACCGCGTCCTCCTCCCTTTCCTCTGCAGCCACGGAGGAGGAGCAGGGAGCACGTCCGTCACGTGCCGAGCGTTCGGCCTACTCGCTTGTCCGGTCATCAGCTGTCGGCTGCTCAACTGCGCTGCCATCAGCGCGATTGTAGGTGGGGCCGCTGTCGAAAAGGATTCAACAGATGTCATTCAACGTCCTCAGCCGATGCTACCGATGGCTGCAGCACCTAGAGCTGGCAGCCAGGCAGCGTGACGTTGTGCCATGTTTCGCCACTGCTGTCTGGCTCTCCAACTGTCTGTCTGTGTCTGCATATGCTTTTCCACGTCTCTCACTCTCTGTCTCTCACACTGTCTCTGTCTCTCTCTTTCTCTCTTAGTCTGTGTCTGTATGTGTGCACATGTATGCCCTCTACCTCCCTCCCTCCTTTTCTTTGCTCTCTCTCTCTCTCTCTCTCTCTCTCTCTCTCTCTCTCTCTCTCTCTCTCTGGCTCCCTCTCTCTATATATGAATAATTATATATAATTCATTTGAATAGCGCTCCAAGAGAACTTAAATCTCTATTCAGGCACTTCACATTTATCTTGGGGTTCGAGCCCACGACCTCAGCCAGACCTTGGTCAGGGCAAGTTCCTTAACCGCTGGGCCAAACCAGCTTAGCTCTCTCTCTCTCTCTCTCTCTCTCTCTCTCTCTCTCTCTCTCTCTCTCTCTCTCTCTCTCTCTAAGGGCTAATTCTTATCCGCTCTCTACTCTCTCTCTCTCTCTCTCTCTCTCTCTCTCTCTCTCTCTCTCTCTCTCTCTCTTTCTCTCTCTCTCTCTCTCTCTCTCTCTTTCTCTCTCTCTCTCTCTCTCTCTCTCTCTCTCTCTCTCTCTCTCTCTCTCTCTCTCTCTCTCTCTCTCTCTCTCTCTCTCTCTCTCTCTCTCTCTCTCTCCCTCTCTCTCTCTCCTTCTCTCTCTCTCCTTCTCTCTCTCTCCTTCTCTCTCTCTCTCTCCGTCTCTCTCTCTCCGTCTTTCTCTCTCCGTCTTTCTCCCTCCGGCTCTCTCTGCTTCTGTGTCGGTGTTGCCTTTCGCTATCTCCCACTAGTTGTAATTATAATGATAATTTCATACACACACACACACACACACATATATATATATATGTGTGTGTGTGTGTGTGTGTGTGTGTGTGTGTGTGTATGTATTAGGTAGGTATGTATAAGCATACAAGATGTGTGCACCATTTATTATGCACGTATCCACACATCCAGCCTGTCTTTTCAGGTTACTTACACGGCAGCGTTTCTGGCCTTACGGATACCAATCTTGTCCGATATGTACCTGACCGACCGGTACTTGCCTGTAGCTCGCCGAACGAAAGCTTTAGTCGCAGCTTCGTTGTAAGGTTCGAAATGTCCATGCAATAGCAGCTGCAGCATCAGCAGCTACAGCTCCGGCAGCAGCTGGCAGAGGGCAGAAACAGCTCGGCCTGCATTGCTTTGGGTGCACAACTCGCTCGGCTCGGCATTGCTTTGGGTGCATAACCTAAGCTCATATTTACCGGCCCTAAATGGAGATATCAGCTATAATGGGACACCCGAGGGCGCGTTGAATGCATAGAAGCATAGTTTGCAGTGCTACCAAGCACCTACCGAGCACCTGCTCTGTAGAGGAGGATCCTGATTTTCTCAGTTATTGAGGTCTGCATTATGTTTATCTGTATACCTGCACGTCTATGTTTCTGCGCATTAGTCTTTCTTCGTGCCTGACTATCTTGATCTGTTGTTCTTGCTCTCCTTGGATGTCACTCTCATTTCTCTCTCTCTCTCTCCACACTCCATCCTCCACTTTGTTTTCCCATTCTCTCTCTCTCTCTCTCTCTCTCTCTCTCTCTCTCTCTCTCTCTCTCTCTCTCTCTCTCTCTCTCTCTCTCTCTCTCTCTCTCTCTCTCTCTCTCTCTCTCTCTCTCTCTCTCTCTCTCTGTCACTCTCTCTCTCTGTCTCTCTCTCTCTCTCTCTCTCTCTCTCTCTCTCCATCTCTCTCCCTCTCCCTCTCCCTCTCTCTCGCTCATCTCTCTCCCCTCTCACACTTTTTCCTCTCTCCCTCTCTCTGTCACTCTCTCTCTCTCTCTCTCTCTCTCTCTCTCTCTCTCTCTCTCTCTGAATTTGGCTGAGCAGCCAAGTCAAGCAACCGAGCGACGACGATCTGCAGGCGTTATTTTGGGCAGCATTTCTTTGTGCTGGGGGCAGGGCTGTTTGGGGGTCATAAGATTATCCGACCGACAGCTAGTCAGCCAGGTCAACAGCTAGAAAGATGCTTGAGCACAGCGGTCTGATTAGGACAGCAGCATCGGTGCTTGACATTCGATGCTAGACATGTGACGCTAGTTATTTGACAAGAGACTGCCAACGAGACACAGGCTCTGGACATCGACCCCAAGGCGATATCCCTTGCTGCAAGTCAGTCATTGAGCCGGTTCCCCACCCCTTGCGGGATTCAGCAGCGACCGGTGTTTGTAGGAGAATGGAGAGGCAACCCGTCAGAATATGGCTCGCCCTCTATTGATTCCTATATCGATCCCTCGACCAATCCCTCTAGCGATCTCTCTATCCCTTTACCTTTCTCTCTATCGATCCCTCTACCGATCCCTCCACCGATCTCTTTACCGATCCCTCCACCGAATCCTCTATCGAGCACTTACCTGGTTAAAGACAAACAGGTCGATCTTCTCCGGCGGATAGTCGAGGTTCTCGAAACACTCGTAGAACGCAGAAAGAAAGGGTGTCGGCTTTTCGGCGAACAGAGCCGCAAAGACGGGCGGGTAGTGAGACCGGTCGCCGTCTGCCTCGGCGGCCCTCAAGCTGAAGCGGCCCTCCTGGCAGCCGACGCAACCGGCAGACGGGCTCCACTCGCCGGCCAAATAGTTACCAAGGCTGTTGAGGTTGACCTGAAGCAGCATGCGACCCGTGGGAGCGCCTGTGGCAGCACCCTCGGTCGCCGGTAGCAGCAGCCTAAGCCTGCCTGTGCAAAAGCCCGTCAGAACTGTCTGCTGAAGCAGCATCGGCCAGCTGCTGTCTGCCACTACTCTTGCTGCAGCCACTGCTGCTGCGGCCACCGCTGCAGCAGCTGCCGCTGCCGCCGCTGCCACTGCCGCCGCGGCCACTGCTTCTTCTGCTGCTGCTGCTTTTGCTGCCAGTGCTATTGCTGCCACTGCTGCTGCTGCTGCTGCTGCTGCTGCTGCTGCTGCTGCTGCTGCTGCTGCTGCTGCTGCTGCTGCTGCTGCTGCTGCTGCTGCTGCTGCTGCTGCTGCTGCTGCTGCTGCTGCTACTCGGCACTAGCCAGCCGGCCACGCCTATTTAGCCACTGACACAATTTCTGCAGAGAAGTTCACTGACCGAAAGCAAGAGAAGTTCGGGACCGCTGCCACCTGTGCCGTGAATGCGATCAATCACACCAGCCTTCTATCTCATCGCCTGAATCAGTTGCCCGAAGCCGGGCAGACAGACTGCCGACGAAACCAGACGTCTGTCTGCCCGGTGCATGCGCATGGATCTGCCAGGATCATTGACTCCGTCGACTTCACCTGGTGAGCCGTGATGGCACACTATGTAAGGCGGTTGCTTTTCGCGACATCGGTCCCGAGGTCTTGGGCTCAAATACTGAATAGTACGCCGCTCTAGTTTCGTCCAGAGGTCAAGGGGCTCGCCTTTGACGACCGAGATCATGAGCTCGAGTCCTACGGTTCATTCAAAGTGCCTGGATAGAGGTATCCCATCGTGACCTCTGTAACTCACTGCTTGCTGGCCTACAGGCATGTGCAATCGGGTGCTTACGCAAGGGTGCAAAGGCGCAAAACTCTGCAGCTAGGTTGAAAACTCTGCAGCTAGCCTTGCCTGTTGTGAGCATTGCAGTTGCCACATCACACCACTTCCCGCCGACCTGCACTGGCTACCAGTCAAGAAACGGATCGTTTCTTCGGAAGGTTTTGTCGCTCACTTTTAGGTCCCTCCATTCTTTAGCTCCAGCAGACCCATGAGATCTACTCTCCTCGCCAGGCCAAGCATCGTACCACCCGCTTTCCGGAATCAAACTGTTTATTTATACCTCGTACAAATCTCAAATTCTTTGGAGATCATGCATTTACTTCGTATGCTCCGAAAGCCTGGAACTCACTTCCAACTTGTGTCACGACATCCCCTGACTTGACAACATTTAAAACGAACTTTAAAACCCATCGGCTTGCAACAGGCGTGCACAGGCGGGCTATAGGCACTGACACTGCATGTGTAGCCACTACACCACCTGCCGGTCTCTATCTTTGCCAAAGCTTGCAATCGCTTTGTTTCTATCGTGCCGTACTTTTTGAGCAGCGATACATTATAAAACTGCTTGCTAATAATAATAACAATAATAAGACACTTAATAAAGTGCCTTCAGAAAACTCAATCTCTTTCTTGGCGCTTTACATTTGCTGCAAAGGTAGCACGATCGAATGGTTAGTTAGCATGCTCGATATACAACAAGAACAACATGGTTAGGAGTGACATGCACAGGGTAAGCATGCAAGTGTGGTTAGTGGCAGCATGCAGAGTCAGCATGCTTAGGTGCATACAGGACGAATCACAGGGACCCACTAACTGCTTTGTGATAAGACTTGCAAAGACTTGCAAGGTGGCTATCTGCATAACCGCGCAATTGACAAAGGTCTTGTCTCTACAGGCATGGCACGCGCACACATTCAGCACAAGCTGTGCCCTAGCATGCAGGTTTCTCCTCTGTCCCATGGTTATGGCTTTGCGACCAGCTGATGATAAGCTGTATCGTGCAGGTAGAGCTCACCTTTGCTCGGCGGCTTCCGAATATGACCGCAGGTGCTGTGTCGGTCTGCAGATTGTACAAGAATCCGTTTGTGCCAGCAAATTGCACTTCAAGCTGACCTAAAACGATCAGTATAGGGCTCGCTAGTCATTCTAATGAGGATACATTCGCCGTTGGTGAGGACGATGGATGTGAGAATACACGTTGCCCCATATCGAGCCTAAAGGTCCCCTTCAGTTGAGATAAGTACAGCAGACAAGTTTGAGGAAGTGAGCCAGACTCATAGACAGCCCAAGGGAGCACAACTCCTATAGCCAGCCCAGGAAGCATAACTCCCATAGCCAGCCCAGTGAGTAGAACTTCCACATGAGCAGTTTAAGAAAGAGGTTAAGTTATCTGAGGGTGCTACACAGATTTATTATTATTCTTATTTCAAGCTACTTATGGTTCGCCACATTGGTCTCGTGGTAGCTATATACTGGCCTGGAGCACCGAAGACGAACTGACACACTGACGTCGTTTCAGCAGACGCTGGTAGTTAAACATCGCTGCCAACAAAAAAGGACAGCCGTCAGCTGCTGCATTAAGAAACCTCGTGCCGAACACGTTTCCATCCATAGCTCTCCATCTTCTGACGAGAAATACGTTTCGCATTTTGGGAATTGAGCATTACTCGGCGTTACTAGGGTGGGAATCAAAGAGAATTCAGTTCCACAGCAAATTGGGACAAACGTGTTACGACCACAAGGCCGTCACTAGTTCGGGTAGCGGTAACACGAAAGTGATGAGCATAGACCGGAAGCTCGAAATGCACCGACGGTAACGGCACAGCGAGCTTGACATCCTGCTCGCAGCGCTAACAGCGAGACCGTATTGGAAAAAGCACAAACAACAGCCTCAATCTTATATATATATATATATTATATATATATATATATATATATATATATATATATATCTTATATGGTATGATCTATTTCGCTCATCTATTTCGTAAGCCACTGTCAGTACCAACTCAGCAGCCACGTTCGCAATCGCGAGGCATAGCAAAAGCGTTTTGCTAGCCGGAGCAGGGCAAGGATGTGAAGTCAGCAACTACAACGAGGCCAATCTGTCGGCTTCGTTGTCGACGAGCGTTAGATCCTGTTCAGTCGTCTTCGTGTTGGCACGACCGTCTGTAGTTGCACTAGCACAAAGCTGTTGCCAGCGAGCGGCGGCGGCGACTCGGCACCATCCAAGTCTCAGCTATAGAAAGGCCTTTCTATAGCTGAGAACTTAAATTAAACATAGTATAATGTAATGTAATAATATAATTACATAATATTATATAAGTAAGTGTATAAATAATTATATATAAATTATATAAATATTGTATTATATAAATAGAATAGTATATACATTACTGTGTGATTTATATGAATATAATATAATCAATTGTATTAATATAAGCTAAATTATAATACCCGTCCGTTCGGCTCTGCTTTCCCATCGCGAAAGCAAACTTGTCTCTTGCTTTTATTCCAGCGTGCTTCTCGCTCTCACCGACGCACGATACACGGTGCAAATCACAGTAAAAAGTAGGATCCCTACTCACCGGCGTGACTTCCTGAGTGGCTTCATGCCTGCGAAATTCGCGTTCTCGAGCTTTATTTGCTACGCACTTTTCTCTTATGCACTTCAGCACAACTGTCTGGGCGTTAAACTTCGCTTTCGATTGGCTCGACGAATTTTTTGTTTTTTCTTGCAGCGAACAGCAGAGCACTTGGACCTGTTCAAATAACAATAATAATAATAATAATAATAATAATAATAATAATAATGCACTTGATAAAGCGCCCTCAGAGAACTCAATCTTTTTCTGGGCGCTCTACATTTGCTGGAAAGGTTCTCCTTGGGGTGCCAAACCAAAGACCTGTCGTATTGTAGCATTGTATCATTACAAGAGCTTCTCATTCCCGGCTACCCAGCTTCCTCATCCATCACCGCCCCTTCCTTTCCTTCCCGTCCATGTCTCTTCTTCCTTCCCACTTCACTTCTCCATTTCTTTCTCCATTTCGCCTTCCTTCACTGGGACATCTGCTCCGTCCCTGGCTCGGGCCCCATCCTCCTTTCAGTAGAACAACCACAAGGACCGGGCTTTCCTTACAGCCTATACAAAGTGCCTAGAAAGAGAAAATAATTTCTCAGAGGGTGCCATGGAAATTCATTATATTATTATTATTAGTGTAGGATCAGCCCGTCCTTCCATCCAATCAGCGGCATCTGCTCCGTCTCCTCCGACTCTTTTTTCGTACGTTACGAGCCGCAGGCATGATGATTTAAGGGCGGTATCTCGTAAACACTCGGTGAAGATCATGACCATGTGAAGATCATATCGATTATCATGTGACACTGAAGTGAATGGTCCTTAAAGGTTCTGCGGACACCTGCCTTGGCGATTGGTGCTTTCCCGTGCGGTTACGCGAAAACGGTGGCTTGGCGTGGACCGAGCTTTGCTGGGAAACGGTCGAGCTTGTTGTTCCTGGCTCTTAGCACAGGGCGTAGTGCGCCTGTACGTGACGACCCAGGTCGTGGGTTCGAGTCCTGCAATGGTGGGCCAATCCTCCATTGCCCGGCTGCAAACACACAGTGACAGCTGCCAAGGCTCTCCTGCCAAGGCTACGTAGATGAGGCAGGCTGGCCGGCTAAACTTGAAATCCACTGCAGCTACTTCAGGATAAGACTGCTGCAGTCGCTGCTGGCCGAGCCCTGTGCTGCAGCCTCGGCCCCTCGGCACATCGATCGTCCGCGTGGTGCTCACGTGGTGTTCCGGTGCTCACGCTCCGTGCTATCGAAGTATACCTGCCCTTTGTGCTAGCGAGTAGACTGATGAGGACAGGAGAGAGGAGGGCTAAAAACCGTAGCCGACTACGGGTGATAGCAAGACCGGCCGGGGAAGGGACTAAAGTAAAGGGGAGGGGATAAGGTAAGGTAAGGTAAGGGGGTAAGAGGGTGTTGGAGAGAGGGCAGCAGCAGGGGGAGAAGGGGCACGTGTGCATAGAGTGCCCGCTTGCCCACGGTACTCACTCGTCGAGCCGTCGAGAGACTGGAACAGCCTGCGCTTGGTGTCCAGCCTAATCTTCAACGGCGGTCCTCTCACGTTCTAAAGACACGGCACAAGAAGGAACGCGAGCTTACCAGGCAGCACTGCAGACATTGGATGGCGAACATTGGGCTGAGCGAACGGCCCGAGGCAGCTGTCTGCAGCAGCCCAGCACGGCTGAACGCAAGGAAAGTGGGGCCAGCGAGAATGAGAGCAAAACTAGAGAAAAGAAATAGGCTCGCTGTATGAAGCACCCGGGTTGCTTCGGGAAGAGTTCGTAAAAGCCGGTCTCTCGAATGGCCGCGCCTTGGCTTCGTGCCGTCCCAGACTGCTGCGCCAAGCGACCGGAGGAGAGAAGTTGCGGGAAGAGAGAATCTTCGGCAGCTTCGGTAGAGACCGCCGACGGCGCTTCCAGGAACCGAGCTCACAAACCAGCTCAGCTCCAGCTCACAAACCAGCACAGCTCCAGCTCACAAACCAGCACAGCTCCAGCTCACAAACCAGCACAGCTCCAGCTCACAAACCGGCTAGTGCTGGCTTTCGCTCTTAAGCAGCGAAGTTCGTGCCGCCAACGGTTGCACGTCTGTCTGTCTGTTTGTCGGCACTTTCCTGCGCTTGGCTTCGGCCATACCATGGAGCCACAGCTGCTGCCTCACATCGGGCTGGCCTCACTTTCGCTCTACCCGTGGCGTCTATCTCTAATGGTCTGCTATTGGCTGCTCGATGCTCGGCTGCTGTTGGCCGTAATTGGCTGCTATTGGCAACCTGAGACCATCTCTCATGGCTGCTCACTCACTGCAGCGCCCATCCTGGCGGGGCACGTCGCCATCGCCATGCTCATTCTCACATCATGTTTCGCACACTGATGCTGAATCCGGTGGCGGCTCCATCACCAGCGCAATCGTGCGGAGGCGGCAGGGGCCCTTTCGGCCAGCGTCGGCTGGTCAGAGACGCCTGTCGTCACCGTAAGGACTAGTGGCATGTTTGTTTATCAAGCATGATATTACTCACCATTCAATTCCATTTCCCTTTGCAACAAATGTAAAGCGCCTAGAGAGAGAGATTGAGTTCCCTGAGGGCGCTTTATCAAGTGCATCATTATTATTATTCCATAGCATGTGCGCTACTCGGAGCACGTGTCTACGGGGTGGTCGGGGGGGGGAGGAAGGAGGCTGGAGGCTGCTTACGTGCGAAAGGGTCGTGCAGACGCCGCTGCTTCTGCCAGAGCGTGGAGGTGACGTCGGCAGCAGCTGCTTTCGGACTTCCGTGACGTTTGCTTCACTGGCCGCGCACATGCCAGGCCGGAGCGAGCCGGCGTCGAACGGCGACGCTGCCCACTACAGCAACAGGGCACTTGTTAGCGCAGGCAGCTGGTGACGTCAGCATGTCACAAGCTCGGGCGCCTTAGCGCTGGTGACACGCTGGCTGCACTGGCACCAGCAAAGGAGCGGGCAGGCAAGCGTATGATGCCGGCCGGCCAGCCAGCCAGCCACCAACTCCAGACGAGGTGGGGGCCAGAGCTGTTGAGTGTATGCACTCGCATAGTACGTAGTATACGTAGTACGTAGTATACGTAGTACGTAGTATGCACTCGCCGCATAGGCTGACTGCTCGAGAGTCTTCAAACCGCTGTCGCCAAGTGCAACCGGTGCACGTGTGATCTAGTAGCACTTCCGGATGCAGCATTGCTGCTGCATTAGCCAGCCGCTCCGAAAGAAGATATTCCAGCCGGGCCTGCATCTGATAGCAGTAAACCTAATTGAAAGCTCCAGACATCTGTGGCTAATTAGCTTCACCCCAAGACAGCAGCTTCAGCAGTGCACGTGACATATGGCACGTGACAGAGGATGGCACGACTTCTGTTCCGGGCTGTTAGACCTGGCCAAGGGTGCAGCAACCACCTGGGGGATGCGAGGTGCGGAATCCCTGGGGGATGCGGAAGGTCAGCATGCCGACTGAGCATGGCTTACATCACCGCCACCCCCAACCCCGTGAAGCCCGCAGTCCTAGTCCCGACTGACTGAGGAAGTCGGAGTTCGACGGCCGGTCACTACGTGCAAAACGTGGAAGCCAACAGAAGACCTGCATCGGAGGATGAGGCCACCAAGCCACAGCAGACCCCCCCCCTCCTTTTCAATCAAAGTCGTGCCGGGCCACGGTGGTGAGAGAGCAGTTAATGACAGTTCAGTGATAGTGACACTAATCGATTGCCATGAAGCTTGCATGCAGTTGCCCGAGGTCTGTTTTCATCGCAGGAGAGGACCACTCCACAGGGTTCGATATTGGCTGTTAGTGGCTGCTGCTGCATAAAGCCAGACGTCGATCGATCGCCGATTCAAACCGACAAAAAAGGCTGGGGCACCATCAAGCGAGAGCTTGCATAACTTTCAAGCAGGCTGCTCCGGCTACGACTGGCCGGCACACTAAGGTTAAGGTCAAGCCTTTTCCCTGGAAAGTTTGGCCCTCAGCTAATTCCTCCCTATGCTTCTGGCAGACTTGGACCACAGCCTGACTGACTACGTGGGATGGCTTAGTATCTCAAGGATATGACGGGGTAGGAGATGCCCTATTGCCAGCCGAAGTTTGCACGTGGAAGTAGAGGCAGCGAAAGGGAGAGAGATGTCTCTGTACCATGTTCTCATTGCAAGTCGTGACTCTTGCAGTGGAGGCAGCTCTCGCTCAGGGGATTTGACAGGCAAGGAAGGAGAATACCAAATCCCTCCAAATGAGTGGCACGTGAGGGCTTTGCTTAGCTGCCACATTCTATCTTATTTTGCTGCCCAAGCCACCCCCAGTGCTCAGTGGGGAAAATCTCTGCTTCTCACGGCCTGCGCCTATGAGAGGATAAAGGCTTCCACAACGCTGGTGGGTGGGCTGGAGTGGTGGCCAACATCTTCCTGCCACTTCCGGTGAGATCAGCAGACAGACGAGAGACCAGCAGGATAGCTACCAAATGATCGCTACTCTCTACTCATTTATCTTCTACTCTGCTCTGCTCTCTACTCTCTCTCTCTCTCTCTCTCTCTCCCCTCTCTCTCTCTCTCTCTCTCTCTCTCTCTCTCTCTCTCTCTCTCTCTCTCTCTCTCTCTCTCCCTCTCTCTCTCCCTCTCTCTCTCTCTCTCTCTCTCTACTCTCTCTTTCTTCCTCTCTCTCTCCCTCTAGGAACCTGTTGGGCAACCGTAGCTACCGCTGATACCAAGCAACCGTAACCATTTGGTGACAGGTCGATTATCAAAGAAGCAGAGTCAGAGGAGTCGCAGGTGGGGTTTATAGTGGCTGACTTGACAGCGAAGCAGATGTGGTCATATAGCAATATGTCCTATTGTAACAGGGTGCCTAAATTCAGTGCAGATGAGAAAACTAATAGTTTCTAATGTATGGCACCCTAAGATAACTTGATCTATATTCAGACACTTTACAAGTCACTACAGCAGAACCAATCACCTAAACTTAATGAAAAGCACGGTACCCTGCTTAGACAAGCGTGCAAAAGCTCACAATTATCGTGCTAATAGAAGCATGCAATAAAAAATATAAAAATAATATATATATGCATTCAATAATAATAACATAATCATAGCATTAAAATAATAATATGATAATATATATAATATATAAATGATGTATATAACATATATAATTTGTATATATAAGCATGCAATAGACTACAAAAGACTCACGACAATTTTGTCATGCCAGTTACTAGTGGGGGAAGCTGGGGGAGGAAACTTTGAGGAGGGTGGGGGCCTTTAGTTTCCGAGTGACCGAGTGACGCAGGATATCTATGCACATACCTATCAGCATGCAATCCAGTGCTGTGCCATCTGACTTCAGGCCGTCACTTATGCAACGTCACTGCAAACCATGCAACATTCTTCGTGAGAGCCACGTTCTAGTTGCCCACGAAGTCAAAATAGTTTAAATAATGGAATAAAACGGAGCTGCTTGTCGCTTCCTCACTGTCCCCTCTTTTTCTTATGGTCAGCTACGAAGGGATTGAAAGCTATTAACTGAGCCAAAGAGACATTCCTTGCAAACGCTACACACAATGCTCACACATCACAACACTCCTAAACAAGAGCGTTTGCATCTCACGCATTGCTCGACGAGCCACTAAAGGCAGATGAAGACGTTTGCTTCCAAACAGAACTAGTTTCAAGCCTCCATCAGCCTCCGTGAATACTCCTCGATCCCGAGCCAAGGTCAGCGGCTATCCACATTCGTGTGCGCTTTGGCATGTTCTCACCCTGCCACCCAGGCATGAACCCACGCCCACGAGCCACGCCCACGAGCCACGCCCATGAGCCACGCCCATGAGCCACGCCCATGAGCCACGCCCACGAGCTTGTCCTGCCTGTCCGGCACTCATTAGCGAGTAAAGCCAGGATAGTAGACACTAACTGACACGCAAACCAAGCAAGCCCCGGTGCTGATCGTGGGCGTTGGGGCAGCGTGCCGCCGACATCGTCGAGCTAGCATATATATAGCATATATAGCATATATATAGCCGACGTATCGTCGAGCTAGCACCGGTTGAGAGCAAAGCGAAACCGACAAATACTTAGCTAGGAACGCCGAGCTTACGACAAGGTACTGTGCTAAGTGAGCAACAATCGGCGTAAATGCTCAGCAAGGCGAGGAAACGTGTGGCAAACTCCGATGATCCGTCAGCCACTTCGCTAAATGGGTTTCTCTGCCTGTTGGTTCGAGAAGCTGGTGCAAGGGGAAGTTGGACCAGAGGATGATAATAATGTTAATAATAATAATAGTAATAGTAATTAATGCATTTGTAATATTGCCCTCGGAGAATTCAATCTCTTTCTAGGCACTCAAAATTGGCTGCAAAGGAGGCCTTTCAGGGCTCCTAACCGAGAAAGCACCACTCGCTCTTGCAGCGAACTCTAGAAGCTGCACTACTGCAAGCTAAGCTAACGGAGCCAGGTAAATGTCTCGAACCCTAAGCCCCTGGGATGGGATCACTCGGGCTTAAACGGGAACCCTAGACACGGCTTCCGGTGGGTCTCGGTCCAGCGGGTAAAGTTCCTGCACTTCAAGTATTTTGTAGATGGGTACGAGTCCTGGAGTGGGCAACCTTTTACTGTCGGCTATAAACGCAGTGAAAGCCACTGTAGCTCCTATTCTGCTACATGCAGTGAGGTGATTAAAAACAAAACGGCTGTTTTTTTATTGGCTGGCTAGAGTCATAGCGACTAGGAGAGGCACTTTCAAGTAAAGGTCGCATTGCAGGTCACAATCCAGCGTCTCCCTGAGGCCAAGCAAACTCTTCGAACGGGTTCGATCAGTAAGGACGTTGCAGCAAGGTCAGCAAGGACGTTGCAGCACATGCGTGGCTGGGTGTCTTGTCATTTCGATTCGCAGCCAAATGGGTGGAGCTCCGGCTGTCCTGCTATCCGGCTTGGTGCATTGAGCCTTTAAACTTGGGCTAATTCGATTTGCAACCAGCATCAACGCCTCAGACCAGCTACACAGCGTCGACGCCCCCGACGACCCCACTAATACCGCCACTCTAGTAACTGATGACAACCGAAGCAATCACTTGCAATTCAAGCTGCCCGAAGTTCTACAGACACATCAAGAGCAACAGCGGGCACATCCCCGTCAAAAAAAACAGCCCTCTAGTCCTCTGACACTTTGGCAAGGCAAGCATAATCCAAATATGGCAAAACTAGATAGCAAGCACCAAAGCCGTGTGCTTATGTCCCCTGCTCTACACCTCTAGCCAGACAAAGCATGGGTCCGACATAGTTGAGCTGAGATAGACAAGCTGCTGACTAAAATACAATTATAGACAATGCAATACGGTTAGAAGAGCTACTGACTAAAATACATTGTGCCTTGGTCTAATGCTACGGCAGGGCTCAGCACACACAGAATCTAGGTCATGCTTGATTTTGTGACACTCCAAGAAAAGCTCGACGACCGCCTGTCATAGGAATAGAGCAAACCATCTGCAGCCACCGCAGATGGTTTGCTGCCTCAAGTACTCTACGAGCACAATTTTGTCTCTTACAAGACGGCCAGAGGTAGGAGCATAGTTATGAAATATCTTATCATAATACCTTCCAAGTATGGCCAGTTTCATTTTGTTTACACTCTTGATAGTTTGTCAACTTGGTCATGTTAACCTCTAAGAGTTAAGACTGAAACGGCTGAACCATTGGCTGGATTTATCAAGTGCTTGAAACCCCCAAAGCGATTGCGTAGCTGTACAGGGGAAATGTCCCGCATGTCGTACTCAGAATTAGAAACACCATCTGCGACTCTAGAGGCTAAAGTCACGTCCGCTCACCTAGCTCGACTACCTCGAGGTCAGTAACGTAACACCACGTCTGTGTTCGTCTGCTGTTGACGTGCAAGCTGCAAGCGATCGGCTCTTGGTTACGAATGACGCCCCGTCTGACTCCGCGTTCCCAAACACATGTCACAAGGTCAGGACACTAAGGGAATAAAACTCGACATCATCCCAGCGTCAGAGCGTACGTATCAGCATAATAACGGAAGACGTGTACGCCTATTGTGACTCCGTCTCTCGCGTTATTGCTTTGGGTTTGCTTGCTACAGGGCCTACAGCTCACAAGAAATGTTGTCTTCCCAAAATTTCACTAGATATCTTGGATGACCAGTACTCTTTCAGCAGCTCGCGGGTCAGCGGTTCGGGAGGGGGAGATTATTCATTGGCGGGGAAATTAGTGCAGACTCAGACCACCAGTTATTTTCCAGATTGCCTAGCTGTTAATTAAATCATTCAATCAAGGCGTCTTCAAAAGCTGCTCTGCTGCAGCAACCTGCCAGACAGTGAAGCCAACGAATACCAGCTGGTCGCTTTTTCGCCGCCCGCCGACAGCTCGCTAGTGACTGGGCTGCTCCTACAGCCTTTCACCTGCGGTCGAATCATTGATAGCGAGACTGCAATCTGCAGACTGCAGCCTCGAAGCGCTTCGGTGACTCCAGTCATCATAGAGAGCGAACTAGACCGTCGGTAAGTGAGTTATTCGTCAAGGATCGACTCATTCCTTGGCAGAGGGAGAGAGCGAGAGAGAGAGAGAGAGAGAGAGAGAGAGAGAGAGAGAGAGAGAGAGAGAGAGTGAGTGAGTGACTTGATCGACAGAGTGGGTTTGAACGTAGGAGAGAGTTGGAGATATAGAAAGACAGAGAGTGTGAGAGAAACATGATGACGGCTGAGCAGACTGAAAAGACAAGGATGATAGAGGACGAAGAGAGAAGAGGCGTAGAAAGAAGAGGCGGAGGAAAGCTTGCTGCGCCGGATGCAGCCGGATGCTGTTGGTCGCTCGCTGCTTGATCTCTATGGTATCGGTACCCCCTGGCAAGAATCCGACCGTGCATTCGGCAGTCATGAGTAAAGTGACAGTTTCAATACGGGATGTTTCCTATACGTGATCTTGATTGCAAATTCGTTCACTCGTGCAACGATACATTGTCACTCGGCTGACTGATGCCCACACACTTGTCACTTGTGCCCACGACGTCCGAAGAACGTGCTAGCACATCAGCACCCTGACGCATTGCAATGCAACACGGTCTGCCTACACCTCCTCTCGTAGAGAGCTGTAATGCGCCCGAATGGAGATTGAGTTCAATTGTTGTGCAAAGCTTAAGACTTACTATTACTTTTATAATTAGTGCCTCATGCTCCCTACACGTATACATGCAGCTGCAGCCAGAAGACAGACGAGCCAGTGAACATCGGATTTTGCGAAGTACCATAGCAGTTCAGGGCAAGGGTCGTCCATCGCTGAAGCGCTGGAAATGGGGCAGATGAAAATGACAAAGAAAAAGGGGGCAGCGGCTTATTTGTTTACATAATATTTACTGCCCGCATCGCGTTCTGACTCGGTGCGCTTTCCTCCCCTTTTAATTTCACCAAGGACTGCCTAACGAGGGTCGCTGCCGAGTAAGATCAAGGTCGAGGAAAAGTGAGGGCAAGCGTTAAGCAGCCACTCTCGGCGGCAACTCTTGAGATTCACGCGTCGGTCGAGCTAGTCTTGAAGAACCACAAAGTCTTAAATAAATAAATAAATCCTAGCTGATGAAACAGCCTCTTTTTGTATAGCGACAGATGAGCCTTTACGGCTATCACCACCGCTTGCAGTGGCGATAAAGAATTGCCCACCGCAGGAATCGAACCAACGACCTCGGGACCGAGGTCGTGAAAGCAAACGCCTTACCTAGTGTGCCATCGCGGCTGTCTTCTCGTCTGACGTGTCTCCGTCCTAAGACTTCCGCCGCGGCACAGCGAGTCAGCGAGCAAATAATCTGCTAAGATCGATCTCTCGCCGTCGCGAGGCAGATTTCCTCAGCAACTGGAGCCTGTTGGATCTCAAGTATATGAGAAACTTAGCAGCCTTCGTAGCATAGCAGCAAGCATAGGTAGGAGAGGGAATCGGCCTTTTTTAGCCCTTCAGGTCGGGTGATGGCTAGGTAGGAATCAGACACTTCCTACTTTTGCGAACATCCGGGTTGAACTGAAATAGCTGCTTGGCATGAAGCCAGCGAAAACTCTAGCACCGGGGCCGACTGTGGCATAAATCTAGCTTCTGCGCTCGACACAGTCGGGCTCAACCCAGGTTGAGAGCATTAGCAATGGCGTCGGCAACTTCTTTGGAAAACTGCCAAACAAGTGAATTGCAGCAATCCAATCGTAACCAGCATATATGACAGCACCATCTTTTCACGAACCAGCCAAGACGCCCTGACCAGACAGGGTAATAATAGCAATGTTGCTAATTATAATGCTCTTGTATTGCACCCTAAGAGAGAAAAATCTCGTTCTAGGAAATTCGCATTCGCTGAAAGGAAGCATCTGACATAAGTACTATTGTCAAGAACGTCAAGGACGAAGCGAATGCTGCGTGAGTGAGGTTGATTGGCTTTGTTTAATGCCACAAACTCGTGGGACTCGTCTTGATGGGATGTCCCTAATTTATGAACAAACATATATACTATAGCACCCTTCTCTACGAACGACATGGTTGGCTGAGTTCCAATAATTCGTTTGCCAAGACGCTCGGAGAAAGGAAATAACGCCGAGGTTCTTCTAGAACTCCCAAGGTATAAAAAATACAGAATCCCACCCTTACACCTGTCAGTTGATGGACAGTTTCCTCATCAGCCGCTTTTGCGAGATTAGCTGACATTCGGGAACGAAAGGGAGAATTCACAAGCTGCATAGATGCGCAAGAACATTATCGAGAACAAAGGTGAGTCCTTACACATTTGTGTGAGTCTGGGTTGACGTCACAGCGAGTCACACACTCTTGAGTGGAAGGGGCTGAGGTACGATCTGGGATAGTTAAACGACGGGCGGATGAGGAAGCTAGCTACCCAGGCAAGATCTCGTGGACCATGGGCACTCTCCTGTGCGACAGCCACTTAGTCTTTGTGGTTTCGTGGAGTTACAGACGGAGGTATCTTACATTGCATTACACGGCATCAAACCCAGTAGAGAAATCAGAGGGATCGGTGCGTCCACCGTCTTTCTGTTTTTGTTGTTGTAAGATTATCGCTTTGACCATGCAATAGAGAAATTCCAGTCGAGTGAAGAGCCCAAACAGAAGCTCGTCGCTGAGCGAGTGCTTGCTTATATGAGAGGATGCTGGCACACAGACTACGCACAAGAATCATAAGAGCCGAGACTACTTAGACTGCGAGAAGTAGGGCCTCCGCTTGCTATGCTGCTACGCTCGTACATTCTCGACTAATCTTAAATTTAAAGCTAAAGGGTTGGCTAATTTTAAAGCCCCATTTACATGGCGGCAGAAGAGTCCTGTCGGGTTTCGCCGAGGCTTCAAGCAGGTAATACAGGATCCCCTGGACTCCTCGAGCCCTCGAGACCTGGACGATGAAGAGCGAGAACCGCGCGCGCGCGTCCCAAGTTTAAAACCCAGAGTGGTCGATAAACTCACCCTTAAGCTTTCTAAAGTATCTTACTTGAAGACCATTTTGAGTACCATTCCACGGTAACCTCAGAACTGTGTCTTGGTCTTTCGCACTAAAGTTTCGCATCGTTGCGCCTGGCTTACTATAAATACAGTTCGCTAACATGCAAAATAGAAAAGAGATTGAAACCAAAAGTGGGACGAATGTCTACGCAGAAAAAGTATTAGGAAATTCCCTTAATCTTATAGTATCAACTCAATCATTTTTTCGCCTTGACGGACCCTCAGGTAGAGTTCCCCACACAAACCACCACTCGCTAATAGGACACTACTTCCTGATCCGGTTGAGGCTAATATAGAATACTTTGAAACATCACTGATTTGAATGCAGTCGCAATTATGCCTATTACCTAAGATCAGTTACAAAATGGCCGATAGAGCAGGTGCACGGTGGCCGGTTGGAGAGCAATAGACCAAAATTCTCTTTCAGGGTCTTTCGCTAAACAGTTACCTTTCACTGGACGACCGCATCAGCCCCAAAGTCAAGTATGCCTACTTCCAGATATATTACATTGTTTAAATTCCGGAATTTTTAGACAGGGATACCACATCTAAATTGGCCTGTGCATTTCTGACATCCCGTCTTGATTTCTGTAACTCACTTGCTGGTCTACCGGCCTGTGCAATCAGGCGTTTACAGCGTGTGCAAAAGTGTGCAGCTATGCTTGTCTATCGTAAGCTTCGCAGTTGCCATATCACACAACTTCTCTCCAATCTGCACTGGCTCCCAATCAAGCAACCTATTGACTTAATAATGTATATATAATTCATTTGTATAGCGCCACAAGAGAACTTCATCTCTTTTCAGGCGCTTCGCATAAGCTTCGGGGCTCGAGCCCACGACCTCAGCCAGACCTTGGTCGGGGCGAGCACCTTAAACTTTATAAGGTTCTGTCACTCACTTTTAGTTCTCTTTATTGTTAAGCACCAGCCTACCTATCAGATCTACTCCCTCACCAGACTAAGCAACGTTACACCCGCTTTTCTAAATCTAATCGTTTATCTATACCTCATACCTCAAATCATTTGGATACCGTGCCTTTAGTTCATTTGCTCCCAAAGCCTGGAACTCACTTCGGATTTGCGTCATGACATTCCTTGACTTGACCACATTTAAAAAGAAACTAAAAATGCATCTATTTATCGCAGCATTTATTGGACCCATGTGACTCGCCTTTGGTGTACGTATTCGTGCTGACACTGCGCATGCTGCCACTAACCATATTTTCATGCTGACCCTGCTCGTGTTACCTCTAACCATGTTAAGGTTGTTGTTCGTTGAGCATGCTACGGCTTACCATCATCTAATGAAATGTAATGCATCTCTGTCTGTAACTCCACAAGGCTTCAATACTATGTGGGTGTTATGCAGGAAAGTTTTGTATATCATTCACAGTCTAAGCGGCTTACTGTACGCATTCGGTAGCCAACAGACTTCTTCTCACGAAACAAAGATAAAGTGGGAAGCATAGCAGAGTCAGGAGACCAGTTTGAATAGTGAGGAGCACGGAAGTAGCAGGTCATTACCGCTGTGAAGGATGTGCCGTAGTCGGCAGCAGCGGGAGAGTAGTTGTCGTTGCGTAAGAATCGTGGAAGCAAGTTCCACAGCCTAGGACCTGCAGAGCTAAAGCTTCTGTCGCCAACGGTCTTTAACCGGAGGAATGAAACAGCTCATTAATTGCCCATACAGGACCTGATGGCATGAGGAGGCTCTAACTGGTGCAGCAGTTCGGCTAGGTGCGGAGCAGCTACGCCGTGGTGGGCCTTGTGGATCAGCGTAAGAACTTTGCTATGTATCCATTGATCAACCGGCAGCCATCCTAGCTCTTTTAGCAAAGGAGACACGTGGTCAGACCTCTGGGCTTTGCAAACTAACCTTGCAGCCATATTGATAGCCATCTTCAGTGGCCTAGTTGATTTGTTCGGTAGCCAACCCAAAAGGGAATTACAATAATCTAGCCGAAACAGAACTAAGAAGCTAGTGGAATTTTTTGAAAGCCACCGTGTGACAGCTTAATAATAATAATTCACTTGATAAAGCGCCCTCAGAGAACTTAATCTCTCTCTAGGCGCTTTACATTTGCTGTAAAGTGAAATGCAATTGAATGGTAAGTAAAATCATGCTTGAAAAAACAAACGAAATGAATAATATGGTTAGGGGTGACATGCACAGGGTGCTTCTAATCTTAAATAGGGATCGGACGTTATGGCTAGCTGAACAAGCAGTCTTCTGAATGCTTTTAAAATTTAGTCAGTTGCCGAAAACGACACTAAATTTTGAGTACGTTTTGACGGTTACACAAAAACATCACCTCTTAGAAGAGCAAAGCCTTTTAATCCAGGAACACGCTACCGCTAACCATTCGATCAAGCTCCCTTTACAGCAAATGTAAAGCGCCTAAAGAGAGATTGAGAGTAGGTGCTATAAAAATGTATTATTATTATTATTAATATTATTGTTATGACAGCAGAGATTCAGGTTTCGTTCAAGCTACGACTCGGTACGGATTTTTTGCTGGCTACCAAAGTACAACCCTGCGCCCTGCAGTACTCCGTCGAATAGACCTTCGAAACTGACGCGGGCTCGTAGTTGGCTCTTTGGATGCTGGAAGGGTGGAGGATGGGGCTGATAGAACTCTGTGGCTTCGCTGGCCACTTCTTTGACGCTATGGTGTTTGACCTAACTGGTTTGCAATGCAGCGAAATGTTTCCGTCTGTGATTAGAACAACCAAACAATCTAGCGAGACTTTGCTCGAATAACAATCGAAACCTGAGCACGTCGCTGTCACTGCGAAGCTGTACACCTGAGTCAAGGCCGTCGAGTTCCGAAGAACGATCGGAAATGAGGTAAAGAGGCTTCGGCGGTCATTTTGTTATTTCGATCTTGCGGCCGCCTGTGGCTGCAGCCGAATTTTGCACTGCACGCCTGACCTTTGACCTTTGTACTGACGCATCGAGAATCGAGCTGCATCAGCATCAGCTTCTGCTGCTGATCCCTCTGCGGCCTGCGGCTGAGAAATTATTACTCCGAGCTCTGCACCTGATCGCTTGGCTCTGCCCACCGAGTAACCAGTACGGCGGCTGCTGCGACGGTCTCGGGTAGCCTCCGCGTCCCATTCGCCCGTCAGAAAGCTCAGAGAGCAGTCTAGTGCTCCGCGCTAGCAGAGTACGCGAACGACCGGAAACGTGAGCATTTAGTCGTTCACTAGACGCTCCAAGTTGGAGCCCCCATCCCCTACGACCCAGCAACGAGCAGGCCGCCGTAGAAAAAATGGCGCCTTCTCTTCAAGAAAGTTTCGCGACGACGAAAGTCTATCCTGCGGTTGGGGGAGGGACGCTGCCTGACCTGCTGCCCAGACGCCTCGCGAAGGAGGCTTGCGAAGTGAGCCCGCTCCTCGGCCTCGTCCTCGCTCCTCGAGCCTCCGTCGTCGGAGCGGAAGTTCGAGCGGAAGTCTCTCCGTCTGTGGCGGAACCCCCTTTCGAGTAGCTCCGTCACGTGACGTAGTTCTCCGATGTAGCCGGCCGCTGGCTGGACGCAAGAGGCGTCGTTTTCCTCGACGTCAGCGGCTGTCGTCTGCAGCGCAAAAAGACGAGGCTTGCGATTCGGGGAGCAAAGCGTCGTCTGCGCTTGCACCTAGCGAGCGAAAGAACGCAAGAAGACACTCGGGGCCAAGAAAGACTCGCGAAAGGGTTAGGGGATCCCGTCGCAGAGTAGTTCGCTGGTGAATTGTGCGCACAGGTGAGCTCGGAAAGCGTACTGGAGGAAAAGCAAGTGGAGACAAATCCAGTGGGGCGCGGGGAAAGCTGAGAGAAACTTTAGATGAGACTCGAAAGATGCAAGATGTCAAGATTTTCAAGAAACTTGTCAAGAAAGATTTCAAGATTGTCATCATTGTCAAGAAAGATGCATTGTCCAGGTGGTGACAGAAGTCTTTCGGTGCTCACGAGCTGAATGCCCAATCATCGAAGAAAGGTTTTTAACTCTGTTCGAGGAACGGCGAGACGACTTAAAGACGAGGATCGCATGGTTCCAGAGATGGGCACCGGAGCCGCTGCTAGTGAACTCGGCCATCGGCCGGCCAAGCGATCACCTTCGCTCAGTGGCCACCACCAGTGCAACGGTCCTGAGTGTGCACCTGTGCACTCTGGCAGAGCTAAATCTGTCACCCAAGGCTTCGAGCAAGAGAAACTGGGCCTGACTGTGCATGCGAGAGTTGCTGGAAATTCGGACACGTTGTGGTCTGCCATCTGTCAGCGATACACGTCGCCGTGAAAGAGCGATGGGATTAGCGGGCAAGGGTCGGAAGAACGATGGGATTGGCTGGCAAGGGTCGGAAGCCCAAGCGGCGTGGCCTTCCTCTGAGCTCAGTCCGTCTCCCCTACGACCCCCCAAAGGGCGTGGCTTCTCTTTTTGCTCGGTCCATCTCCCCTAAAGCCCCCCAAAGGGCGAGGCTTCCATTTGTGCTCAATTTACGCCGGGCTCTAGTGAGAGGGGACACTAAGGTGTGCTATCGCTATCTTTTACGGGTGAGAGGACTAGGCACAGCTGTCTGCTGTAACTTGGCCAGTATATAAAAAATACTTCCTTAGCATAGCGTCCTCGGAGAATGCAATCTTTACCCAGGCGTTTTACATTAGCCACAGGGCTCGAGCCTACGACCCCGGTCGTTACAGGCGAGCATCTTAACCCTTAATTAATGACGCAAGAAAAGCATATTTTAAAAAATGCCGATCGCATTGGCTAGTGGTGTCTATTTTATCGCAGCGCGGAATTTTTCTGAATTTTGAAAAACGCCAGTCTGTACTTGTCGTAAGATTTCGAAGTTGAAAAGCCCTCCGGAGTAGCAATTAGCGTGGCACCGACTGCTCAGCTCCGGCACAGCCCTAACTTTTCCCTCGAAATAGAGAGCAAATACTCCTCCAACACTACAGAAGAGGCAACGACAAGAGCGAATCATCTCTCAATGCTCGACCGAGCGTAACGAAGCCTCGAGCCGTCAGACGTGAAGCATTCGGATAGCAATGCGGCTCGCATGCGGACAGTAAGGGGACACGAATACAATAGCAAACATACCGGAAGCGTGTCTCGCCTGCCACATATGTCATCAGCAGCGAGCAGTACGTGGCAATCGCAAGCATGGTAGGCGTCCAGAATGACACTTTCTCGTCCGTTGACTATGACGTTATATCTGGAATGCGAAACGAACCAATTGGGCGGAATCGAGGACGACCTTGACCCGGTATGGCTGCACTTAATTAATCGGGACAGCTAGCAGCCGATCTTCGACCGTACGTGCCCCGGCAGCTAGTGGTCATGCAATAGGGCCAGGTAAGAGGGCAAGGTAAAAGGGAAAGGTAAAATAGACAGGTAAGAGGAACGTAAGTAGCTAGTGGCCGGCAAAGTAAGGACTGGGCGGCGATGATAACATGAGCGATCGACCAGCGATCTCAAGAAGCACCTCAGCTACTAACGCAGGCCGCCGCTATGAGCAGCAATCTAATTCTACTGGATCGTTGGACTGAGCGCGTTGATCTGATTAAGGGCAAGGTTATAGAGCTAGGTGATGTGGCCAGGTAAGATTGCAAGGTAAAAATAGACAGGCAAAATAGACGAGTGAGAGGAACGGGTGAGGGGGACATTGAGAGGGACAGGTATGCGGCCTGACATGCAGCAACAAGAGCTGTACAGATAGATAAGTAGCCAACGTTCTCTCGCAGAATGCCGCAGACACCGCCCGGCTAGGCAGCCCGAAAGCTCTTGCACTGCCGATCGACGGAGGCGGGAAGGACAGAAGCGATTCGCCAAATTTAGCCAGAGTCTGGCGAAGCGCGAGCCTCGGCGGCGAGTTCGACATTCAGCCAAATTTCCACCGTGCGCGTCATGCGTCAGCTGCATTCGTTCCCACCCGTTCGCCCCGGCGGCACTTTTTTCCGCTGCCGCTGGATATCACTTCTGCAGCAGGCGGCGTGGCTGGGCAGATTCGAGCTACTGATTCACCGCAGGCAGGCTCGGCCGGCGGCTGCGGCGGCGGCATGGCAGCAATTAAAGGAATGCCACAAACAAGTGTGGCACGAATCGCTTGATCGAAGCGAGATGCGCCCTCAGCTGGCTGCATGCAGATTGTCACCGCACTTAGCCTCGAATAAACAGTGCATCAAGAAGCCAGCCAGCATCCTGCCATCTGGTCGGCGCTACGACGCCGTGACGTTATTGACTTACTGAATTCGCGGCCAGCCCAGCAGCGCCAGACTGCTTGGGCCAGCGGCCTAGCAGCACGCTAGCGTTGAAATGCTCTTTGCCTACTTTCAGCTACATAACGTTACTAAAATTAGGTTTGTTTAGATAAGGATACCACATCTAAGTTGGTCAATGCATTTGTGACATCTCGTCTTGACTCCTGTAACCCACTGCTTGCTGGCCCGCCGGTAGGGTTCCATCAGGCGATTGCAGCTGGTGCAAAACTCTGCAGCTAGCCTTGTCTGTCGTGAGCGTCACCACACCACTTCCCGCCGAACTACACTGGCTACCAGCCAAGCATTGGATCGATTCAAGGTTGTGTCACTCACTTTTAGGTCCCTTCATTCTTTGGCTCCAGACTATCTCTCATATATATTCCCCCATCAGGCCAAGCATCGTACCACCCGCTTTTCGGAATCCAACAGTCTACAAATACCTCGTACAAACCTCAAATCTTTTGGAGACCGTGCATTTAGTTCCTATGCTCCCAAAGCCAGGAACTCACTTCCGACTTGCGTCACGACATCCCCTGACTTGACCACATTTAACAAAAACTTTCAAACGCACCTATTTATGACAGCCTTTAGTGTGTCCCTGTGATTCATCCTTTACGTGCCTATGCGTGCTGACACTGTGCATGCTGCCACTAACCACACTTGCATGCTGACCCTGTGCATGTCACCCCTAACCATGTTATTCATGCTGCTTATCAAACATGATCCCATTCATCTTTCATTCGTGTTTCCTTTGCAGCAAATGTAAAGCACCTAGAAAGAGATTGAGTTCTCTGAGGACGTTTTATCAAGTGTATTATTATTATTATTATTATTATAACAATAATACCATATTTGCATAGCACCCACAGAGAACTCAATCTCTTTCTTTCTTTGCACTTTTTACACGGTGTAAAAAACACGATCACGTGGTTAATGGTAACATCCGCGTATCAACAAGCATAATATGGCTAGAGAATTGTGGCTACGGAAGCTGAGGGTTCGCTCGCAAGCTCACGCGAGGAATCCACATTGGCCGTATTGTAGATCGAACAACGACGTAGACTAGATTAGTTGATTAGAGTAGATTAGAAAGATTAGTAGATCTCTGTATTAGCAGATCTAACGACGAACAGAATGCACTGAGATTCGCTCTGTGTAAGTTGCGTCGAGTCTCGTCGAGCTAGCATTAGCATGGCGTCGGTACGCACGACCGTGCAGCGTGTAAGCGAGAGGCGACGTACCGATGCCAACGGGCGAGGCCAGACAGGCAGGTGCGCTCACACTTCACGAGCCAGGTGCCCGTAAGTTCGAGTTCTCGCAGCAGGAAATCGTGTATCGGAAAGCGAGACGGCAAGCGCTGGCTTTGGTTCAGTGGTTAAGAGGCGCTCAGCTCCGACCGAGGTCAAGGTGAATGTATTCGATGGTCGAGGTCGTGGGGTCGAGCCCGCGTGGCATAGGAGAAGCGCCTCGAATAGAGATTAAGTTCTCTTAGGACGCTATACAACAGATAATTTATATATTCTATTAAGCGGGGCTGAAGCACCTTGACCGCTTTGCCCGAACAAAATGAGGCCTGCTCAATCGGCTGGAATTTTCTCGCAGACAAAGGGCAGCGGAAGCGTTGAAAATAAGCGAGGCACGTGACTGGGGGCGCGGCTAAAAAATACAATAATTCATTTGTATAGCACCCCAAGAGAACTTAATCTTGATTCAGGCGCTCCACACATGCCTCGGGGCTTGAGCCCACGACCTCAGCCAGACCTTGGTCGGGGTGAGCACCTCGACCGCTAGACCAAACCAGCTCGGCTACAGTGGCCAGAGTGGCCAGAGTGGATGTGGCTTTTCGACGCTCTAGAACGGCATGGCTGGCGCTACGGGCGGCGCGCATGCGCAGCCCGCCGGCTGCGTGCCAGCACCCGCAAGAGCAGCAGCGATTCTCCTCGGTAGCACGATGTCCGCCATTCTTCTGCCGGCGAAGAACAGCTTACGGCAGCGGATGCTGACAATCTGGAACCCACTCTGC
Source organism: Cristatella mucedo (assembly GCA_009760855.2). Lineage (NCBI taxonomy): Eukaryota > Metazoa > Bryozoa > Phylactolaemata > Cristatellidae > Cristatella > Cristatella mucedo. Next base: position 578,134 of record WPIO01000160.1, read on the forward strand.
AGGTGGCGCCGACGACACCGGCAGAGTAAAGCCACGTGGAATGGAACGAGGGAGCACACTCAGTTAAGAGGCAGCACACTCCAGCGAGCACCTGCTGCAGCGCACATAAGACGGGGCTAGGCGACCACCCACCCTGAGCCGTGGCTGTAATTAAGGGGATGCCTTCAGAGGCCCAGTAGGCGTTCACTCCGGTGTCAAGCTTCGGCCGGCGAGGCGGGTTGCCTCCAGCAGTGGGTGCCACTCCCACCCCATGTGTTGACACATCGGCGAAAGTCCACAGCCAGACAGTGAGCCCGACACGTAGAGATGCGTGGGCGGTACATATAGATGAATCGCAATACTCAGAGCTACATTTATATACCGATAAAAAAATCGATTTCGTTTTCTTAGTTAGTACAGTCTGCTAGAGCCGGTATGGTCCAGCTCTTAACCGAATCCTGTGCCCAAGCCAGTATCAAAGTCAAGATACTCATAATGCGATGGGCAGGCTATCTGCACAGACGACGGCACGGACATGACGGCCATTTCATGTCGTATGAGTTCGATGCGTGTGCGCATGGTATGTGAGTGTGTGTGTGTGTTTGTGTGTGTGTGTGTGTGTTTGTGTGTGTGTGTGTGTGTGTGTGTGTGTGTGTGTGTGTGTGTGTGTGTGTGTGTGTGTGTGTGTGTGTGTGTGTGTGTGTGTGTGTGTGTGTGTGTGTGTGTGTGTCAGGTAGGAGGATTATGTATGCACTGGTGATGCACTTTTGCGTGAACCCCTCCCCTACCGTATGTACAGGTTGGTATAATCTGCAGTTTAAAAATAACTGTCAGTGACCGGTTGGTATGTACTGATGTGGTAGCCGTGATGGCTCACTAGGTGAGGCAGTTGCTTTTCACGACCTCGGTCCCGAGGTCGTCGGTTCGAATCCTGTGGTGGGCGATCCTTTATTGCCGATACAAGCGGTGGTAATAGCCTTTAAGGCCCTTCTGTTGCTATAAAAAATAAGCTATTCAATTGGCTAGTATTTTATTTTTATCGTTGTAATGACACTGCCCAGGCAATCTATCCTCGAGACCGCGACTACATCCCTTTCAGGCAGTGGCTGAGCCCGAGGGGGAAGGGTGCGTTTCTCCCTACGACGGAGCAGCGAACTAGGCCGCCCGCATTCCTATCCCCCACCGACCGTCCTCAAGGACGAAGTTATGTCTTATATATAATATGTATAACTTATTTGTACAGCGCCCCAAGAAAACTTAATCTCTATTCAGGCGCTTAACATATGCCTTGGGGCTCGAGCCCACGACCTCAGCCAGACTTTGGTCAGGGCGAGCACCTTAACCACTGTACCAAACCAGCTCGGCGTCTTAGTTTCACTCAATGAGAAAACTGCAGAGTTCGTCTCGAATAAACACAATTTTTTTTCGCTACACTTTTCCATTAATTTCGGGTCTGCTCCGCCAAAATAAAAATTTGGCCGTCTTAACCCTACATAAAATGTTTGCAGGTCTTGCTCGATGAAAATATAAATATATCGTAAAATAATAGTAATAATAATAATAATAATAAAATAATAATAATGATAATAGTAGTAATAATAAAAATATATCGTATAAATACGATGAAAATCCTGGCTCCGCCACAATTTTCAGGAGCAGACGCCAGTATACAAAAGAAGATGCGCTGCTAGCAGGAGAGAGGCGAGATGCGACATACCAAAGGGATGCCGCCAGGGGGCAGGACCACAGGACCACCGAAACTAAGACGCAGTTGACGTTCTCTATCCGCGTCGACAAGGCAGTTGACAGATTGACAGGCAACGTCTTTTAGCCGCAGTCATTAGTTGGTGACATTCTCGGAACCGAGAAACGCCTCAGGCACGCTCCACGCTTCCCGACTGCTTTTAATGGACTCAAACTGCACGCCGAGAGGCGGAAGTTTTGCCAAGATGGCTGCACTGGCTGAAGGGCTCGGCATCTGCTTAAAGAGGCGCGGCAATTGCATATCAAGACCGAGTTCGCAGGTTCGAATCCTGCTGCGAGCAATCGTGTACAGCCTGCCGCTCCTCTGGCCGAGCTCCTCCGCCTCTACGTAAATGAGGTTTCTGGATCAGCTAACCTTGCACTCTGAGTGCACTACTTCGTAAACTCTCCTCCGTAATACCCGCTTAGTCTTTTGTCGAGTTCGAGATGGATATATGCATACATAGATTGACTCTGTCCGCCGGGGAATAAAAAAAATATTAGCTGATTTGACAGCCTCATTTGTATAGCGGTAGAAGAGCCTTCACGGCAATCACCACCGCTTGCAGTGGGCAATACAGGATCGCTCACTGCAGGAGTCGAACCCATGACCTGACATGACCCCACGACCTCGTTAGTGAAGAGCGAGCTGCGTACCTCGTGGTCTGTGCGCCGAGGCATAAAAACAATTTTCTCTAATTTGTCCATTTCATCAATTCTCGCCTTTATCTAATCGGATCAAGAAGTTCGGAGAGAGGTGGAGGGAAAGAGAGAAAGTGAGAGAGAGAGAAAGTGAAAGAGAGAAAGTGAGAGAGAGAGAGAGAAAGTGAGAGGCAGAGAGAGACACAGAGACAGAGTGACACAGAGAGAGATAGAGACAGAGAGAGACAGTGACAGACAGACAGACACAGAGAGACAGAGACAGACAGAGACACAGAGAGAGAAAGTGAGAGAGAGAGAGAGAGAAAGTGAGAGAGAGAGAGAGAGAGAGTGAGAGAGGGACAGAGACAGAGAGAGAAAGTGAGAGAGAGAGAGAGAGAGAAAATGAGAGAGAGCGCGAGAGAAAGTGAGAGAGAGACAGAGAGAAAATGAGAGAGACAGAGAGAGAAAGTGAGACAGAGACAGAGACAGAGAGAGAAAGAGAGAGAGAGAGAAAGTGAGAGAGATACAGAGAGAGAGAGAGAGAGAGACAGCGAGAGACAGGGAGACATAGAGAGAGAGAGAGAGAGAGAGAGAGAGAGAGAGAGAGAGAGAGAGAGAGAGAGAGAAGAGAGAGACAGAGACAGAGAGAGAAAGTGAGAGAGAGAGAGAGAGAAAGTGAGAGAGACAGACAGAGAGAGACAGGGACAGAGAGAGAAAGTGAGAGAGAGAGAGTGAGAGAAAGTGAGAGAGAGAGAGAGATGTCAGAGTTCTATAAGAAAGACATCTCAAGCATTGCTGGACCGACGGTTCGTGGGAGAAACTGGTGACTGGATGCATGAAGTCAGGGGCCGACCAGGACTTCTTCCAGCGGCGCGCCAGCCAATCACTGCTATTCGCGTGCACGTCTCTGACGCTGCGGTAATGGTAAAGGGCTGAGCGCCTTGGCCGGCCGAGCCGGCTTCAGTGCCGAGCTCCGTGCCGGTGACGGCGAAGATGCAGCCGATTGGAGTCGAGGCAGCAGCAGCAGCAGCAGCAGCGGGCGCTTGCTCGCAGTCACCCGTCAGTCACCAGCACCACGGCTCCGCCGCCACGCTCCCGCTCCAGCCGAGCCAGCTCGCTGTGGATGAGATCGAGCTTTCGCTCCCAGCGTCGCCGCGTCGTCGCGGCACAGACTTGCCGCTCCCGAGCGTCGTCGCGAACCGGCTGGAATGTATTGAAAGAAGCTCGCGGAGGCGAGAGGCGACGGGCGAGGAAAGATTGGCCGCAAGAAAAGGAGCTGCGCGTGCGCACGGAGGCCTGCTCGCGGAAGGGAAACGGCGAGCGAGCTATGAGATGTAAGCGAATTAAAGGGGCGAGGGAATGGGCCGAGACCGTTGTTTTCGAGAACAGCAAAATATACCTTTTAGGGCGGTTTAGTCGAGCGGAGCACAACTGGGCACAATATCGGGACGTGTCTGGGTTTCGATGCACTTGAGATCGATAGTTGTTTTCTTATTATATATTGATATATATTGATATATTGATAGTTGTTTACATAGATGTGCATATATAGATATATTGATATATATTGATATATTGATAGTTGTTTTCTGCCGAAAGTTTGCAGGGGATCATAAGGATAATAATGATGGTAATACATTTGTAGGGTGCCCTCAGAGAACTGAATCTCTCCCTCCCTCTCTCTCTCTGTCTCTCTCTCTCTCTCTCTCTCTCTCTCTCTCTCTCTCTCTCTCTCTCTCTCTCTCTCTCTCTCTCTCTCTCTCTCTCTCTAGGCACTTAACCGATGCTGCATATAAAGCATCACCGAGCACATCTCTAGAATACATTGTATATGATTTTAATTTTATATAATAGAGCTTACAAATATATATATTAAAATAATATATGTACACAATTATACTAGAATGCGCTAGTTCCACTTGAAGATTCTGCTCAAGTTTCAGGACTTTGCTGATCGGCTGATCTTTGCTGTTACTGGCTGATTTAGCAGCTGCTCTCTTTTTTTCTTTTTTTTTTTTAGCAGAAGAGCCGTAAAAGCCATCGCAAGCCGCCGCTTGCAGTGGGCAACAAAGGATCGCCCGCCGCAGGATTCGAACCCACGGACCTCGGTCGAGAAGAGCGGGCGCCTTACGTAGAGGGCCGTCGTGGCCCTTGTTCTCAGAGGCTTCCAATTTGAGCTTTCCCCTTTCCGGTGAGAGTCGCAGAGCCAAACGAGGAAGAAGGAAGGTCGCCGAGGAAGTAACGGACCCCGTGCATGTTTATCGAACCTAGGTTTGCGACCTAACCCATCTGCTCACCTATCTGCTCACCAGTCTCCTCACTTATCTGCTCACCTATCTGCTCACCTATCTACTCACCTGTCTGCTTACCTGCCTATTCACCTATCTGCTCACCTGGGTGCTCACCTGTCTGTTCACCTGCCTGTTCACCTGTCTGCAGCCATATTTGTTCCTCTATCTGCTCACCTATCTGCTCACCTAACCGCTCACCTATCTGCTCACCTATCTGCTTACCCATCTGCCCAAGATCTCAAAATGGATCGCTTAGGTAAAGGCTGCTATCCTGCCGACGTTGCTCCAGCAGAAGTTACATTCGCGGCTCAACGTGCAGCATGCAGTGTGCAAGTGTGCAAGCTGCTTCCGTGCTCTTTCCCAGAGTGCGGCAAAGAAAACAGCTCTGGCGGCCCGTCGAAACTGACGAGATATTTATCAAAATAATCTTTGCCGGCTTTCAGTGGCCTTTGCATCTATGCCAGCAACCCGCACTGCCGCCGCCACTTCCGGTTCTCTCTGGCCTCTCCCTCAGCCCATCTGCAGGTCGTCTGAAGGTCACCAAGAATCCTGACGGCCTTGACTTTGCTTGCAACTTTTCGTGCCCATTCGCACAGCAGTACACAATGTCAGCTCAGGCATTGCTGGCTCGCGCCAAGCCGATGCCGTTTACTTGTCAGCTCGAGTGCAACCGGCCCTGCTTCGCGCGTGGGAAGAGTCCGAGACCTGGAAGAACCTCGCTGAGGTTGAAGCTCGCTCGAACCCCTTCGGCAGCGTGAGGTCTAGCTGCCATCAGGGCGATATCGACTGCCTTTTAGCACGATTACCCACGATGACCACCAGCTAGTAAAAAAGTAGATAGTCAAAGTGGGAATCTGCAGGCTGTCAGTATTGGCTGCTGCTTTTAACCTCTGATCCACCCTAGCTGTCTACGTGTCTTACGGCGAGCCAGTTGCTTACACTTCATTAATCTCCAGCTGCGTGTGGCTCTCGGGGCTTGGCTCCAATGAACGTATGGAATTGCATTTGCACTTAATTGTTTCCAGTCGTGTGCCACTCTGTAAATTTCGTTACCACGGCAAGCCATAGTGCCGAGGTGTCGGCTACTGAAAGTGCTCCCATGCTTGTTACTAGGTCCTTGTTATTTGGGGGGCAGCCTGGCTAGCCGTCAGCCGAAAACCGTGTAAACGAATGCCGTCGACTGAGGAAAGGCATGCTGAGACAGGAATAGAAGGTTGCCTTTAAAATGGACGCTCAACGGATGAGCAGTGAGATGAGCAGTGACAGAGAATGCCATAGCAAGACTACAAGAGAGAGAGAGAGAGAGAGAGAGAGAGAGAGAGAGAGAGAGAGAGAGAGAGGGAGAGAGTGAGAGAGAGAGAGAGAGAGAGAGAGAGAGAGAGAGAGACGCAGAGAGAGAGAGAGAGAGAGACAGGCAGGCAGACAGACAGACAGACAGACAGAGACACAGACAGAGACACAGACAGAGACACGGACAGAGACACAGACAGACAGAGAAAGAGACAGACAGAGATAGAGGGGGAGAGAGACAGAGAAAGAGACAGACAGACAGAGACAGACAGAGACTGAGAGAGACAGAGAAGGGGACAGAGGGAGAGAGACAGAGAGTCAGAGAGACAGAGATAAGATAGACAGACAAAAAGGCAGAGACAGACAGAGAAAGAGACAGTCAGAGACAGAGAGACTGAGAGTAGAGAGATAGATGGCACAAGAGAGTAGATGATGGGATGAGAGTAAGAGAACATGGAGAGAAATGGAAAGAGGGCAAGCGATATAGAACTATGAGACTGGTGGACTGAGAGAAACTGGAGCCTGGGGCAGACAAGAGACTAAACTGGTAAAGAATGGGAGGGAAGAAAAGTTGGAGAAAAAAAGCAGCTGCAAAAAAAGGCAAAAGAGAAAATCAAAAAGAGCAAGAAGAGAGAGAGAGCGAAAATAGAAAGAGAGATGGAGTGTCGTAAAAGATGAAGACAGACAGGTAAGCAGATAGCTAGCTAGATACATAGATGCATACAGGGCAGATAAATAAATACACAGACAGTCTTACACACAGATATATTGGTTGTTTTGTTGATAGAACAGGTAAAGAGACCACAAGAGGTAGGTAGAGTCAGTGGTATAAATAGGTATGTGTACGGGGGAGAGAGAGAGAGAGAGAGAGAGAAAGTGTGCGTGTGTGCGTGTGTGCGTGTGTGCGTGTGTGCGTGTGTGCGTGTGTGCGTGTGTGCGTGTGTGCGTGTGTGTGTGTGTCTGTTTTCTGTTCCTGTGTCTGTGTCTGAGTGTACGCGTGGGATATTAAGAGAAGGGGAGGTAGACAGATAGATCCTGAGCTGCTACTTCTATGCTACTCACTACCTCAACTGCCCTCCAAACTCGGCTATGCTTTTCACTTTCTCTTTGCTGCATGAGATTTGATGCATTGTATGCCTTTTCTTTCTTGTCTTTACTTTCTCTCCTCCACTCTGCTCGGTGAGCTGCACTCAGGTCAAGCACCCCGCCTGCTTCGTGAGCTATCGAATTCCGCAAATGATTCTCTAGCAGTGCAGCACCTTATTTTTCTCATTATTTCAATACCTCATCGGCGAGCGATCCTCGGATCGAACGCGATCTTCTCAATAAGACCGTGGTTGCTAGTGGCTTAGATTCTCGAATGGTAGCACGACCCCCAGTTAGCTGCCGCTGCCGCTGCTGCTGCCGTCACGTTAGCAGAACCGGAGCATACAATCTATACATAAACCTCATCACGATTCAATTGAGTCATGCCCAGCGACCAGCCAGCCATTTCATCGTATTTAGAAGCAGGCCCGCTACGTACGACTGAAACATGACTATAGATTCATGCCACCCCATATATATATTTTTTAATCTCTTGGGAATTGCCTTTATTGACTTTACCTCATCATCCTCTCGACATTAGGCAGGTATGAAAATACGTGTATTTAATATAAAAATACAACATTTAAAAAGGAGCTTAAAACACACCTGTTTATTAAAGCGTTTAGTAGGTCCTGTGATTCGTCCTTTGTGTAATTATGTGTGCTGACACTAGGCCTGCTGCTTGTAACCAGTCTACGCGTCGATCTAATCTACGCGTCGATCCTGTGCATGCCACATCTCACAATGTTATGCTTGATGACATGGCGCTTATGCTTGCTGATACTGCGCATGCTGCCACTAACCAAACTTGCACCCCGACCCTGTGCATTTCACCCCTAACCATGCTATTTTTATTGTTTATTGAGCATGATACCACTCACCATTCGATCGTGCTTCCTATACAGCAAATGTAAAGCACCTATAAAGAGATTGAGTTTTCTGAGGGCGCTATATCCAATGCATTATTATTATTATTATTACTGCGAATGCTTCCACCTATTACTTTAATATGCTTTCTTTACAACATCTGTAGAGAAATCCTAGAAAGATATTCATTTCTCCGAGGGCGAAATACAAATGTACTGTTATTGTTATACTATATACGTCCACAAACGTATGCATATACGTATATGCGCAGGCATACTGAAGATCGTGACTGATATGATTTATTGTAAGTGCGTACTTTTGCATTTGTATGACCCAGCGTGTACCCGCAAAAAATCGCACGGAAATTTAGTTTGAATATCAAAGACGATGCATTCAAGCTTGTAGCTGCTGCTCAGAGGCTCAGCCGTAATGACTCACGCGAAAGCAGACCGTCGATAAGACAACTCAGAATACAAAGCCACTATTATTGTTACTACTATTAAGACTGACTACTCCGGCCAGGCCAGGTCAGGCCATCGACGAGCGGCAACCATCGTCCGCGGCCAGAGGTTAAAAGGTCAAGAGCACATATAGAGATTATGCCAGAAACCCCCGGCACCCACCGTACGCGAAATAGACTCTGCTCTTGTTCGCGTCCTCTTACGCGCACGGCACTGTCAGTGGTCCCTTATTCTCTTTCGCAAACTCTCGTTAGCTTTCTGGTAAATTATTCTTCATCCGAAATCGCAGCTCTCAAGTCAATTCTTCGTCCGATATCACTCTTCGTCGGCGGAGTAATCATCCATCCTTTTTCTCGTTTCTGCAGCTCCGTTGATCCGACATCGCGAATTACCTCTCCTCTCCAGACAATAGCTCCCTCACAGTGAATGCATGCATCCTTTCATCGGTAGCTCAGTTCACTTTTTTTTCTGCCGGCATCCATGTCTCTTCGGGCAGCGTTGCATAGTTCTGTCCTTCACATTCGAGTTTGTTCCTGCGCCGGGTAAGTTGCTTCATCCCAGCCAGATGTTCACTTCTTCTTCGCTATCCTTCACGCTCTTGACCTCTTAACCTCATAACCGCTCACGAACTTTGCTGGTATCGATGCGGAAGAGCCGCTCACACGCAGGCATGACTAGCTCGAGGGCTCTCTCTCTCTTGCAGAAGATAAATATATATATATATATTTAATATTATATATATATATTTATTTATATTTATATTTATATAATTCCTTTTCCTAGCGCCCTAAGAGAACTTAATCTCTATTCAGGCGCTTCGCATAAGCCTCGGGGCTCGAGCCCACGATCTCGGCCAGACCTTAGTCGGAGCGAACGCCTTAGCCTCTGGAGCACACCATCGCGGCAGAATGGCCGTTAAGGCTCTTCCGCCCCGAACGAGGCGGTTAACTCGCGTACTCGGGCTACCACGTGCCCTCGGCGGACCTCCGCGAAATGCACGCGAACGCATCGCACTCATGCGGGGGGGGGAGGGCGCCGTCGAAATAAGCACTCGGGAAACTTCGGCTTTACGTACCACAAACTCCAATCCGTGCCACTCCAGGGATCTCTTGAAGCGGCGAAGAGCGTCGGTGTCATCGGACACCACCGACAGCGCGGCGAGACCGAGGCCTGCAACGAGCCGCCGGCGTCTGCGAGACGCCGTCTGCGAGAGCGTCGTCTGCGAGAGCGCCCGCTCGGCGCCGCTTCGGGTCGTGCGGCGAACAGCAAAAAGGAAATGCTCGCTTGCCGAAGTTTCTCCCTCTAGACGAAGACGTCGAACCTGCAGCCGGAACGCCGCTCGACCCGAAGAGAGAGAGAGAGAGAGAGAGAGAGAGAGAGAGAGAGAGCGAGAGACAGACAGACAGGGACGGAGAGACAGAGACAGAGACAGAGAGTCGCAGAGCGTCAATAGCGGCGGCGCCGGTCAATTAACACCTCCCTCCCCCCAGCTCAGCACATCCTAGCTAAGCGCTCGCGCGCGCTCTCGGAGCGAACGACGTCCTCTAGTTCTTCGCAGTGCCGAGCGGCCGAGTTCTGGGAGTCCGAGCGACGAAGCCTCGAACGACCGCCCCAACCCACCGCCGCCGCCGGCGGCACCGTCAGCGGCGGCAGCGCCGCCAGCACCGACGGAGCAGCAGGAGCCGCTGCCGCCTCCGCCGCCGTCGGTCGGTCGGCAGAGCCTACCTACCGCTCGGCCGGTCGGACTCGCCGGCTCCCGTCGCTGCGGCCTCCGCCAGCGCGACGAATAATAGCGACGTAGCCAAGGCGACGCACGTAATCCGCTGGCACCGGTGCCGCAGCGGCGGCATGGCGGCAGATTGCGACGCGGCTTCGCGGAGCGTCGGTCGGAGAACGTCGCCGGAAGCAGACGCCGGCTAGAGGCGTCTGCACTCGCCGCCCCGGCCGGACTGCGCGCGCGCGAGCGCGAGCGGCGCTGCCTGCGGCGCGTGGCTCCGCCCCCTCGTTATCGCCATTGGTCGTTAGCAAAGGGGGCAACCGCCGTCTGCGTGCCAATGGCGGGGTGGCAGCGGCGTGTCATAGGAAAAATTGAAACGTAGTAGTAACGTGCCTAGAAAGAGGTTGAGTTCTCTGCGGCCGCTATATCGAATGTATTATTATTATTATTATCGTTATTATGTTATGGAAACTCGGTGATTGCGCGATTCGGAACGCTGCGAGAGATGAGAGCCGCGCCCGACGCTCGCCTTCGTGCTCTCGTCTCTCTTCTTATCTCTGCACCGCCGCGCGCGGCTGCGGCTGCGGCTGCGGCGGCGGCCTCTCTGCCGACGCTGCGAGCTCGATTCGCTCGGGGCGCGGCGCTTAGCTCTGCCGCCGCCGCTGAGCCGTCCCGCGCCGTCACGTCCCGTCCTGTCCTGTCCCGTTTCCGGCTACGGTTCGCCAGCGAGCCTTCGCCGCGAGATTCCGCCGCCGCCGCCGCCGCCGCCTCGCGGGAGGCAGATCGCAATCGAAGCTTTGCCGCTTCCGTCGCCGCCGACATCGCTTTTCGGCGCGAGCTCGTCGCGTCGAGCGCGTCGCGACCTGCGGCGAGGTGCTCCCAGAGTCGCGCGACCTGCGGCGGCAATGCAGCACGCCCTCGGCGCGGCGGCAGTCGCGCTCCGAAGGTTGCCTCGCCTCGCTCGCTTCGAGGCGTCGCCGCTCGCAGCGTCCGCTCCTCGCGCTAAATTGAACTTCTCCGTTAGTCGACCTTCAGCTAGTACCTTGTGCGTGCAATTCGCTTCGGGCTTCAGCCTTGCGTTTACTTGGGAATCTCTCGAGTCTCAAGTCTCACCTCGTTCGTGAAGTTTTTCAAAATTAATTTCAATTTCAAATGTTTCGTGAAATATTTCAGCTCGTTATATAATATATATCATACGCATCTATTTCGCTCGGCTTTCTCTGCACCGCAGGGAAGTCGCGTCTTTACCCGTATAATAGTAATAATAATAATTATTATTATTATTTTATTAAAGTAGTAATAATAACAGTAAATAATATTAATATAGAAGATAATTATAATAATTGAAAGTCGATAATAATAATTAATAGCAATAGCGATAATAATAAGAATAGCAATACTAATAATAGCAATAATAATAATAGCAATGATAAGACAATTAAATACCGCCCTCGGAGAACTTTGGCAAATTCTCTAAGCGAAATATGTCCACTGTGTATTCACTCGGGAGGTAAGGTGCTCGCTCTTGGCGACCCAGGGCGTGGGTTCGAGTCCTGCAGTGGGCGATCCTTTACTACCCACTGTCAGCGGCAGTGATAGCCGGTAAGGCTCTACTGCCGCTACATAAACGAGACGGTTAGATCAGCTAACCCTTTTGTAATACGGTTAGTGATAACATGCACAGCATAGGCACGCATACGCAAGAGGCATTGAAACTTGGCCTGTCAACGCTCTCAACAAGCGTACCCGAATCCCGTTAAGGGTATATGTCGAGAAAATACTGAAAAGAATTGATACGGCAATAAAATGTTTAGTTTTCAACGACAAACTGTTAGAAACGGGATCGTAAGTTACGATCACCTGCAGATAATAATAATAATAATAATAATAGTACATTTTACAGCACCCTCAGAGAACTCAATCTCTCTCTCTCTCTCTCTCTCTCTCTCTCTCTCTCTCTCTCTCTCTCTCTCTCTCTCTCTCTCCCGCTCTCCTCTCTCTTGGCACTTTGCATTTACTGCAAAGGAAGCATGATCGAACGGTTAATGGTAGCATGTTCAATTTCAACAAGCATAACATGGTTAGAGGTGGCATGCATAGGGTCAGCATGCGAGATAAATTCTCTCAGGGCGAGATACCAACGGCGAGCAATCACTAGTATTAGTGCACGCGCGCGTCGGCGGTCGACGGAGCCATTTGTGGTAACGTGAGCAGCCATTCCTCCGCCGGGTTCGGCTTCACTCCCACCGACCTATCGCCGCCTGTCACTCCCTTTTCCGACTGTGAAACCCGAGTCGACAGTCAACTAGCCGAGTTCTAGCTCTCAAAACTACGAGCAGCATTCCTCTGACACACATGCCCCCCCCCCATGCACTCTATCCTTCTGACCTGCAGTAGCTCTGACTACAGGCGCCCGCCTGCAGCCGCGATGTGACGCTAAGTGATGCTCGACATTCTGACAGCTGTCGCATGTCTGGGCTCCTCCTGGCAGTGCATGCAGGGAACCATGGGCCTGGCTCCTTCAGGCCCCCTACGGCCGGATTGTAGGACAGCATCGGGTGCACGTAAAGTTAATAAAACCGATACGGGATATGCTGTCTTTTTCGGATAAATCGAGCGACGGGAAAAGTGCAGCAGACACGAATGGAAGTCGAATTGTAAATCTCATTGCACTACGAATCTGTGAGTGGACGGTTCACTTAGTGAAGGGCTAGCTTTTTAACCTACTATCGAATGGGTAGACACCGATGCCGATAGACCGCAAACTTACATGTAAGCGCCGTCATGTGGGCCCGAACTAACAGATTTTTCTGTAAAGCCTTTGAAATAAAACGGAGCTGTACGTATACATAGCTCGGTCTGCTAGGAATAAAGCTCGGTCCGAAGGCGGCTAGGAACTCTGCCGAAGCTGGGGCAGTGGTGATTGCAGAGACTCATCTTCTCGCAAAATCAAGGACCGCAAGCCGAACGAAGTTAATTCTCTGGGTACGCACAAATAATGAAAAATTCGAATCTTCTCACCGTGTCATAGTCTAATCGGTATAATAGTACGATGCTAAGCCTCAGCAGTACCTCACATAGATAGACCGGAGCAAGAGAACCTCAAAAAATTGACAGAACCCTGAAGTCGATATGATGCTTGATCGGCAGTTGATGCAGGTGAGAGGGAAGTGGCCTAGTGCGGCAGTTGCCACGTTCACGACAGACAAGCGTAGCTGCCAAATTGGTTATCAACTGTGAGCGTCCTCTTGCACGGGCAAGAAGCGATGAATTACGATGAACGCCTGCAAATGAAAACTTGCTGTCAGTTGTTTTCAACCCAATAATCGGCGATTCAAGTAAACTTTGGGATGCTCCTTCAGAATATGTAACTCGTTTTAAACCGGTACGTTGGTATAGTAGATCGGCATAATCTCGCCGTATTGAAATCTTCTCGCCGTAACGAACGTGACAACTGGACACTTTCTGACGTAAGCCAACTGTGAAAAAACCAGCAATATCCAGACTGGCACCGGTCTTCTTACAGCGATTCAAATGAAAGCAGTACTAACGGTTAGACAAACCCCTGAAAGTAAACCGGAAGCAATAAATCTCCAAAAAAAATTCTTACCGACCTCTGTATCGCATACAACTTGTCGCAACATGCTGAATCTTCATACATACACTGAGGTAGGTGCTTGCAGATTTTTGAGGTACGTGCAGGTAGTTTGTAGCTTACTTTACAGTGTAGATCAGTGCCTTGTAAATTCCACACTTCAGCAGCGATACTTGAAGGATCGCGAACATAAAATTTCACCTGTAAGTTCAGATCTGCTTGTACACAACTTCTGGAGTTCATTTCTGAATTCGGTTGGACAACTTTTGCTATAATTTTGCTATACATGTCATCAGACGTCCTTGAATTGTGTTATCTGCAATCAAGGACATGTCTAGGAACTTTTCCAGCCGAACGTTTTAAATTGTGCAAAACCTTTCCGATTTGGAGACGTCGCACGGCCATCGCATGCGGGCTGGACGAGCGTTCGATCGGGGCATACAGACACACGGCCGGTCTCGCCGCCCGGGCAACGTTGCACGTCCGTGTGGGCGTCCCCTACCCACTGGGCCGACAGTTGAGCTGCAGCAACTGTTGCAAGACATCGACTGCACGGTAGGAAATTAACGCCTGGTGCTACTAGCAGTACAGTGTAGGTCATCAGTATTATTCCCAATAGTAAACGAATCGGTATTTATTAGCAAAACAAGCTGTCAATTCACTAAAAACAACGAGGGCGGCAGCAGAAGCAGTGATTGGGCGATTAATCGCTAGCCCGACATGAGCTAGTGAGAGCACCATTGGACAGTCCGAACGCTTCGGCCGCAGCGGCTGCGACCAGCCGGCTGGGGAGTCGGACACTTGCCAAACCTAGAACTCCAGGTCGGAGTTTAGATTAAGACGGTCGGATTTCAATACACTGGTAAAGCTTTCCTGCGTCTCGCTGAATGACGACGAGCTTCAAATGAAGCTTGCAGCCGTCGCGTGAGAGAGAGAGAGAGAGAGAGAGACCAGAGAGAGGCCCGATCGCGAGACTCGCGAGTCGCCTCCGGGCACCGACCGCCGGTCAGGCAGCGAAGTGAGAGTCGCTGCGAGCCCTCGCGGCCGTGCTAGCCTGCATCGGCGGCTGCAGCTGCTCCTACCGAAGCACTGCTTGATGGCGCGACAGAAGCTGCCTCGCGGCTGCGGCAGGTGGCTAGCGTGACGCATGGCGCTACGGGCAGCGGGTGAGCCTCAGTGTTGAACACCCACTGATCGAGCGGCAGCACGTCGTCGCTCTCGAACGTCAGGTAGAGGTACTTGAGCGTCTCGGCGAGGAAATAGCTTGGCTGCGAGTCATCACGGACGGGCCTCGCACCCTCGTACACGTCGTTCAGGCCGGAGAAGCCGTGTGCCACTCGAGAGTAATTCTGCAGGGCCTGTGAACGTTCTGAGCTGTCTAAGATGCCCACGTCCAGCATTCAAGGAGCACACAGCACAGAGCAATAGCGAAGCAGTGAGCTGTCGAGCACGCCATGGCGCATGACCGGCCAAGACGAATAGCATGGAGCAACGAAGCAAATTGCAGCACACCTCCCTCCAACTCAAACATTGTCAGATTCTTTTCTCTATCCACACTCTCCCTCTGGCCAATAGCATGGCTAAACGCAATCTAACGTTTTATTTCTCCTCCGATGGCACTAAGCTCCTTCTTTGACATTGACCCTCAGTCTTACTCTGCCTTAAACTCACTCTGCTCCCTTGCAGCTTGCACTAACGACATTTGCAATTGGACTTTGCCACGAACTTCCTGATCAGATTCTTTTCTCTATCCACACTCTCCCTCTGGCCAATAGCATGGCTAAACGCAATCTAACGTTTTATTTCTTATTGGATGGCCACAAACTTCCTGAAGCTCAAAGACCACGTGACCAACGTAATAGATATATGGGGAAATGGTCTAGCGTCACGCTAAATTTGGAAGACCTCACATGAAAGATTAGTTCATTTTAACATCGCTGCCGTGACGTCTACTCATAAACTGGGGCATGCCGTTTCACAACGACTTGTCACTAAATGACATTGCATTGCTTCCGCTGTCAAGTCAGCATAGTTTCGGCTCACCAACATTGGATACGAGTATGACAGCAAAACCAGCTCGCGAGTTTTCCGTGTGACATCGCCTCCCCTTTACTGAGAACTTTCGGCCAGTGCCCCTTACCGTCTGCAACTGGTCTCAGCAGCTGGTCTGTGTCAATGGCAACCACATCGCACCACTTCTGCCTGAGCTTCACCTGCGGGTCTCTGGCCACAGGTGGCTTATAGGTCGCATCGTTCGCTTGCATCGGCATCTACTCTACGATACAATACTATACTATACAATACTATCTGACTTTAATTAGGCTGTAGCCGCTACAAGGAGAACCAAAAGGTTAATTGGGACTGCTGCTAACAGGTCCCAAGATTGCATCGCTCGGTCTCATTCTAAGCAAACCAGCCGGGCACCATTGAATCGAGTCCAATCCGAATTGCCTAAGCACGTTCCAGCAGCTTGACGGACCCAGGTGGGGGGTCGTCGAGGGTGTCTGAGGTAACCGACCACTCAGGTAAGAGCTCAGGTAATTTGCTTCGTGTCTACAGTCGTATCTTTCTTGAGCAAACTCGTTTTGCCTCTTGCTAGCATTGGGCGTGTGGTGGCGCTCCGGCAGTCGGCTGCCTACCTATCCGACCTCCTTGCTCCACAAGCGAGCTCTTGTAACATCCCCTTGCAGTCGTCTTGCCATCCCCCCCCCCACTAAATTGAAATCCTTCAGTCACCGGCCTTCAGTTCGCAGTGCCAAAATTCAAATACTTGCTTCCGGCTTCTGCTGTCGTGGCGGCCTTGACTTTGGATCATTCAAGTCTAACGTAGTATACACATCATTTCCGCTTAGCTATCCCTGCGCTGTTCGTTTTTTCATTTGTGCTTAGCATGCACGTGCCTCTGCCGGCAGCTGCTGCTGCTGCTGCTGCTGCTGCTGCTACTACTACTACTACTACTACTACCGCTACGGGTCAGGGGTCCTACTACCCGGTCGCGCCTCTGTGCCTTCTTCTTCCTGTGCATCTCTTCCTTTTGCATACACGAGCCGTGATGGCACACTAGGTAAGGTGGTTGCTTCCACGACCTCGGTCCCGAGGTCGTGGGTTCGATTCCTGCGGTGGGCGATCCTTTATCGCCACTGCAAGCGGTGGTGATAGCCGTAAAGGCTCTTCTGTCGCTATACAAAAAAAAACTGTTTAATCAGCTAGGATTTATTTATTTATTTATCTAAGCATGACACACGAGGCTTGTCATTAACCCTGAGGCGTCTCCTAGCTCCAGCATGCTGCAAAGCTCCAGGATGAAGATACGGTTATCCTAGAGCACCATTCCATTCCAATCAACATTATTATTATTATTATGATTATCATTATATACATTACAATCGCTACGACCATCATGTCATTGCACTTGTGCATACTTTTGCTGTGGCCTACAATAGCACAATCCAACGAGCACTGCCAAACATTCCCACGGCACTACAGCTGCCATTTCTACAATAACCGATGCAAAAGTGCAATTTCCAGTCAACGTTATGGAAAACCGTGTTGGAGGTATATCTGCTTCATGCAACGAGATTGCACATGCACACGTTCTCATGCTACGGTCTCCAGTGGCAAGGGCCAACCAGACTGCCGACATATTTGAAGACTGCGATGCAGCCATCCATTTCCATAAAAAGCTTCTCACAGTTTTGCGGTTTTGATTCCCCGTTATAGAAAACATAGCCTCACGTTTACCCACTAAATTGCATACGATTGCACACGAGAGTTCTCATGCGACCGAAAAGCACCATTAAAGCTAGGGGTGAGCAGAGCGTTTCCGAAAGCAGCTAGCTGCTTCCACATCACGGCCTCTGTAGGCACGGGGGAGCATGCACGCACGCACACAGCCCTAACGGCAGCAGTGGCGCGACAAAGCTCAATGGCGTAGTAGGCCAGTCTCACTCACCAGGACGACGTCCCACGCCCAGGCTCTGTACTTCAAATTGTGCGTGAGCCGCCATAGCACGAAGTACGTCTCGACGAGTTCGGGACGCAGCATGTACTGGCGAGCGTGGTCAGGCCCGGCGACAGCCTCTCGGTGGCCGCGAGCGAAGCTGAACGCCTCAGGTCCGAGGCCCACGGCTGCAACGACGCCACCTAGTGGTTAGGAGGTGGCAAGGTGCTGCACACGCCGGTGGGGGGAGGAGAAAGGGGGCAAGGCGGCCGGCAGAGAAAAACGAAAAAATAGCTGCACTTGAGGACAAGTGTGCCGAGAACGGATCGAGGTCCAGCTGCCTAGACGCCAAACCAGCAGTTGCGTGGACGACCAGCCTGAAAACGTGGCCACTATCAGGCCTGCTCTGGAGAGCAGACGTTGAATGGCAAACTAGAGGAAGTTGTAAGAAAATTCTCTGACTTGATGCTTAAAGCCAAATCAAATATACTGTCAATTATTATCGCTATTAATTTAGGTAGCAAAATGAATACAACCAAGTTGGATTACTGCTATTCGCTCTTGACGATAAAGAAGATCTAAAGCATTCACTCTGCATTAACAGAGCATGGCCTTTGAACGAACTCCTTGGTGGCATATCTATCTATTCACATTCACCTTCAGAAACTACAATACTTGAGTACAGTACTGGGAAGATATGTAGGCAGAGACCCAAAAACCCATTAACTTCTGGTATGCAAAAACCAATCGGAAAATGTAAAAAGCCAGCTATATATACAATATATATATATGTGTGTGTGTGTATATATATATATATATATACAATATATATATATGTGTGTGTGTGTGTGTGTGTGTGTGTGTGTGTGTGTGTGTGTGTGTGTGTGTGTGTGTGTGTGTGTTCTGATTAAACAGGCTCTGCTTTTAATGCTTCAACATCTATACTGTGATCGCTAGGCTACAAGTGCACTGCAAAGTATCATCATTCACCAACTAGCCAAGCCATCAGCCGAGTTATAAAAATAACAATAACACATTTGATATAGCTTCCTCAGAGAACTCATCTCTTTCTAGGCATTTAAATTTGCTGCAAAGAAAGCACGATTGAATGTTTAGCGGTATTATGCTCAATAAACAACAAGAATAACATAGTCAGGGGTGACATGTACAGGGTCAGCATGCAAATGTGGTTAGTCGCAGCATGCACAGTGTCAGCACGCATCAGCACATAAAGGACGAATCACAGGGACCCACTAAATGCTGTCATAAATAGATGTGTTTATAGTTAGTTTCTTTTTAAATGTGGTCAAGTCAGGGGATGTAGTGACGCAAGCCGGGAGTTAGTTACACGCTTTGGGAGCATACGAACTAAAATGAGAACCTACAAAACTCAAATAATTTGGTCTCCAAAGGATTTGAGATTTGTACGAGGTATGGATAGACAGTTAGATTCCGAAAAGCGGGTGGTGTGATGCTTAGCCTGGTGGGGGACTAGATCTGATAGGTAGGCTGGAGCCAACGGATGAAGCGACCTAAAAGTGAGTTACAAAACCTTGAAGTCGATGCGTTGCTTGGCTGGGAGCCAGTGCAGGTCGGCGAGAAGTGGTGTGCTGTGGCAACTGTGAAGCTCACGACAGACAAGGCTAGCTGCAGAGTTTTGCACCTACTGTAAGCGCCTGAGTGCACAAGCTGGTAGACCAGCAAGCAGTGAGTTACTAAAGACAAGACGGGATGTCACAAATGCATGGACCAACTTAGATGTGGTATCCAAGTCTAAACAAGTCCAAATTTAGCAATGCTATGCAGCTGAAAGTAGGCAGACATGACTGTAGAGCTGATGTGGTCGTCTAATGAAAGGTCAATTTGGAACATGACACATAGATTTCGTGCAGATTCAACAGGAGATATATTGGCAAAGCCGATTTTGAGCGTTAGCCTTTCCTATTTCTGAATCATACTTTGTCTGCCCATAACTAGTAAATTGGTTTTATCATCATTCAACCTAAGAAATGTTGCTGTCATCCAAGATCAGATGTCATCAATACATGCAGCAAGTGAGTTGAGAGAATTCAACGTGCTGGAGGGCTGGGAAGGGTCAAAGCAAAGGTACAACTGAGTGTCATCTGCATAGAAGTGAAAGCCCAGATTGTGCGTCGCAATCACATCAGCAAAAGGGAGAGTGTACACCGTGAAAAGAACGAGAGCAAGCACACATCCCTGAGGTAGGTGAGTTACGAAGTGCGTGACCAGAGATAACCTGCAGCTGGTAAAAAGCAATAACAAACACATACACAGCCGTCAAAGGAAAATAGATACGACATGATGCAGTAAGCTAAGAACGATATAAGCCCTACGTTCACATTAATAAAGTATCAAGTCGCAATCCGGCTTACGGCATACGATTGATCATGCTGAACAATTTCTAGCACCGGCTCAGCTACCTTTGGCTAGAACAGATAGCTAAGGAACATGCTTAGTTAGTAAAGCCACACTAAAAAAGTACTGCAATAGTCTCTTCCAAGTTGTGTGACACACTATCAGTTATTCACTGTGCATTAAATGGTCGTATGGGTTCGTGAAAGCAGACTGCTCCAAGTCAAAATTCCAAGTGCCTCTTTCTTTGATAACTATTGGTGGCAATCATCAACAGAAAGTGCTCAGTGAAATAGCAGGTACCAGCAGCATCCACCAGGGAACCCCTGCCGAGTCTCAAGTTACCAAATGAAACAGAAGAGCACGGATCTACTCCCTCCAGCGGCTTTTACTCGCAGGCAGCTGGTCTTAAGACCACTTTGACTACGAGTCGTGGCAGCTTTTAAGGTCGCATCGAAATGCATCCACGACGGCACACAAACAGCCGACATTGGCCAACCACTGCTGCAAGCCGGGGAGGCTTGACAATGCACAAGTAGGCCGATTAGGCAAACAAGGTCGCAGCCAAGCATCCCCCTTAAAACAACAAACGGATCGTGTGACCCACCCAAGTGGCTGCAAACGCCTGCAGGAGCTGAAAAATGTTTGCTTCAGGCACATTTTTCGACGCGTTCTTCGTCCAACTCAACAGCTCAATTGATAGAGCACTGGACCCAAACTCTGATCCATTTCAACTCATTTTTAAAATAACCATACTTTTGACTGGTGGCACGATCGATTACACAAATCGGCTCAGCTCTCCCGTGTGATGCTCTTCCAGGTATGCATGAGTATGCGTGCAGTTGTGTTTATGCGTGTGCTTGTGTTGTTACTATGTCATTCGTCAATCTCTTGTCTGTCTGCCACCAGTCAGTGTTATGTCCCATGTCTGTCGGTCCTTGTCCGCTTGTCCATGATCTGTCTATCTCTCACTAAGACCCTCTGTAACACTCAATCTATCTAATCTGTAACAATCAATCTATTTATCTTGCGCTGTTAGTAAATCTAGTGAAGATTTGTAGCTCCCTAATAGCCACACAAAGTGGCCTGGTCCAGATAAAAATTTCTTCGGCAAACTAAACTCACTACTTCCTGGTCCTTCAATATCGGGGAAGCAAGCTAGTTTGGCAATCAGATAAGAAGACAACTTCAGACTGCACGCAGTGGCCCACTATGACCGAGGGCTTCCGCTAATGTAGGCCTATCCGGTGCAAATGGTTCATAGCACCATTCACAGCGTTGTAAGCGTATGCAGAGTTCACCGCCTGGTCTAAAAACGTACAGGCCTGCACCGGCTCAATGAGCAGCAGAGGCTCAATGTTATGTTATGCGTCAAGATTCGAACCCATGAACTCAGTCGTAAAGAGCAAGCACCTATTATTTATTATTATTAAAGCAATTACCTACCCGAGTCATTCACTAGATCTCGCTCGAGGGCAATTAGCGGGACATGAATGCACGATATGGTGAACAATTACAAGGACTCATTCAAAAATTACAAGCTCGAGCGGCACGTGACATGTTACCTGAACGAGCGTAGGATTCTCGGCAGGTCAAGGCCAGAGCTTCGGCCAGATCCATGTGATCAGCCGGATCGTCAGCATCCTCGGCGCCCAGCGCGACGAGGCCTCCTAAAGGGCAGAGCAGCACAAAATCTGCTGCACCAGCTGCTCAAACAGTGACTCACGGACGCCTTGGATTTAAAAAAAAGAAAAGAAATAAATAACCACTTCTACATCGGCCGCAAGTATGCTCCCATCGTGGGCGTGTGCATCACCAGGCGATATAAGAATACTCACGGCTACTAGTAAACTAATAACAACTATATTACTAATATTATAGTATTGTAAAACGCGCGTTAAGAGAACTAGATCTCTTTCCAGACTCTTCCTGCATGCTAGAAAGGAAGCCCATTTTAGCCCGGTTAGTAATAACATTTAACATAGCGTGGACATACAAAAGTATGCCGCATGCCAAGTCCACCAGGTCTGCTAAGGCAGCCATGCCAAGTATGTCTGACCGATGAGCCGATGCTATGTGAGCAGTGATGCTATAAATAGGTTGAGGCTCACGAAGCCAGTTGGCTGGTCTTACCGAGGAGGCTGACACATTGCGACCTGCTGCTTCGACCCATCAGCCCAAGTTTGATGTGTCGGCAGTTCAAAACCATTGAAATATCTATGTAAGAAACGACCTGCCGATATTGCGGCTGTGTCGAAATAGTGTGGCTGGTCATGGCAGCTCCAAACTATGTTAATCGTATGCATGAAACACTGCCAGCATCGCATGTTTCAAGCACAAATTTCCATAATGGAAAAAGGTTAGCTTAATGAGTAAGTCAACTGCATCTCGCCAGTACTGACTTCAGATGTCGACAATCGACTCAAATCGAAAGCACTTTTCTGCTTCCCAATGGTAAAGCCTCGTGATGCCATATGAAAGATCAGCAGTGAACAGGTCCATCCCTGAGTCAGGGGTCGGGGAACAGGTCCACCCCTGGGTCAAGTGATGCATGCCATCGGCTGAGATATTTAACAAGTGTTAGTGTCCAGTTAGCATGTCAGCACTGGCAGCTCTCAAAACGACTGAATGCAATGCATCGCCCCGCGATTTGTATTTACACAAAGCGTGAGCTGATGGTGACAGCCGGACCGTTTTCCATAGTGCACGAAAGCTAGCTTTTGGTGTCCCCACCACTTAAAGGCCGACTTTTGTTTTCAGATGCGATTGCTGTCATTGTGGACTGACCGAGCCTTAGGGGCCAAAGCAATGGGAGACTGACTTAAGAAATAAGGAAAAGCAATCGAATAAACTGGTCACGATGAGTCAAACGCTGGTCTAACGGATCATGCATACGAGTATTTGCAGGCGGCAGAAAATCCAAGCACCCTTAGGTGTAACGCAAACTCACGTCTGCCATACGGGCAGATGATGAATAGCCTCGCATTTGACCAAAGCACTGGCGACGCAAAAACGACAGCAATGTACAAGATGCCAAGGCAAAGGCAAAGCGGCCAGACGCCAGCCAGCAATGCCTTGCCGACTGCGATGGTGGGCCACTTTTTTCCTCGATGAGGTATCGCTTTCCCTTTGCAGCTGCTGCTGCTTTCGTTGGGTGCAGCGCAGGCAGCATGAGCAAATTCTCCACCGTCGCCACCATCACCATGGTGACGATCCGCTACGACCGGCAGCTTGTCTTCGATGGCGATCGCTAGCGGAACATCCGCTGACGACCGAAGAAGAATCTCTCTAGCTGGCGCTTCGTCTCGACTTCAGAGCGCTACCCACTGCACATCACCTGCCCGCCACTGCTCGCCACTTAGCTCTGGCAGAGAAGGCTGCGCGCAGGGGGGTGGGGCTCGGGCATCGAGGCACCGACGTCTGCACTGCCACCCACCGCTGAAGCAAGCCAAATGCTCCATTTTCTCCTCGGTAAAGCCGCTCCGGTAGATGCCGGCATAGGTCAGCCCTCCGGGTGACTTGCGTATGACATCGTTGTCCCTCATTGCCTGCGCAGTGAGAAAGAGAACGTCGGATCCCGGCCGGCAAGCAGCTGCCACCAGGGGGCTGCACCGTCGAAGCACATTTGACAAAGCCGGCAAGCGGCAGTGGACACAGGTGTACAGCGACTGAAGCTGACTAGAGAGGGCGCTTGAAGCAGGGCAGTGCATGCCAACCTCGATCTCCGAAACAGTCGCCATGGCTCGAGTGGGTCAGAGCAGCCTGGTCAGAGATCAGCAGGTTCAGAGCAGCCTGGTCAGAGGTCACCAGGTTAAGAGCAGCCCCTGCGACTCGAGGGTCCCGCCCAAGGAGAGTGCCGAGAACGCCGGAGCTAGCCCTGAAGGGGACAGCTGGATCAGCGTGAATTTGCATATTCTTTTTATGAGCACATAAGCATGCAAGCAAGCGCACGGCCAAGGCATCGGCAAACAAGCGCTGGCATGTGACCCGGCACGTGACCTGGGTTCTGGACGGCACGGCAGCTACCAGGTCGGCACCGAAGCCACTGCTAGCCAGTAGCACAGTTGGAACTAAAGAACTCTAATGAGAGGGCTTTCATACACGACGTCAGCCCATCAAGACTCTTCTGCTGACCATTGACCAGGCTAGCGTTGCTGGCAGCCGCTGGCAGCAGCTGCACCGACAATGACGATACCCTCAGGCTGTACACAACTGGACGGTGGGTGCAGCCGTAGACCACCAGTGGGCGCAACAGCGGTACACGCAGTAGCACAAAGGCTGCGAGTAGCACTGGGAGGGAGACCGGGATAAAGACAGAGACAGAAAGCAGGACTGAGGAAGAGATATAGAGATAGAGATAGAGAGAGGGAGAGAGAGGGAGAGAGACACGCGCATACACAGAGACACAGAGAGAGAGAGAGAGAGAGAGAGAGAGAGAGAGAGAGAGAGAGAGAGAGAGAGAGAGAAGAGAGAGAGAGAGGGGGTAGGGGGGGCAGACAGACACACAGATAGAAAGAGAGAGAAAGATAGGAGAGAGCGAGGGAAAGGGAGTGAGAGAGACCACGCAGGCACGCACTCAGCTGTGATCACTAGCTAGACAAGACAAACTGAACGGCCAAAACAGCTGCCTTAGCAGCAGCTGAAGCAGCTGCCGTCGCTGCAGCTGCTGAGCTCTAATCCTTGTAAACAAGCAAGCAGCTGACTGCTGCTAAGTATCCTGCAGCACGATGCCCGGGCTGTATGTACCCAGATGCAGAAACATGGCAGCAAAACCAAACGAATAGAGCAAAACCCAGACCAGCTTACTTTGGGCCGAGGCAGGCAGACGTTGGCACTACGGATGCTGCCTTTGCAGCAGAGGCAGCATCTGCTGCAGCAGTCGATGCTGCTTCAGCCATTATGCAAGCGTCTGCATCCTCACCTGGAGGGCGCCGTAATACATGCGTTTGGCCCGACGGTCTGTCTTTCCACTGAGCAGCCACGATTTAAGCAAATATTCGTAGAAACTGTCTCCCAGCGCACCTAGGCTTGCCGTCTCTACAGCAAGCACGATGCACACAAGGGACTGAGATAGGCAGATAGCTTCACACGCAACTGCACGCCGTGAGAGTGGGTGACCGTGAGCTCACAAGCAGTGGGGGTGGCTTGGTCACACAACATCTGCCACAGCATCTGCTTCAGCAGACGGCAAACGGCTCTCCCGAAGCAAAGTTGCACGAGTAGCAGAACTGAGGCAGAACTGAGACACGCCTACAGAAATTACACGTCTGCTTATGGCTCCGAGTCAAGCAACGGATCGACTTCAAGGTTCTGTCGCTCACTTTTAGGTCACTTCATTCTTTGGCTCCAGCCTATCTCTCAGACATACTCCCCCATCAGGCCAAGCATCGTACCACCTGCCTTTTGGAATCCAACTGTTTACAAATACCTCGTACAAACCTCAAATCCTTTGGAGACCGTGCATTTAGTTCGTATGCTTCCAAAGCCTGGAACTCCCTCCCGACCTGCGTCAGAACATCCCCTGACCTGACCACATTTAAAAGGAACTTAAAAACACACCTATTTAAGACAGCATTTAGTGGGTCCCTGTGATTTGTCCTTGATTTGCTTATGCATGCTGACACTGTGCATGCTGCCACTAACCACATTTGCATGCTGACCCTGTGCATGTCACCCCTAACCATCTTATTCCTTTTGTTCGTTTATCAAGCATGATATTACTCACCATTCAATTGCATTTCCCTTTGCAGCAAATGTAAAGCGCCTAGAGAGAGATTGAGTTCTCTGAGGGCGCTTTTTCAAGTGCATTATAATTATCATTATTATTATTAAGCTGATGCTTACGCTGATGAGGATATAGGGGTGTGGATTTGCACTGCTTCGTTATTCACGCTCTGATGTAGCTTTATGACCCTACCATCCTTTTACGTCAATTTATGGCCCTAACCCGGAGACGAGGATACACGAGGGTCACGTGTCAGCAGTCAGTTACTGAGGATTTAGAGATAGTCTGAGTAGAGTGTCTAAACACAGAGAAGACACTGCTGCTGCGGCCTTACTGAACTAGTTGCTGGGGTGGTGCGGCTCGGGTTTCGCTCTTACCTCACGGCGGGAGATCAGCTCGGAGACTTCGGGTCAGGGAAGCAACTAGAAGTTTCGCTGGCATACAAGCTCCTGCTCACTGCTGTATTATCTTTCTCAAGCTCGCCAGATCTTCTCCATTGGCTACAGCTGCCAATCAATGTATGCCAATGTGCTTGCTGCTTTTCATCGAGTTTCCCGGCTCCCCAGGTGCCGTGCCCAGCGATCTCACGCAGCAGACGCCCGGAGGTCGGCGGGGACGTATAAATATTTACGAGCCCACATCTACACTGGCCGGCACTGGAATCCAGCGGGGGGGGGGGGGATGAGCAGGGCCAAAATGAACCGCCTAGCGTAGCCTCCTCTCCTGCTGGGCAATCATTCGCAGCTGCTCTGCTCAAGTCTGCTTCAACTCTCCCTTCCAACGCTGCCGCATCTCGTATCCGAAAGCCCTTCGCCAAACCGGCTTGAGCAAAGGCACAGCCAGTTTAACAACTATCAGCGCTGCGGCCGACGGTGGTTCAACATGCATGCAGCAGCAGCAGCATCAGCCACTAAAGGCAGCAAAAGACCGAGCTCGTTGGCCACGAATAGCAAACGATTGCCACAATCGGTTGCCATGCACACGGTTGCAAATACCAGAATGCAAAAGAAAACACGCAAAGACTGGAGGCTGCAAATATCTGGTCTGAATGTGAGGAACCAATGGACGAAGGTGACTGTCTGCCAAGGGGAAAGGGGCGTGGAAAAGCTTTCCTAGAGTGGCAGACGATGCCACGTCTGTCTTGTCTTTCTTGTCCATCGCGACTAGCATTTGGCACTGCACTCGACACGTGGCTCGTAGCCTTGGCTTAAAATAATGATAGCAGTGAAACATTTGCAAAGCACCCCAAGAGAGCTGAATCTCTGTCTGGGCACTTCACCCTCATTCTGCCAAGAAAGCATGACCAAAGCTGAGTGATGAAATGCACAATAGCAGCACGCACGACCACGGTCAGAACAAATCACACGGACTGAGCAAATGCTCTGAGAAAAAGGCGGTTTAAAGCTCGTCTTAAATGTCGCCGCTTGACCGTCATCGAGCGCTCGCACAGCATCGCGGTGTACGGTGGCCTGAATGCATGCGCATGTTTTACAACTACAAATGCTTGCCAGCAGTACAGCCATTACGGCAGTACAGCCATTACGGCAGTAGGTGGCGACCAGAGACCGTACTGGCTACATGACTTTGGAAAGTCTGGGTAGGTAGCGATAGCTCCCACACGAGTGGCACATGTCACTCGGAGCCCCTGGATGGCTGCATAATAATAATGATAATAATAATACATTTGTATAGCGGCCTTGTGCGGAGGCAGATGCCACTAGTGAAGCTCAAGTTTGAAAATACCTAACGCCAGCTGTCCAGCTGTAAACTGGTCAGCGGCAGTGCGCGCGTGCAGCCGGCGTGAAGCAGAAATGGTGCTGCTGCTGCATGCTCGATTTTAAGTATTCCGTTAGTGGTCGCCACCATTACTCACGGTCAGAAGTGAACTGTCCGGTGTGAACGTCGATGAAGTTCGTGTACAGATTGGTTCGCACCTTCGGCGCCGTGTCAATTGTCTCACGGACGTGCTCGACGGCTTTCACGTAGTCGGCTGCGCCGCTCCCCTCGCCGGCCTCCACTCGACTCAGGTAGGCGAACTCGAGATGAAAGCTTCCGGCCTCGGCCAATATGGCGGCTCCGCCGGAGGCCCAGGTCCACATGCTAACTGCACTGCTGCAAAGTCGGAGGGCCGAGCTCAGTACCCAGAGCACCCAGCAGCAGCAGCAGCAGACGCTTTCGGCGCTGGACCGGTGCGCTCGCTGACAAACTCCTCGGCATACGGATGTGACGAGTGGACGAGGACCAGGCAGGATAGCGGCAGCCGCGCCGAAGCACCGCCACTGCAGCTGCACACGGGCAGCTGCCCGCTTCGGCCGTAAGGCATGGCAGATCGTCAGGAAAAGTCCCTCTAGTCCTAGGTGCAAAGCTGCAACTTGGGTCCAATAAATAGCTGACTTTGCAAGCGCTTTGTGCCGGAAAAGAAAAAAGGGGGAATTTCTGAGAACTTCCCTCCTTCACCCTCACTGCCAACCTACAAACTGGGTCTTAACCCAGTGTGCTAAGGAGGTCGAACGTCACGGCCCGTGCTTTGTGTCATCTTCCTTTACAGCATATGTAAAGTGCCAAAAAAGAGATTGCATTATCTAATGGCACACTAAAAATGTATTATTATTATTATTATTATTATCACTATCATCTTCATCTATGGTGCTCTCTGCTACGACTGGTTGGCTCGGACATTGCAAAGTGAAGAGCAGGGGTCGGCTGATTAAATAACAATACATAATATATATATATTTATTTATTTACTTATATAGCTCATTCGTATAGAGCCCCAAGAGAACTTATCTCTATTCAGGCGCTTCACACATACCACGGGGGGGGGGGGGGGGGGCTCGAGCCCATGACCTTGGTCATCACATGCATTCACCTTGACCTTGGTTCCAGGCAAGCTCCTTAAAACTAAAGGACCAAATGACCTAGTGCGGCACATGAACCTTTCGTCGGCTTTCACTCTGCTTCCGGCACCAGGCAAGGGAGCAGTGCCTGGTGCCGGACTTGAACCGGCGACCTGGGTTTCGAATCGCTTTCGCCCTACCCCTGGGCCAGGGCACACACCCCTTTTCAGACGTTCTCTGGCCCTTCACGGTCCCTACGTGGCCACGCCCCTAGCGCAGGCCAGGCCAGCCAACTCCCTAGCGGTAGCTGGCTTGTGCATGGCCTTCAGCCGAAGCCTCCCGAAAAAATGGCAGCAGCCAATCTTGAGAGAGAGAGAGGCCGTGCTTCTCTGCTATTTTTGACAGGTGCCTGAACAGACTGCTAATCTATCGTAAGGCCCAGCCATCGGAACAGCAACTGCTGGTGCCATCTGCTGACAGAGCCTGGCTGCTGGGCAACCCTTTGCAGTCGAGAAGGAAGCTGAGAGTTTTTCCCTCTCCTTCCTCCTCCTCCTCCTCCCACAGCTGTACAACAGGAAGTGCAGCTGCTCTGAACAGGAGCTCTATCATGGCTTAACCACCGAGGTAAACCACCACTCCGGCCTGCCCCCATCGGGCTGTCAACTCTCGTGATCCAGCAAACCCCAGCCGTTTGCTAAACCAGGAAGGAACCTCTTGCCAGGATAATCTGCCATCAAAACAGAAATCGACAAAGAGAAGTGACGTGAGCCTCCTCATCATCATTTGCCTCGATTCCGAATTTGCGCTGGCTTCCCAGCTTGCTGCTATCCCTCAAAAATTGCACAACTTGCCGACGTGGGTCGGTAAAGTAAAACCAAAGCAAAGTTTGGCTGATTCAAAGGCCTCGCGTATGTAGCAGAAGTCGCTGCCGCTTGCACTGGCAATTGAAGGATCGCCCACTGGGCTCTAGCCCTCGAAGCCGGGTAGTAACTTCGAGCGCCTCTCCTCGAGGTGACGATGACGGCGAGGTTCGCATCTCTCAAAGGCCACATTTTTTTGTAGAAGCTCTACTATAGTATCTGTCAGCGGCTGCAACCGTCAAAGTGCTCAAATTTTACAAGGTAGGAGCTGTGAAGGGGTTCGACTAGAGAGAGCCCAGCACATGCCACTGCGCCGGTAGCAGTCTGCTTCCAAATTCCATCACTGGCTGAAGGAAGCCAACCGGAATTCCCACCCACAAGCCGTCGACATCGGTGGGGGGGGAATGATTGCCTCTCGGGAAGCCGGCATTTCGAACAGCTCTTCCGACACGGCTAGAAACAGCCGGTTCCAACAGGCTGAAGCCAGACTAAGCAGTGGTCTCGTGCCGTGGGCCAGTCACCTCCCCTCCCCTCCCCCACCCGTCACAATCAGACACAGCAGCTACTCGGGCCTGCTGTGTCTGATTGTGACAGATCACAATCAGACACAGCACCAAGGGGCGAGCATTCCTAACCTTTGCTTACGAGCCGTCTGAAAAAACACACTTCACAAACACTTGACCACGTCATTCCCTGCATGAGCGATGGTTTCTTGTCCCGCAAAATGCCCACAACTACTCGGGCCTGCTTGCTGACTCGGCTTGCGCTTGCTCGGCTGACAGCACCACCATAAAAACTAGCCCTCGAACACGCGACGACTCGATCGACACCAGACAGAAGGGACCAAATACAGGAACCACTGCTGCTAGCATGTTAATCGAAGCTGAAGATAAAGTCACACAAAAACGAGATGTGTATTTAGGTCATCACGGCTTGCCTGGCTGGGTAGAGCTGAGCAGTCGCCGAAGCCTGAGTGTAAAGCACTGAGCGGAGGGCGGTGAAGCAGAGCCAGCAGTAATAATAATAACATTAAAAATAATAACAATGATAACAAGAATAGTACATATGATATAGCGCCCTCAAAGAACTCAATCTCTGTATAGGCACTTTACATTTGCTGCAAAGGAAGCACGATCAAATGGTTAGTGGTAGCATGCTCAATAAACAACAAGAGTAACATGGTTAGGGGTGACATGCACAGGGTCAGCATGCAAGTATGGTTAGTGGCAGCATGCAAAAGCCTATAAAGGACGAATCACGAGGACCCACTAATGGCTGTCATAAATAGATGGGCTCTTAGTTTCTATTTAAATTTGGGCAAGTCAGGAGATGTCGTGACACAATTCGGAAGTGAGTTCCAGGCTTTGGGAGCATACGAACTAAAGGCAAGGTCTCCAAAGGATTTGAGGTTTGCAGTGACTGCGCTCGCAGGCATGCGCACACAGGCACGCACAGGCATACGAAGCAACCTATGCCCACGCACGCACACACCTAAACAAATACTCACACACACATACGCTTACACACACGCACACACACACACAAATGCTCACACACGTTCACACACAGACACAGCAGAGCGTATGCAAATTGCGGTTCTTCAAATGAAATCAGTTCTTATCATGGAGAAAAAAAAAGGAAAAAAGATGAAACGACCGATCAATAGCGTTCAGGTCAACCTTTCAGGCATGGCCAGCCGAGCCCCATCAGCACGTGCAAAAAACGATGCTCCCGTATTCAAGCTCCTGAGGCCTGAATCCAAAGGCTGAGAAGCTTGAGGAGCCGTCCATCTCAGACCTCCTGCCCTCCATCCCTGCCCTCCATCAGCCTAGCAGCCTAGCACCGAAGCAGCAGGCAGGCAGGCGCTTGGTCAAAGGTCTCACGGGACCGGGCAAGCCACTTCGTCAGATTCAAAGGCCAAAGGTCAAAAGTCCGAGCCGGTTCGAGGAGGCAGCAGGAAAGGAAGGAAGCAAGGAGGCAGCAAGAAGGCAGGAAGAAGGCAGCATCAAGAAGGCGAAGGCCACTGGCTCGCCACTAAGGCCAGTGGCGCTTGCTGGGGGGGGGGGACTGTTCTTCCCCGCAGTCCAGCATTGCGCCTCAAACTGCAGGCAGGCAGGCAGCCTACGAGCGCTCTCGTGTGAGCCTGCGGAAGCACAGGGGAAGGGGTGGGGGAAGCAGGAGGAGCCGGAGATGGTGGAGGATCCCACGGGCGACTTGGGCGGACCGGGCCGTGGCCCCCGGCCCAGTGGTCCCGGCTCGGCGTCCGACTTGCGGCGGCCGACCGACCGACCGATCGCAGGCAGACACTCACGTCTGAAGGTTCACCAAGCTGTATGGGATGCCGCTTGGCGACCGGAAGATGGGCATCAGCTTCTCGGCAGCAATCAGCGCCAATTCCTTGTACTCCTGCAACGGCAGCAAAGCAAGCGTGATCGTGACGACCCGTGGCAAGGCCTGGCGGGAGGCAGAGGTGAGGGTGTGAACGGCGCTAACCTGCTCGGGCAGGCTCGCGAGTGCGCAGTTCACGTCCCGCGCACGGCTCCCCGACCACCACGAGCACCATGAACAAATGGCTCGTGGCTCACGTTGCTCTCGCTTGTGCTCACAAAGTGATGACTTTTCATGCAGCTGAAGCTGCATGCTCCCATCAAGCTGCCACACGCTCTGCCAACGCTGAAGCACTCGAGCTGCGGGTAAATGAGAAGAGCCTAGCAAATGAGAAAAGTCGGCAACAAAGTCCGACAGATCTGTGGGATAGGAGTGCGCACCGCTTCCGACTTCATTTTCTCAAATGATGCTGAATACGTGGACCGCAGGCAAGCTTTCCATGGGGGGAGGGAGGGTGGAGAAAGGGGGAGGGAGGGTGGAGAAAGGGGGAGGGAGGGTGGAGAAAGGGGGAGGGAGAGTGAGGCTGGAGTTTAGAGGGACGGCTCTGGTCCAGCTCCAGTCGTGTAGCAGTCCACTCGAGATGAATTTTTTGGAATTAAAGACCAACCGAACGACCGATCGCATTAAGGATTAAACATGCAGGCTTGAAGGAACAGTTAGGCAGCATAGGTAGACCAGAATCACCGTAGCTATTGTTAGCATTGGAGAACTAGCAGTTTAGGAAAGTGGTCCATTCCGCTGCAGTGAGAAAGAGAGAGAGAGGGTGAGAGTGAGAGAGACAGAGATATTGAGCAAGAGAGAGACAGACAGACAGACAGAAAGAGATAGAGAAAGAGACACGGAGAGATACGGAGAGAGACAGACAGACAGACAGAGAGAGAGAGAGAGAGAGAGAGAGAGAGAGAGAGAGAGAGAGAGAGAGAGAGAGAGAGAGAGAGAGAGAGACAAAGACAGAGAGAAAGACACAGAGTGAGACAGAATAAGAGAGACAGAGTGAGAAAGAGAGACGGCCAGAGCAAATGATATGACTAATTTTTACTGCACCTAATGTTGAAATATGCTTTCTAAGAGCAGACTTCCAGAATCTTTCCTCCCACTAGATCTTTGGGCTTCGAGGCAGGAGGAGAGAGTTCCCCCACCACGTTGGTGCCAGACCGATTACCGGGTAGCATCTGCCCACAGCAGCCACTGGCCCTTTAAGCCTGGTGCTACTAGCTATAGTTCCCGGAATAGTCAATACTCATCCATCTTCATAGGTTCAGCCCTACTTAGTAAATTCCTGGCTATCCAGATGCTAATGCAATACAAGGCAGAAGCCATCGCAATGGATTAAAGAGCACCACGGAGCTGGGTTGAGTGAATCATATAGCACTATAATCTAGCAACCACGCACGAACTGCGGGAGAGAATTTAATAAGAGCAGAGGTCAAGTTTGAAACAATCGCAGGAATAACGGTGGGGTTTGGCATAGCGTTAATTCAGATAGCTGTTAAAATACCTTTTAAACAGAAGCTCAAACGCACCTGCTTCTCACAGCATTTGCTAAGTCCGAGAGAACTTTTTTTTAATATAATACAATATATTTTTATTAAGAGAACTCAATCTCTATTCAGGTGCTTCATAGATGCTATGGAGCTCGAGCTCACGACCTCGGCCAGACCTTGGTCGGAACAAGAGCACCTTCACCACTGGGCCAAACCAGCTTTGCATGCTCACGCGTGCTGACAATGTGCATGTTATCACCAGCCATGTTGACATGCTTCCTTTACAGCAGATGAAAAGTGTCTAGAAAGAGATTTAGTTCTCTCAATGTGCTACACAAATGTCTCATTATTATTAATAACATTATTATTATAACTCGTAGCTCTGGCTGTTTTGTCTGCTGCTGCTGCTGTTGCAGCGACTTTCAAGAATTCGGACTGCATACACAGCAACTTGATTTCTAGAACTTCCCTCAGGCAGCCACTTCCTCTGGTCAAAGGTCAGCAGCACACGTGCTGCAGACAGAAAGCCCTAGAGCAAGAGTAACTGTGAGCCAACAACGGTTACAAGCACTAAAAGCAGTGTCGCTCAAGGGAAGGTCGGGGGCAGGAGCCCTCAATTGCATTCGGTGACCTGTGCACTCAACAGAAAAAAGCAATGAGAATTAAGTTCGAAATTGCATCAGGGTCAAGTAAGAAAGCAGCGACTGACTGACTGACTGACTGACAAGCCTAATGAGAAGCATTGGGCTCGAGGCAAATTTTGGTGTTCAGTTTAAAAGGCAGAAAGACCAGCGGTCATCTTCAGCCCGACCTAGAGCAGAAATGCTTTTGCCAAGGGGGGGACCGATCCTATGACATCCGGTTTTCGGCCCCCCCCCGACACGTCTCTGTCTGTTTCCCAGTCTCTGCCTCTCAGTCTCTCTTTCTCTGTGTCTCTCTCTGTGCCTCTCTCTCTGTCTCTCTCTCTCTGTCTCTCTCTCTCTCCCTCCCTCCCTCCCTCTTTCTCTCTCTCTCTCTCTCTCTCTCTCTCTCTCTCTCTCTCTCTCTCTCTCTCTCTCTCCCTCTCTCTGTGGCTCTCACTCTCTCTGGCTCTATCTCTCTGGCTCTATCTCTCTGGCTCTCTCTCTCTCTCCCTCTCTCTGTGGCTCTCACTCTCTCTGGCTCTATCTCTCTGGCTCTATCTCTCTGGCTCTCTCTCTCTCTCTCTCTCTCTCTCTCTCTCTCTCTCTCTCTCTCTCTCTCTCTCTCTCTCTCTCTCTCTCTCTCTCTCTCTCTCTCTCTCTCCCTACCGATTGAGCAATGACGGCTCCATTCTCCGGCTTTCAGCTAACGGCTACCACCACCCCACCCCTTTCCAGCCTTAGCTTTAAGCAACCACTTACCGGCTGGCACCAAATATCGGCAGCGCGGCATAATTGCTCGCACTTTTAAGCACAGCTGGCTGCCAAGTTGCAACCCTCACGTCATCTGCAGTCGGTGACCACAAAGTGCTGTGGCTCGAACAACTTGCCAAAGCTTGGCAAAGTTGAGCTGACGAACGTGTGAGCCGCCGTGAACCGTGGTTGCACGAGAAGCAGATTTTCAAACACATTTTCAATCAATTGAAGTTTTAATGTATTGACTTTTAAATTAATTAATAAAATTAAATTAATTCCTAAACTACAGAATGACAGAAGGCTGTCTGCCGAGGGACTGAGAAACGAGAATTTTGCCTTGCGCAGAAAACGATAACGCACCGACGAGCAGTAACCCAAGCATTAGTCACGTGCAACTGGTCGGGAGCTTAACACGGTAGGATGACTTAAAACGTAGGAGCTGCAATGTATCGCCTCCTGCAGTTAGTAAGGAGGATGCAAGCAGTGGCCCTGTGTGGCGCAAGCATGAGCAAATCGACGGGGCGGAAGGCAAAACACAACTGAACTCTAGACAGTTAGTTCAGTGCATTTAGTAACACATCGCTAGTCACGCCTCTCCCTCTCTCTCTCTCTCTCTCTCTCTCTCTCTCTCTCTCTCTCTCTCTCTCTCTCTCTCTCTCTCTCTCTCTCTCTCTCTCTCTCTCTCTCTCTCTCTCTCTCTCTCTCTCTCTCCCTCCCTCTCTCTCTCTCTCTCTCTCTCTCTCTCTCTCTCTCTCCACCCCCATTATTGCTTGGTACGCTGACATATGGGGCTACAATGTGCAGTCTCCACAATTCCATTCAGTTACAGCAATAACTAGCGAAACTAAAGGCTGCAGGCTCGTGTCCAGCCGATGGCTTTTTCCACCAGTAGTCTCGGCATAGACGTCATTTGGATTCCGTAGGAAGGGAGGAAGGAAGCAAGGGAGGGAGGGAGGAAGGAAGGGAGGGAGGAAGGAAGGGAGGGAGGAAGGAAGGGAGGGAGGAAGGCAGGAGGTGGGACTGCCAGGCAGCGATGTCAGTAGTCGAGTTGATTCACTCAGAATGATAAATTTGTTCAACTTGAGATCAAGACTGCCGAACTTCAAGGATGACAAGCTAGACGGGCCAAAAAGGCTGAAAGATGACCGCAAAAAAAGCCTGAAGGCAACAGAAGAGACTCATACAAGCGGCACCCGCAGCAAATATGTGCTAGGTCACGGTCACGGCATCTTAACAACGACTCGACAAAGGGTGTCTGGCCGCACGTGCATCACACACATTGACTTGTGTACACGCAGACTTTGTGCCTCTAATCTCTGGGCAAGACCTTCAACCATGCATAACAAAGAAGGAAGCCTGCCTTCGCCCTAAGAAGCAGCAGATTATGAGGATTGGGTGTGGCAACTGAAACTGATGCACGGCTCATAACCCGGTTTGTCTCCGAAAGCAGACGACGGCCAGGGCTACAGCTAAGCAGCTGAAAGCGGGGCCTACAGCCAAAGGTAAATTATTAGGGGCCTCGTTCTCAGACGGCCTCGTTCTCACCTCGGCCTCGTTCTCAGACGTCGATGCGTCTGACAGAGAGCAGCAGTGCACAGCAACGGCCTTTGCGGGTTGCAGCCTTGCCGCGCCACCGGCCCCCCCCCCGTGCCATTTGGTGCTGGGGATCGCCCGGCAAAGCTTGGCACCAATCAATCAACCGGATAAAAATCCTATTGCATACAAGGTTTGAACCCGGAATCCTCGGGCATGAAGAATCCACAATATCACTGGCTGCGCAGTCCCGACGGCCTTTGACAGGTGTCACGGTGTCAGTGAACAGTGACATTTGACGCGGTGTCAGTTGACAGGCTCGTTCGACGGACACAATTCGATCGAGTTGATCGACCTCACAGCACAGCACGAAGAGTGCATACGACAGTGGACAGCCGAAAGGTACGAGCACAGCTAGTAATCATAATAGCACTGACAACACATTTTCATGGCTCCCTAAGGTTGCTCGATCGCTTTCTAGGCACTTTGCAAATGCTGCAACGGAAGCGTGGCCATGTGGCTAGTGGCAACATGCACAGGGTCAGCATGCACGACATGGTTATCTATCGGAAAGACGTGTGGCAGAGGGGTCACCTCAAAGGTCAGCCGCCACTGCTTCGGCAGCCGAAGCCCTGCCTGCCACCGACTCCTACCAATAGAAGGTCTGACTCGCCCGTGCTGACGACAAGCTGAGAAGAACCACCGGGACATGGAGCACTTGGCATGCAGGCATGGTCACTCGAAATGCAGGAGCGTGTGGCTGGAAGCACAAGGGGGCAGGGCGGGCGCTCTGGGCATGCTGCTTGTTACAAGTGCGTAACAGTAACTTGCTAGGCGCACCCAGTCGGTTAAGAGCAGCCGCGTGACAGATTGACGACCAGTGCGACCCGTAGTGTGTGCTTCTTGTAAACACGGCGTGGCCGGTCGCCAAGGCTGAACCGCGATTTGCTGACGCGCGCACATCAAGAGCCTTAACACAAAATGCAGATTAGACAACTAGACGTCGATATTAAGTTATTATTATAATAATAATCAAATTTGCATAACGCCCTCACGGACAGAACTAAATCTCTTTCTAGGCACTTTACATTTACACGTGCTGTAAAGAAAGCATGATCAAATGATTTTAAGTCTTTAATACCTATATAATACCTCGGCAGTCTCGGCTCGTGCTCCCCTTCCTCCCTCCTTCTACCAACTTTCCATCCCCACTCTCTCCCTACTTATCTCTCTCCCTCCCTCTCTCTCTCTCCGAGGCCGTGTGAGCGCATATTAGTGCCTCCCTGTGTGTATATCTTCCTCTACTTTCTGCATCCGTGTGCCTTGCATTGGCTGTCTCTATCTTTCTTGTTCACTTTAAACAATGTCATGCTAGATGACATTGTGCATGCTACTCAGGCAAAGACGACAGAGCAGAGCAGGGCCATCGGAGCAGAGCAGAGCCATCGGAGCAGAGCAGAGCCATCGGAGCAGTGCAGAGCAGAGCAGAGCTGAGCTGAGCTGAGCTGAGCCAACGAAGCCAGAGCAAGCTAGAAGAGCAGCAGGCCCATCCTACCTTCTCTCCGGTAAGTGCGTACATCGACAAGAAGCCGCCGACGACTCGGATGTTGAATTCGAACGCCGACACGTCGACAGGCTGCAACAGGCGCGGACAAGCCAGCTCAACAAATATCGGCTGCCTTTGCCGAGTTTCGGCACCTGCTTAACGACGAGAGGCCAGGCTGATCCTGCAAGAGCGCATGGACTAAAGGGAACTAGAGAAAAAATAAAAATAAAATGTGTCAGAAGGATGTAAGTAATGGCTGCTCAAAGGAATGGCAACCCGAAGTCATGGCAACCAGATGCTGATGCCAGGAGAGCAAAATATACGATCACTCAACACGAGCCCCCCACCCCCACCCACCCCCTACAATTTCACACCACTGCATGGAGAGCTCGAAGCTGCAGGCATGAGGAAGGAAGCAAAATACTACTCGAGCATCCAAATCAGCGTCAATGTCAGGGGCATTGCACCAGGTCAGGAGAGAGAGAGAGTCGGAAGAACACTGCAGAGCAAGTTAAGTTACAGGTCGATTGGAAACCCCTTTTATGGCAAAAACGAGCAGTGAGAGAAACAGATTGATAAAATAGGCAGCAGGTGTACCACTGGGAAGTGGCTCAGACGAGATGCACGAGGTGCCGACCCGTGTGCCGCCGTTCGTGCCGTGTGCCGCCGTTCGTGCCGTGTGCCGACAGCAGCACTCGATAAGCTCCGACTACACTCCGATGCCACTTCCACAACTGAGCCTCAGCAGCCAGGCACCAAATCGGGATCTTGCATGCTGACCCTGTGCATGTCATCCCTAACCATGTTATTCTTGTCGTTCATTGAGCATGATACCACTAACCATTCGATCGTACTTGCTCTGCAGCAAATATTAAGTGCCTAGAAAGAGATTTAGTTCTCTGAGGGCACTATATAAAATGCATTATTATTATTATTATTATTATCACTACTCGGCATAACGAATCGGATCACTACTCGAGCACAGCACAGCACTTACGCACCAGGCGACCAGCTCATTGCTAAGGCAGGGTAAGATGCCACGTGATGTACGACGACGACCAAGCCGATCCGAAGCTTCGGAAATGCTAAACAAACATTCCAGTAAACATCCCGATAAACACGGGGACGAAATAGCACGTGTGTTTTCGAACACGTACACCGGTTGGCGTGCACACGAATGCATTAAAGCGCTGATTTCGCACCCAACCCCAATGCGTGCATACGTTCGCGAACGCACGCACAGATATGCACGCATGCCCTCCATAAACGTGGACAGGATGGCCTACCGTTTGCAGTCGTTTGGGTAACTGCTTGACACACCACTGCTTGGCTCGAGCCAGCTCGCTCGTCATGCCCATCAGGTAGAGCGTGTCGAGGCTGTCGACGATTGTCAGGCCGATGGCTGTGCCGCCCAGCGGCCCGTCGTTGGTCAGTCCTGACATCGGCGCCAGCTCGTTCCGACCCCAGGCGTGCCGCTCGTAGTTCGACCACGCGAAGTCCATCATCTGAAAATAAGCCAATCGCCGCCGGCGGTTTGCGTGCCGAGCCTCGGAAAGCATCTGAGAGAGCACGAGGCCTCCTCCTCTCTCTGATGACGATCTTAAGGAAACCCACTGCTTCCCGACAAGTACGTCAAAAAGACCCAAAATCGGAGGCTCGAAGCATCCATTCGATCACAAAAAACCTGTCGTCTAACGCCAAAGCACACGCATGGAACAAGTCCGAAGTGATACTGGAACCAGTCAGCAATCTTACACTCTTTATGATGGCCAGTCGTTGCGCGTCCCTGCCTTCTGCAAAAGATGGGCCATCACGGGGCGAGCCGCCAGCCGGCGTTTGTCTCTTGGCGTCCTCCGATCGGTCGAGAAGCCATTCGTCGTCGCCGTCGTCGCCAGTACCCGACAAACGGGGCGGCGCAGCAGAAGAGCTAATATCAGCAGGCCTTTCGCCTTCGATAATATAGGCGCGGTTACCCCCCACACTCAGCCGTAGTCGGGGGTCGTGGACGAGGGCTATAACGTCCGACATGTTGGCGCCGGAGAAAAAGTACATCGCAGGAACGTCGCCAGCTCTTCTATGGAGGAACACGTATGTCAATCCTGCCATGATGCAGAGGCAGCCAACGATGGCCAATTGCTTCCTCCGCATCTTCGCTCGCGAAAAACCTGCAGCGTCGGCGGCTACCGATCCATCATGGACCGCGAGCGATCTCTCGGCGGCGTCTGCGGCGGACCCAGTGCGACGACGACGCCGGTCTCCGCTTGTGGAGACCAGCTACGGCTCTCCAGAGCTCGCTGGGCCCGAGGGTCAGGCCCCGAGGGCTGCGTCCGCTCGCTGCCGGCTCCGCTCGGCGAGCGCGGCTGCCAAGTCGACCTCTCGGCCAAGAGATCGCCGAGGAAACTGCGTCTCCGATTGGACGCCCACCAAAGCCGGAATCGGGGTAATGGAATCGCGCAGTAAAGTGTGGCACGCGGTAATACTGCTCTCGGTTGTCCCAGCTGGCTCCGTAAAAGTTTCACGAAAGACTGAAGATTAATATATTGCAAAAATACTCATTATTTACTTTAATATGACTTATTCTGTTTTAATTTGTGTCAGGCTCTGACTATGCAGTGGCTCCTAGATAGGGGCCGCATTTCGAATTCCTGGTCGGCGGTTTAACGGGGAGCCGGGGCTGACCTGAGTATTGAGTCTTGAGGAGTACGGGCAGGACGGGCTGGGTAGCTGACCGCTCCCGTCCGCGCCGGCACCGACCGATGCCCCGTCGTTCCGCTGCGCTGCCGCCCGCTCGGAGCGAGCGACGTCGCGTGCGGCCTTGGGTGACCGACCTGCGCCAGACCCGGAAGACGCCTCTCTTCTGACAGGAAGCCTTCTTCTTTCTCTTTCGGCAGCTGAGACGACCGGCGCGCTCGGCTTATATAAAGTCCGGCTTAGACGGCGAGTCTCGCCTCCTACCTGCTTCCTACCTACTCGAGTCTGTCGGTGTATTCGTCACCGATACGGTGGGGGACTGGTTCAAGACTTAGGAAGACTTGACGAAGAGTCGGCAGCAGGGTCACCCGGGGATGTCACCTCAGATCCGCGTTATTCTTGTAATCGAGTATGTCATTGCTACCGCTGAGCATTCAATCCTGCGTCCCTTGCAAGAAATGTAACGTGCCTGGAAAGAGATTTTGTGTCTCCGAGGGCACTACAAAAATGTATTATTATTATTATTATTATTATTATTATTAGCCTAACCCGATTCTACTTCTTCGGCCAAGCCTCAAGCAAGGCGCAGTTAAGCAGCGTTTACTGCATTGCTTTGAAAGGAATAAACAAAAGTGCTGGCTGATTAACAGTCTCTTTTGTATAGCGACTCCACTTGTAGCGGCGCCAAATGACCACCCACGGCAGGATTTGAACCCACGAATAGCAGTCGACTGCCTGTGCAGATCGCGTCTGGAAAACTCGTCGTCGCTAATACTTCCGTTTGGAGTTCCCCGAGAGGCCGCCATGCATGCATGCAAACTTTCGAGTACGAAAGCCGCCCGAAAAGAAAACATTCGCCGAAAAAGATTGGGCTCTATAACCGCGTTTCCGGAGGGCTTGAGAAGCCGTGCGCCCGAGATGCAAGGCCGGTGGCCGTCCTTTAAAGACGGTCAACAACAAAAAAAGATAATCGCCGCCTGCAGCAGCCGTGCAAATACGACCAACTCTGTAAAAAAAGAAAAGAAAAAGCGATAGCCTCCTTAAGAATACCGAGTCGGCGTTTGCTCGTCGCTTCGCTTATTCCATATTCGCTTATTACGCAGTCCGCCTGTGCCAGGCAGCGAGCCGATGGGGAGGGGGCAGTTGGAGCAGTTGGAGAGCGAAGTTGGAGGGATGAGCGCCGTGTGCGCTTGTTTCGCTGCGAGAGCCAGCCGAATACAAGGCGGCTAGAGCCCCCTCGCTGTTTCCGTGTCGTCGCGTATATGCCGCCAGAGCGTCGAACCACAGCTTGGTGAGAGTCTGAAAATATGCTCAACCTAGCTCAGCCGGTAGTAGTCAAGTTCCTGCGGCTGAAGCATTGGCAGCGGAAGCAGGTGCAGCAGCAGCGTGCTGAAACTGCTGGCACAGCTCTGATGGTTCTTCTTTCTGCGAACGACGCGGGTCTAGCCAACGCCCAGACCGCCGGCGACGTGCTTGGCTGGGGCGCTGCGGCCGCGGAGCGATACTATCGGCGGTGAGCAGCCGCGGGTTAGCAAAAGCGGACAGCAATATGAAAAATAAGATGAAACGGCGAGAGCGTTGCTATAGGGGTGGACGGTGCGGTAAACTACGCGCTCGTAAAACGGAGAAATGGGCCGGAAAAAAGGAGAAAAAGGATTGAGTCCGACAGCACGTCTCGGGCTCGACGCCGCTACTTATTCACGGGCGCGATCCCACTACTGCTCCGCGGGGAGACTTTTGCCTGCTGCGTTTCCGCCCTCGGCCTGTGCGTCTCTCGTTAGACAACCTGGTCGCCTCCGAGCTCCCTCAGAGGGGCCATATTGGCGCCGAGCTTAGTGCGGACGCCCGATCGACATAGGACTACGGCGAGGAGTGCTCCCAAGCGTGCGCCATCCAACAAACCAGGCCTCCGAGAAGCTGGATTACAGGAGCGAGCCGCCGCTCCCAGCCGTTCATTCAGCGTTAACACTCGTACTCGAAGAAGTAAATCCATTTCTGCGTTGCAGGCCTGCAGGTTTCTGGCGACTGTCTTTCTTGCGATCGTGCTGAGA
Source organism: Cristatella mucedo (assembly GCA_009760855.2). Taxonomy (NCBI): domain Eukaryota; kingdom Metazoa; phylum Bryozoa; class Phylactolaemata; family Cristatellidae; genus Cristatella; species Cristatella mucedo. The sequence goes on from WPIO01000160.1 coordinate 620,609, forward strand.
ATATCAGATTAGCTTTGCACGAAAGAAAGGGCAGTCGCGCCGAGCGGCAACAGCTGGGCGCAGCAGGTGGTCGTTTGATGACGATTCAAGTTCAAGGCCGCCATTCAATCACGCCTCCTTCCTGCTGCGGCCGCGTATTCATGTGTTGACTCTTTTTAAGCCAGCGAAAGTAATGCAAGGGGGAGTAGATCTATTGCGAAACTAGGTACTTAATTCGCTCGCTACTGCCAAGTTACCGCCCGACGAGGATGGTCCGAGCTCTAACACCAACCCATGGCCGCCAAGGGTTGGGGCGATCGCGGGCCGGCCGGCGCGTGGCGTTGCGGTGGGGGTACCCCGACATTCCGGACTGACGCCTGTTACAAAGGGGCGTAGGGGTTTCCGCGGCCGGCCTAACCTAGGCCGCCGCAAACGTGGCGATCACTGTGGTTCCCTTTTATTTATTTCTATTCCCAGCGCGACGAGCGTCGAAGCATCTCGCGGCTGCCGACGTCTCGGTGCGGCAGCGCGAATGCACGCACGTACAACGACAGTAGCGGAACAAGCCAAGGACGTCGAGGACGAGTGTCACTTAAGCCTTGGCATAGCAAGTCCTCTATCCACGTCGCAGAGAAGTCGCGTTTCAACACCCCTCCTTTAATTGAGACCGTCCTCGGCCGGTTCGACGAATGAAGCCTGACCAAAACTGCACCGATCGGAGACGGCTTCCTGAGGCTCGATCCTTCCGCCGAGCTCTTACGCAAATTGCTATCGAAAATTTCCAGACGCGTCCTTCACCGCCACCCTTGTAGCAGTCTTCTCTTCATCTTCATACTCGACAGCACGTGGCTCACGAAGCTGCTCCCGCTCCTCGTCCTTCGTTGATCTGCTCTCAAGCTAGCAGCGCTCACGTCACTCGGTCGGCTAATGGCGCACCAGCTTCAGGCCAATCGCCCGACACAAGTAGCAGATGCAGCTATTTCAAAACAATGCGGAACAAACGACCGCGAGCCTTCCGTTGAACCCGCCGTTGCGACTACGAACGATCAATCAGGTCGGTCGCTTGAAATCGACTCGCCATTCCGTTCCCTTCCGGCCTAATATTCAGCGGTTGATTCCTGTGGAGTGTGCTCTGCAGCATCCAGCAGACCTACCAGCCGAACACGCAGCCACTGGCAGACTATCGAGCGCAGCGAATTATTACTTCCTGCAAGTCGGAAGAGCACGTCCGATCCATTTTCTTTCACGAAAGCCGCTTCAGCAGCAACCATTGAGCAGTCCCCGTCGCTCTGGGCGGGAGCGTGAGAAGGCGCGAGGCTGGAGGTCTTGAATCCATCAAATTTAAATCTCGACGACAGACTCGCTGAAATTGCCATCTCGACGCAGCAATCGACGACAGTAACTGATTCGCCAAGTAGACGAAAACTCTACAAGAAGACTCGCTGTAGCGTAGAAAAAGCCCTGACAAAAAACAAGTAGACCTCTCTCAAGCCCAGTCCATACAGTCTAAACTGTAAATTACGAAATATTCGGCTCCCGACGCATATAATTTAGGAACTGCTAATAACCTTGAGCACTCTAACAAGACTAAATTATACCATGTACTAGTATCAGTCTCCTAGCATTCGGCTGCAGTGCTCTAGAGTGCTCTAGTTTGAAGCAGTAATGCGGCTAGATAGATAAACATCTTACAGTAAGCGTTTTCAAACTTGCCACATTTGATCGCGACTAATACTTTTCCTTAACATTTATTGGGTTTAACATAGATATCGAATGCCAAAAGTAGGCATTTGTTTACATCATAGTCACAGTTTCACCGCCCGACGAGAAGAAGACGCTGGGGGAGAGAGACAGAGAGAGATAGAGAGAGAGAGAGAGAGAGAGAGAGAGAGAGAGAGAGAGAGAGAGAGAGAGAGAGAGAGAGAGAGAGAGAGAGAGAGAGAGAGAGAGAGAGAGAGAGAGAGAGAGAGAGAAAGAGAGGGAGAGAGAGAGAGAGAGAGAAAGAGAGAGAGACGAGGAGAGAGCGTATGCCGAGCCCAGCCCAGCAGCCGAGGAGAGCTCTATTTGTTGGCTCACCGTTAGCGCACGGGCATCTCGGGGATTGGGGGTTCAACAAGTTGAGTAATTAAATAACTAACTACTGACACAATATTAATCACAACTGCTAACTGGTCCAATTAAAATTATTGATAATTGTTATTATTTCAATAATTACAAATATTTGTGATATCAATTATTTTATATTTATAATTATTAGCCAATTACCAAAGCGAGTGACGGGTGGATGCCGCCGGCGGATTCCTTCGGTATCTCCGGCGACTGCGCTCTAGCAGGATGCCTGCTTGCTGTTATTTCTGCGAATTTAGTGGGAAGCACCGGACGGAAGCCTGCGGAGCGGCAGCACGCACTTGAGCGCCAGCACTTGGACTAGCTGACGTTGCGCTCGCTGTTAGTAGCGCTGGAGACGTTCACGCGCGTCCACGCCCCTCTACCGGGTGGGCAGTGGGCGCTTGAGTTGGAGTGTAGCAATCCAGCGATTGCAAGAGATGATGACGACTTACCGCGCTAAGAAATGCGGTGCACCGGTGCGAGCCATACATTTAACGCGAACGCTGCAATTAATACGAAAATTAGCACGATGCAGTGCACTCTCTTTATGCGACGGGATCGAATCGAAGGAGAGAATGTCAACCGGCTATTTCATGAACGACGGGTAATCGGTATGAAAGCTTGAGTCTCGCCTTAGGCAGTCAGCCGCGCCCTAGCGTTCGGGTCAGGCGGAAGTTGCGCCGCAGCCATTTCGTCGATCGGCAGTTCAGCGGTACACTGCGGCTCAGCGAACGGTCGGTCGGTCGCCGCTTCGCCGCCGCTGCGGCGGCGGAGTCATTCGCACCGCCAACATCGCCTGACCTCGTCAGCGGCGGCCGCTACTTGTCTTTGCATCGCGGAAAGCGGTCGCTCGCTCGCTCGCGTTAGCCACGAGTTCGCCTCGTCGTCGGGGGCCCTGTCGCACGTGACCTCCGGCCTCGTCGGCACCGAACCTGCGCCGGTACAATGCGACAGCGGGAGGGCGTTTCCTTCCTCCGCGAAGTCACCCGACCGGGTGAAACGGCGGCGAGCTAAATTGGCCAGAGTGCGACTGATTTTCATTTATTTTTACAGTCGGTCCCTGGATTCTTCTGCGGCTAGGAACCGATAATGCGACGAAATATGGCCGAGGCCGCATAAAAGTCGGCGCCATAACACAGGCAATTAGTTGCGTTTCCGCAGTTGGCCAAGGCATTTGAGTCGGTCTGATCTCTAGGCCACCGAGCCGTAGGTGCACGTCGTGGCCGCTGTTGAACGCCTGTTGCCCTCCGCTGCCATCAAATAATCTTTATCTACATTATCTATTATATAGACTTGTCAAGCTGAGGTAGGGGGCGCTCTTCGTAGCGGCCGTGTCCCTGCCGTTGCCGGCATTCCTTCTGCATTTGCGACCTAGTTCTATCCGGACGTGGAAGCCACGCGCCAACTTTGTAACGCCATTAACGCGGCGCGCCCCGCCCGCGCGCGACCGCCACAACTTCTGACGGCCCGCCCAGAGGCGGCGCGCCTGAGCGCCGGGGCTTGTGGCGGAAGCAGCAGCAGCGTACTGAAACTGCTGGCACAGCTCTGATGGTTCTTCTTTCTGCGAACGACGCGGGTCTAGCCAACGCCCAGACCGCCGACGAAGCGCTTGGTTGGGGCGCTGCGGCCGCGGAGCGATACTATCGGCGGTGAGCAGCCGCGCGTTAGCAAAAGCGGACAGCAATATGAAAAATAAGATGAAACGGCGAGAGCGTTGCTACAGGGGTGGACGGTGCGGTAAACTACGCGCTCGTAGGACGGAGAAATGGGCCGGAAAAAAGGAGAAAAAGGATTGAGTCCGACAGCACGTCTCGGGCTCGACGCCGCTACTTATTCACGGGCGCGATCCCACTACTGCTCCGCGGGGAGACTTTTGCCTGCTGCGTTTCCGCCCTCGGCCTGTGCGTCTCTCGTTAGACAACCTGGTCGCCTCCGAGCTCCCTCAGAGGGGCCATATTGGCGCCGAGCTTAGTGCGGACGCCCGATCGACATAGGACTACGGCGAGGAGTGCTCCCAAGCGTGCGCCATCCAACAAACCAGGCCTCCGAGAAGCTGGATTACAGGAGCGAGCCGCCGCTCCCAGCCGTTCATTCAGCGTTAACACTCGTACTCGAAGAAGTAAATCCATCTCTGCGTTGCAGGCCTGCAGGGTTCTGGCGACTTGCTTTCTTGCGATCGTGCTGAGAATATCAGATTAGCTTTGCACGAAAGAAAGGGCAGTCGCGCCGAGCGGCAACAGCTGGGCGCAGCAGGTGGACATTGGATGACGATTCAAGTTCAAGGCCGCCATTCCATCCCGCCTCCTGCCTGCTAAGGCGCGTATTCATGTGTTAATCTTTTGAAGCCAACGAAAGTTGGGCAAGCAAGACTCTTGACTGAGAAGGGTCGGTTCGTGTGTGCAGCGCGAGTAGGGGCTCTGAAACCCTGGATTTCCGCCTGTTACAAACAGATTGTAGGGGCTTCCAAGGCGGAATGAAACTACGCAGCAAAGGCCGCGCTCGTAGCGTTGCCGTTCTAAGCAGACGCTCGCCGCATACCGGTGCAGGCTGCACTGGGTATCGCGATTGGAAAAGCTACATGCAGCTGTGGGAGACCCTAAAACCCGTTTGTGACCGGCAAGACCGACATGTCAGAGCCTACCGTGCGGGGGTACCACCAGGGTACCCCAGCTTAAAAAAGGCAACATCCGGCCAAGCGGGCAGGAGAAGGCGTGATGCACTGGCGGCCTTGAACTTGAATCGTCATCAAACGACCACCTGCTGCGCCCAGCTGTTGCCGCTCGGCGCGACTGCCCTTTCTTTCGCGCAAAGCTAATCTGATATTCTCAGCACGATCGCAAGAAAGACAGTCGCCAGAAACCTGCAGGCCTGCAACGCAGAGATGGATTTACTTCTTCGAGTACGAGTGTTAACGCTGAATGAACGGCTGGGAGCGGCGGCTCGCTCCTGTAATCCAGCTTCTCGGAGGCCTGGTTTGTTGGATGGCGCACGCTTGGGAGCACTCCTCGCCGTAGTCCTATGTCGATCGGGCGTCCGCACTAAGCTCGGCGCCAATATGGCCCCTCTGAGGGAGCTCGGAGGCGACCAGGTTGTCTAACGAGAGACGCACAGGCCGAGGGCGGAAACGCAGCAGGCAAAAGTCTCCCCGCGGAGCAGTAGTGGGATCGCGCCCGTGAATAAGTAGCGGCGTCGAGCCCGAGACGTGCTGTCGGACTCAATCCTTTTTCTCCTTTTTTCCGGCCCATTTCTCCGTTCTACGAGCGCGTAGTTTACCGCACCGTCCACCCCTGTAGCAACGCTCTCGCCGTTTCATCTTATTTTTCATATTGCTGTCCGCTTTTGCTAACGCGCGGCTGCTCACCGCCGATAGTATCGCTCCGCGGCCGCAGCGCCCCAGCCAAGCACGTCGCCGGCGGTCTGGGCGTTGGCTAGACCCGCGTCGTTCGCAGAAAGAAGAACCATCAGAGCTGTGCCAGCAGTTTCAGCACGCTGCTGCTGCACCTGCTTCCGCTGCCAATGCTTCAGCCGCAGGAACTTGACTACTACCGGCTGAGCTAGGTTGAGCATATTTTCAGACTCTCACCAATCTGTGGTTCGACGCTCTGGCGGCATATACGCGACGACACGGAAACAGCGAGGGGGGCTCTAGCCGCCTTGTATTCGGCTGGCTCTCGCAGCGAAACAAGCGCACAAGGCGCTCATCCCTCCAACTTCGCTCTCCAACTGCTCCAACTGCCCCCCTCCCCATCGGCTCGCTGCCTGGCACAGGCGGACTGCGTCGCGCCAAGGGCCAGCCCGGCCTGCGTGTTGTGGCTGAGCACGCAAACACTATTATTATTTTATTATTATTATTATTTATATTATTATTATCAATATTATTATCCACTTAACTAGGTTTGCTACGGTAATGCTGTGGTCACATTCGGTGACGTAACAGGTGTCAAAAAGAGAATAGTGTCCAGAAATGAGAAGGCAATTTTCGCACAAACTGTGATAACCACTGCTTAAAACTGGCAGGAGTTCATGCTGCAAGTCAAGATTCTATTGAGCCGTAATGGTTCACTAGATAAGGTGATTGCTTTTCACGACCTCGGCCCCGAGGTCGTGGGTTCGAATCCTGCGGTGGGCGATCCTTTATCGCCGCTGAAAGCGGTGGTGATAGCCGTCAAGGCTCTTCTGTCGCTATATAAAAAGAGACGGTTAAATCAGCTTGTATTTTTTCCTAATTTCAGAGTTTTCTTGACGCTCTTCTCAACACAGTTGTGTCAGTTGCCACTAGTGATCGCTCATTTAGCAAGCTAAATATAATCCTGTCTTTTCTGAGAGCATCTATGAGGCAAGATCGACTCTCCGATTTGGCCTTACTAAACATAGAGAAAGAAACAGTGGAAAAGATAGACTTTCAAAATGTGATAGACTAGTTTGCCACATTCAAGGCCCTGAAAATTCACCAAAGTTAAAGCTGTGATAGCTACCTCGTAACTTTACTGCAATTATTAAAACTTTCTCGACTGCTCCTCCCAGCGTGCGTTTTTTGCATTTCTTCTGTGGCGGAGCATTGTTGGCAGGAATTTTGGACAAGGGGAGGGCCGCCACTTGTAGCTTTGTCCCTGGCGCCGAAAGGTCTCACCACACCTCTGTTTTAAATCGTAGCATGAACATGTTTCAGTACGCAGTTTGTGCCCTCGCCCAGACGGTCTATGGTTTACCACAGACATTAAACTAGCCAGGTCTACTAAACGCAAGCTTGAAAATGCATACAAAGATCAGGACTGACAGTCCATTGACAGGCATACAAGGACTACTGTAGGTCGTACCAATCGATCCTAGCAAAGGCCAAGCCTAGCTTCTACAAAAGCATTGTTGACTCAAAGATGCACAATCCAAAAATGCTGTTGATCACGATCAACTATCTCCTCAACCACTCCCAGATTAGCGCCTTACCTGATGATAATTGTGATGATCTAGCCGATCGCTTCTCTCGATTCTTTGTCGAGTAGACAAGATTGGTGAGTCCAACCCTGCGATGGCAGCATCCCCCCTAGAATGCTGTCCCTCGATTCCTGGCTGCACCTCAATGTCTAAATTCAAGCAGGTCACTAGTGATCTCGTCCTGAAGTTCGTATCCCAATCAAAGAAGACAACTAGTCTTTTAGACCCTATTTCCAGTGTCCTGCTCCTACGTTGCATTGATCTGCTGGTGCCATACATAGCTGACATCATTAATATGTCATTAGCCTCAGATCATGTCCCAGCACCTTACAAAAAAAGCTGTAGTCGAGCCACTTCGCAAGAAAGCGACACTAGACCAAAAGAACTTGAGCAACTATCGCCCAGCCTCCCTTCTACCATTCTTATCAAAGACACTGGAACGAGTAGTGGCGGACCAGCTGAACTCATACATTGAAACTTCAAACCTTGCTAGTAAGTTCAAGTCTGGCTTTAGAGGAATTCACTTCACAGAATCAGCATCGGTTAGGGTGTACAATGACCTATTTAGGAATGCAGACATAGGTAGAGTATCTTTGCTTGTTTTGATCCATCTTTTGGCGGCTTTTGATGATATCGATTGCCAAGTTCTTCTAGAGCGCCTCGAATCTCGTCTGGGCATCGCAGACACTGCTTTGCAATGGTTCAGGTTCTATCTCAGTTGGAGACTCCAGAGAATTGTTGTGAATAGACAAAGATAATCCCAGGCACCTCTGACATGTTTGTTACCTCAGGGCTTTGTTCTAGTTCCGGTTTTTCATGATTTATACTCTCCCTCTTGCCGATGTGATCGCTATGCACAATCTGAGCTTTCACTTCTATGAGGATGACCCTCAGTTGTACCGCAGCTTTGATCCCTCCCAGCCTTCGAGCACCTCGAATTCTCTCAACTCTCGTGTTGCATGTATTGATGACATCCGCACATTGATAGCAGAAAATTTTCTCTTAAGTTAAATTATGATAAAACTAACTTACTTAGTCATGGGTAAACCAAGTTTGATTCAGAAATTGGAAAGGCTAACGCTCAAAATCGGTCTGCAAGCAAATCTCCTGTTGAATATGAACGAAATCTGTGTCACGTTCCCAAGTGAACTTTCGTTAGACGGCCACATCAACTTCACAATCAAGTCTTCCTACTTTCAGCTTCATAACATTGCTAAAACTTGGGCTTATTTAGATAAGGATACCACATCTAAGTTGGTCCGTGCATTTGTGACATCTCGTCTTGACTTCTGTAACTCACTGCTTGCTGGCCCACCGGTAGGTTCCATCATGCGTTTACAGCTGTTGCAAAACTCTGCAGCTAGGCTTGTCTGTCATGAGCGTCGCAGTTGCCACATCACCCCTTTTTCTCGCCAACCTGGACTGACTACCAGTCAAGCAACGGATTGAATTCAAGGTCCTGTCGCTCACTTTTAGGTCACTTCATTCTTTGTCTCCAGCCTATCTATTAGATCTACTTCCCCACCATGTCAAACGTCTTACCGCCCACCTTTTTGGAATCTAACTGTTTACCAATACCTCGTACAAACCTCAAATCCTTTGAAGACCGTGCATTTAATTCGTATGCTCCCAAAGTCTGGAACTCGCTGCCGACTGGTGTCACGACATCCCCTGACTTGACCACATCTAAGAAGAAATTAAAAACGCACCTATTTATGACACCATTTAGTAGGTCCCTGTGATTCATCCTTTATGTGCTTATGCGTGCTGACACTGCATGCTGCCGTTAACCCCATTTGCACGCTGACCCTGTGCATGTCACGCCTAACCATGTTATTCATGTTGTTTATCAAGCATGATACCACTCACAATTCGATCGTGTTTCCTTTGCAGCAAACGTAAAGCGCCTAGAAAGAGATTGCGTTCTCTGAGGGCGCTTTATCAAGATTATATATGTTACTATTACTACTATTATTATTAATAATAATACCCATCCTTAAATTAAGGCCTTCCCCTGCTGGGGTGTAATAACGGAGGCCTAAGACACCCGTCGGCAGTAATGGTTTACTTGCGGCTTCACTCCTACGTCAGGCCCTAACGGGCAAGTTGCTACACCGAGGATTTCTCGTCTACTTCTTCACATTATTGTCATTGTGTCATTGTCCTCTCTTCGTTTTATCTTGGCAGACAGCGGTCGAAGCGTCGAGCTTCAACGCGATGCACTGAGCACTCGATTTCGCTTACGATTTCGCATTTTGCCTCGACTATCGAGTGTCTGGGCGCAAGCGATAGCAATCTCAGGAAACGCACACCTTAATCCAGGCGGACTCTCGCTAGGCTGAGTATTATTTATATACAGTATTATTGATATACATTATTATTCGCGTAGCTTGCGGCGGTAAGCGCCTTCCGACAATTCGCTCTGTCTCATCACAGCGCTGCTCTGCAACTCACTGAAGTTCAACCACGCACTGCTTCTTAATGCGCCGAAGTTCAGCTGCCAAGGATTTTTCTGAGTCCTAAATCATTTTGGATGAGTAATAAGTGGCCCAATTCAGTTCTTGCGTAGTCAATTCCATAAGCAGCGCGCATGTTTCCTTTTCTTTTTGAGATTGAAAAGCGCGCTTCAGGAACGCTGCTTACCAACGCAATAAATAAAAAATAAACAACAGCATTGTTGTTTAGGTTAAATCAATATTAACAGCTTAATAATTAATGCAATCAATCAATACAATCGGAAGCTGTGAGATTAGCAAAAGATGACCTTGTAAAATATCCTGCCCTTTTGACACGAAATGTCATAAGCACGCTGTAGCAGCTCCTGAACCCTAAACTTTTTCGCGAACACACACGCACACCGGCACTCAAATTTGCAGAGGCGAGACAGACTGACAGACAGACATTGCGCTCCTTTACAGCACATACAATAATAATAATAGCAATAATAATAATAATAATACACTTGAGATAAAGCGCCCTCCTAAGAGAACTCAATCTCTTTCTAGGCGCTTTACATTTGCTGTAAAGGAAAATTCCTAAAAAGAGATTAAGCCCTCTGAAAGGGTTATGCAAGTGTAGCGTTAATATTATTATCAACATTATTGTTATTATTGTCGTTATCATAATAACAATAATAATTATTATTATACCGCTGGAGCTGGCTCCTTGACGCAAGGCTATGGAGTCGGTCGTGCGTCCTGTACTGACATACGCATGTACGCCGACTGGCGGCAAAAATCAAGGAAGCCAATGCCTAGAAGACGAGTCCACCGCCTGGCGTAGAGCTTATTATTATTCATATGCCGAGGACCACCCACGCGTGCACTGCACCAGACATGGCGTCGCACTTCCGGTAAAATTACGAGACCAAAGTGCAACTGACTGATCAACCCCTTCCGACGTCCACTTCGTGCGGTGTAGGCGGTAGACTGCGACGTATCTGGTTCCTAATGCATGCAATTCAAGAGCTGCCAATAATATTAAGCCATGCCATCAGACCAACGTTTCCCAATAGCTGGGCAACAGCTGGGCGCAGCAAGCGGCCGTTGGCTGATAATTCCAAGTTCAAGGCCGCCAGTCTACCCTGCCCCCTCCTTTATGCTTAAGCCAGCTGCGCCGGGTGTTGGCTCCAAGTGCTGCCATCCGACAAACGTTTAGAATACGCTAGCCTCAGTATCCTAATCCGCTGCGTCGCTTCCGCTTACCCTAGCTCGGCATAGAAGTGCGGCTAGATAAGAAATATCTTTTCCAAAAGCTTCAAAAACATCGACATCAGTTAAGAGCTAGTAGATCTTCGCTGCTGCCGATAATTTTCGTTGAAATTTCAATTTAATTAATAAAAATGTGTACATTGATTAACAGTAATGTATTTGATCAAAAATAATAATTAATAATATATAATAATTTAATAATTGATTTTCATTAAAATCTATTGGGACTACCTGGGGGTGCTAATAACCAATAGTAACTATAGTAACAATAGTAACAATAGTAACTAGCTTCCTGTCACAGCATAGCTAAACTGCATGGACAATACCACTGACGACCCAGATCGCCATGCTTTTTAAATGAAATTGAGCACACTCGGAAGAGTCTTCTTCTGCCACGGCAGAGAAGGGAGCATGCGTTTGTAGCTCTAGCGGTGATGAGAGCGCCCTCTGCTGGCTGGCCGACCTGCGGTGGGCCTACGTCACAGACGGGCGGGCAAATTGAAATCAAATGGCCGGCGAACGGGCAGAATTACGGTCCAATGAGGCCACCAAAGGTAAAAAAGGGTAATAATAATAATAATAATAAGACATTTGCGTAGCACCCTCAGAGACCTTAATCTATTTCTATGCAGTTTGCGTATGTTGTAATTGACGCAAAATAATAATAATAGTAATAATGCACTTGATAAAGTGCCCTGAGAGAACTCAATCTTTTTCTAGGCGCTTTACATTTGCTGCAAAGGCAAATGCAATTGAATGGTGAGTAATATCATGCTTGATAAAAAAACAAAACGAATAATATGGTTAGGGGTGACATGCACAGGGTCAGCATGCAAATGTGGTTAGTGGCAGCATGCACAGTGTCAAAATCGTATTGCTTAGTGCTAGCATGCACAGTGCAAGATCATCTGAGGTACCTCTGAAATATGGAGTACCTCGGGGCTCCGTGCTAGGTCCGGTTCTTTTCATGGTTTATACTCTCCCTCTTGCTGATGTGACTGCCAAGCACAATCTAGGCTTTCACTTCTATGCGGATGACACTCAGTTGTACCTATGCTTTGATCCCTCCCAGCCTTCGAGCACCTCAAATTCTCTCAACTCACTTGCTGCATGCATTGATGACATCCGCACATGGATGGCAAAAATTTTTCTAAAACTAAATGACGATAACACTAACTTACTAGTTATGGGCAAACCTAGTGTGATTCACAAATTGGAAAGGCTGACTTTCAAAATTGGCTCTGCCAGCATATCTCAAGTTGAATCAGCTCGAAATCTAGGTGTCATATTCCAAAGCGACCTCTCGTTAGACGACCATATCAGCACCACAGTCAAATTCGCCTATTTTCAGCTTCATAACATTGCTAAAATTCGGGCTTGTTTAGATAAAGATACCACATCTAAGTTGGTCCATGCATTCGTGACATACTGTCTCGACTTCTGCAACTCACTGCTTACTGGCCTACCAGCATGTGCGATCAGGCGATTGCAGCCGGTGCAAAACTCTGCAGCTAGGCTTGTCTGTCGTGAGCTTCGCAGTTGCTGCATTACTCCACTCCTCGCCGACCTGCACTGGCTACCAGTCAATCAACGGATTGAATTCAAGGTTCTGTCGCTCACTTTTGGGTCCCTTCATCCTTTGGCTCCAGCCTATCTCTCAGAGATACTCCCCCATCAGGCCAAGCATCGTACCACCCGCTTTTTGGAATCCAACAGTCTGCAAATACCCCGTACAAACCTCAAATTCTTTGGAGACCGAGCATTTAATTCGTATGCTCTCAAAGCCTGTAACTCCCTCCCGACCTGCGTCAGAACATCCCCTGACCTGACCACATTTAAAAGGAACTTAAAAACACACCTATTTAGGACAGCATTTAGTGGGTCCCTGTGATTCGTCCTTGATGTGCATATGCGTGCTGACACTGTGCATGCTGCCACTAACCCCATTTGCATACTGACCTTGTGCATGTCACCCCTAACCATGTTATTCATTTTGTTCGTTTATCAAGCATGATATTACTCACCATTCAGTTGCATTTGCCTTTGCAGCAAATGTAAAGCGCCCAGAGAGAGATTGAGTTCTCTCAGGGCGCTTTATCAAGTGCATTATTATTATTAGTGTCAGCAAGAATAATAGCAAGGTTAGAGGTGACATGCACCGGGTGCAGCATGCAAACACGGTCAGTGGCAGCACGAATGAGCACACAGTGGACGAATCGCAAGGATCCACTATACGCTGTGAAAAAAGTAGGTGCTCTTTTTTCAGATTTCGTTGTCGAATGTCGTCACGTCAGGGGATATCGTGACGTGGGAGCGCGTGCTCGTAGCTCTAGCGGCGAGGAGAGCGCCCTCTGCTGGCTGGCCCGCGTGCAGTGGGCCGACGTCTCAGATAGGCAGGCGATTAAAGCGGCCGGCGGCCACTACCGGCGGTTAACGCCCCTCGCGTTTTTGGCGGTCTAGCAGAATGCCCACTCGGCGTGCATAGGAATGTAGCAAAAAGGAAACCGGAAAGATTTCGGAAGGTGAGCCGTTGCGCATGTCAGTGCGAGGGCTTGAGCGTGTTAGCCATTCTATTCGCTCAGTAGCTAGGCTTGTCTGTCGTGAACGTCGCAGCTGCCACTTTACAGCGCTACCATTCGCCGACTTCCGCGCTGGATTTTCATCGCGAGGAGAGCATCGATTCGTAGGTTGCGTCACTCTCACTTTTAGGTCCTTTCATTAACACTTGCACTAGCTCACTTATCCGTACTACTTCCCCGTCAGATCAGGCAGGCATCGCAGCACCGGCTCTTCGACTCAAGTTGTTCAACTGTAAATTAAGCCAGGCTCAAATCCTTTGGAGGAGACCGCACCGTTAGAATGCATGCACGCAAAGCCTGGACGTCAGTGCCGACTGACGTCACGACATCTCCCCCTGACTCGACGCCATTTAAAAAGAAGATAAAAACACCCTGTTGCTCACGGCATTTGCCGAGTACGTGTTAATTGTTCGTTGCGTGCTTATGAATGCTTACGCTGTGAATTCTGTCGCTAGCAATATTTATGTGCTTCTATGGTTTGAGCCAGGGATGTGGTTTGCTTTTGACGACCGAGGTCGTGAGCTTGACCTCTGCGGCCTGTGTGATGCGTCTGCATAGACATTACGTTCTCTTAGGGTGCTATATAAGTGCAAGTGAATTATATATATGTATATATATATATATATATATATATATATTGTGACTATTATCACAGCTACTAGAGCTGAGGCCTCTCCGATACACCCCATCTGCCGGTCATGGGTGCTGGAGTTGTAAGTTAAGTTGCAATTGAAGGGGTAACAAGCGTCAATGACTTGTCGCACAGAATTGCGGTGCGAGCTATAAGGTTATTGTGAATACTAGAGTGAATCCGCGAATTAGCGTGATGCAATTTAGTCACTCTCTTGCGCGAAATTGGGTATTTCAGGTTTACTAAAGAAGATGATAGGCACAAGTACAAGGAGAATAGCGGAAGTACAAATACGCATGCAAAGTACAAGGAGAGAGAGAGAGAGAGAGAGAGAGAGAGAGAGAGAGAGAGTGAGACAGAGCATCGTGAAGCTTGTGACAGGTCCGCAATAGACTTATTATTTCTAGGAACCTTACTTTGAAATGATAGGCCAAGCATCTGCGATCGCACGCAGTACCGATAATCTTCTGGGCACTAACGCAAAGTAAAATAGATTCTTCTGGAAACTTCAATAAAGACATTTTTGAACACGATTCACAATTTAACGTTGCAAGTGGCTCCTAAAACGTCTGCTGCCTTCGAAAAGTGCAGTTGGTTGCAAGACTCGCGCAAGACTCGCACAAGATTGTCCTCCCCGCCACGCGTGTACCCCTTGCATGCCGTCCGCGAGTTCTATCCGTCGAGTACTTCAGGGCTCAAAAGACACTTTACAAGCAGTACTTGAAAGCCTAACCTGACATGTATGCCGAATCTACGACTGGACTTTCGGTGAAAACGCACGCCAAGAAAGAAGACGTGCAGTTGCTTGTTTTCTCTTCTGTTGCGGACACCATTAAAGCGCGAGCTGTTACAGCGGTGTGCGAACAAGATGGACCATTCACCATTCGCCACGCTTACCGGTCATACCAAGTCAGCGGACTGTCGCTTGTCTGCGATGTCGTAAGTCTCTCTCTCTCTCTCTCTCTCTCTCTCTCTCTCTCTCTCTCTCTCTCTCTCTCTCTCTCGGACGCTTCCGGCGAGCTCCCGAAAGGGTGTGGCGGGCGGCGTGCACTTGGAAAGGGCTGCGAAACGTGCACCCGTACGCTTCCGAGAGCACTTGCTATTCGCGCGCCGCTCGTACTTTTGAAAAAAATTAATCGCCAATGGACTCTCAAGCGATTGCGTGCCGCCTTTGCTCTTTTCTGACACGTCGTTTGCTGCTGCGAAAGCAATCGACCATTTTCAACAGCAGTAAAATTCACCGGGTAATTCCTGCCGCTGTCAGTCGATGAGTCCAATGAGTCCATAGCAATTTTACGGCCAATGGTCAACTTAAAACGGCGTCCTAGCTGTAAAGCCGACGAGCGCAGCGACGCGGCGGCGCCCAAGCAGCCGACATTTTCTGAGTGCCATCGAAAAACTTCGCAGACAATCTCGCCGCTTGCAATTGTACAAATGGCTACGCTCTTTCCAAGCTTTAGCGATCCAGAATACGCGTCTGGCCAGCACATCCACGGCAACGTGCAACCGCGAAACAACGTTCGCCAATGAATCAGCGCGCGCCGAAAGGATACGGTCGCGACGACTTCAGCACTTTGCGAATTTGAGCGAAAATTTCGCAAAAAGGCGTACGAGCACCTCAGCGCACTCCGCAGAGGGCTAAGAGAGTGCAAACGTACATTTTAAACGCATCACTACCGCCGCCATCCCCCGCTTCTTGTCTTCGCTGGCACTGGCCACTTTCGCCAGATGGCGGCGCGCGGAGTACGAACCGCGCGCGCGTCCGCGTTCCCACCGTAGACATAAGAGGTGCGGGGTTCGCGCCTCCCGGAAAGGTGATGGTACGCTCACGTGACACCCAGCCCACCGACCGCGCCCTGTCCTCGTCGAAATTTCTTATGCGAACCCGTCCGCTTGAATAGTCGTCGTGTTTGTATGGACCTTATTGGCCAGCGTTTTATTTATATTAGATATTTATTTGTATTAGCTACGATTTAACTTAAGATCCTGACGCCGACGGATGGCTCTCACTAGTTACCTAGCTCTATGGCCACAGACGGATGCAGATGATCGTCCTTGGCTCTTCCGACTTAATGGCTGCCGAGTAACCCGTAGCCGAGGTACTGAATTTACGCTGCTGCATGGCGCTGGGAAGCCACTTATGCTGCACTTGTTATGGCGGAGGCACTTATTTGCACGCAGTTACGTAGTTTCAAGGCCATGAGAACCGCCGTTCGTCTTCAGTTGCCCCCAACGTCTCTAGAACCTTGTACGAGTGCGTACGTTATGCCCGGCCGCCGAGTTGTAGACGTCATGCATGCTGGGTCTCCCTCCTGCGATCAGTGTTCGCACTGACGATGCTGGCGTAAGACGTCGCCGTATTTCTCGCTACGCTCTCTCTCTCTCCCTCCCTCCCTCCCTCCCTCCCTCCCTCCCTCCCTCTCTCTCTCTCTCTCTCTCTCTCTCTCTCTCTCTCTCTCTCTCTTGAAACTCTTAGTTTTCGTCGTGAGGAGGTCTGGCTGCTGGGATCGGAGGTCGATGCCGGCTTTGTGTCTGCTGTCTGTCGTGAGCGAGTCTTCCGACAGGCGTCGTTTCGCTGTCGACTTAGCTTCGCCATTTCGAGGCCGCTGCGGCAGCTTGACGTCGTTTCCGGCCGTCGTCACCGACGCCGCAGCGCCCGTGCTTGTAAAGCGGCGGCCGACAGACGATCGAAAAATCTGCCTCCGTCGGCCCCTCGTTCGGGCGTCCGACGGCTGGGGTGTCTGCAGTTGCTCACCCCAGTGCTCGTAGCGCCACCTCATGACGGCATTCCGCGCGGACGTGTTCACCGTGTATACTCGCGAACATCCCGTGGTCGGAACGTAGCCTGCATCCTAAGTGCGTCCTTTTAGCCGCCGTAGCCGCGAGCTTCTCTCTCTCTCTCTCTCTCTCTCTCTCTCTCTCTCTCTCTCTCTCTCTCGGCGAGTTGTAAGGCACGCGGATAGAGATAATAATAATGATAATAATGCACTTGATAAAGCGCCCTCAGAGAACTCAATCTCTTTCTAGGCGCTTTAAATTTGCTGCAAAGGGAAGCGCGATTAAATTGGTGAGTAATGTCATGCTTGAAAGACAAACAACATGAATAACATGGTTAGGGGTGACATGCACAGGGTCAGCATGCAAATGTTGTTAGTGGCAGCATGCACAGTGTCAGCACGCATAAGCACATCAAGGACGAATCACGGGGACCCACTAAATGCTGTCCTAAATAGGTGTTTTTAGGTTCCGTTTAAATGTGGTCAGGTCAGGGGATGTTCTGACGGAGGTCGGGAGGAGTTCCAGGCTGTAGGAGCATACGAACTAAACGCACGGTCTCCAAAGGGTTTAAGGTTTGTACGAGATTTCGTTCCCTTGGGAACTGTACAGAGGACTTATTTTTTATCATCATTATCGATATTGCAGCTGATTTAGTGCAGCGTAAACTAAATAAGCGAACTTTTTAGACCCGTGTTTTTACTAGTGCACTCAAAGCCAAAGTGGCACCGGACGGTTGAGTAGTCGACGTCCTTGCAAACGTCGTCTCTCGCGACCAGTAAACTCAAGACGGCCCAAAACTGTGCAGTCCAACTCCTCGATGCTGCACGAGGAGGCCGTCATCTGCAGCAGCGCTAGCCTGGCCACGTGACCACGTATGCCTCAGTGGTGCACGGAGCTGCACTAATCCGGTCGGCAGTACTGCTGCTGCTGCTGCTGCGTTCATCATTTTATGCTGCGACCTTCTGCTGGTGCGGCACCCTGATCGTTTTCCTACGTCTGCACCGGTGCCTAATGTAGTAGGCTACAGCTGCTGTGTGCGCGCTCTCATGTGTGTGCGTTTGTGTGTGTGTGTGTGTGTGTGTGTGTGTGTGTGTGTGCACGTGTGTGTTTGTGTGTGTGTGTGTGTGTGTGCACGTGTGTGTGTGTGTGTGTGCACGTGTGTGTTTGTGTGCACGTGTGTCTGTGTGTGTTTGTGTGCACTGTGTGTGTGTTTGTGTGCACGTGTTTGTTGGTGTGTGTGTGTGTGTGTGTGTTTGTGTGTGTGTGCGTATGCTCATGTGTGCCACTCGCCAGTGAGTGTATATTCGTCAGACCAAGATCTGAGGCCTACTCGACATGCATCGATGTAATGCAATTTTATGTCATATATCTCTGTCTGTAACTCAACAAAGCCACAAAGACCACGTGCGTGTTTTGCAGGAGGAGAGTGTTCAACAGCGCACTCAAAGCCTATGCGGCTTTTGGTATGCTAAGCGGCTTTTCCTACGCATTCGGTAGCCAACAGACTTCATCTCACGCAACAAAGAGAAAGTGAGAAGCATAGCTAAGTCAGGAGAGAAGCTGAGGTAGTGAGTAGCTCGGATGTAGCAGCTCAGGACCACTGAAAAGGGTGAGCCATAGTCGGCAGCAGGAGAGTAGATACCATTGCGTAAGAATTTTGGAAGTGAGTTGCACAGGCCTGGAACAAAGCAAAGCTTTTGTCGCCAACGGTTTTTGAGCAAAGGAACTTAGCAGCTAATTTATTATCCACACAGGACCTGAGGGCAAGAAGATGCTGAAACTGGTGCGGCAGTTCAGCTACGTATGAACGTATGGAGCCAAGCCGTGGCAGGCCGTGTGGGTCAGCGTAAGAAAGAAGAGAAAGTTGATTGGCGGTTGGGGATAGGGCGGGCTAATGAGCAAGCCATCGATGTGCTGGCTTGGCTGCATTTTCGAGCCCATCAGCTTGCTTCATACTGCCGTTAGATGGGACGTTAGGACCTTGAAGCTTCCATGTCTGTTCTTGTCGTATGGGGGGCTCCAGCATTATCGCCGACTCCCTTGCGACTTCCGCCTGCGTAAATCCTAGGCTAGCTTTCTGTCTTTCACTCTCTCTCCCCCTCTCTGCCTCTCTCTCTCCTCCCTCTCTCACTCCCCCCTCTCTCTCCCCTCTCTCTGTCTCTTTTTCCCTCTCTCTCTCCCTCTCTCACTCTCTGTCACTCTCCCGCTCTCTCTGTCTCCTTTTCTCTCTCTCTCCCTCTTTCTTTCTTTCTCACTCTCTCTTTCGGCGAAATGTTGCCCAGTGCTCACTCTCGTCGACCGGAAGCTGACATGGCCTCTTCCCGAGTAAGGCCTGATGCACCATTGCCCGGCTGACTGCTGAACTGCCTGGGCTACGCCAGTGCCCGGATGCGCGTGATACTCGTCCGGGTGCCTGGCCTCTCGTGCTCGTCCTCTTCGCATATCCAGGGAACCAGCAGCTTGAACGAACTGTAGCATCTGTCTATCTAGTATCTGCCAAGGCGCTTTACAACTCGCTGCAAGAGAATCAATACGCCTGGGTTTATTATCATCAGTGGTATCAGGCGGAAAAATGCAAACCAGTATGCTAAAGCAAACGTTACGCCTCGACAGGCACGAGCAGCAAGTTGAAATCTTCTGCTCACCACTCATCACGATTGCTGCGGGCAATAGAGTATTGCCCGCTGTAGAACTCCAGGCCGCAATGGGGCAATTCGCTTTAGCTCTGCAGGTCCTAGACTGTGGAACTCGCTTCCACAATTCTTACGCAACGACATCTACTCTCCAACTGCCGACTATGGCACATCTTTTTCAGCGGTCCTGAACTGCTACTTCTATGCTACTCACTACCTCAACTGCTCTCCTAACTCTGCTATGCTTCCCACTTTCTCTTTGTTGCGTGAGACGAAGTCTGTTGGCTACCGAATGCGTACCGAAAGCCGCTTAGGCTGTGAGTGCGCTATACGAAACTCTCCTGCGTAACGCCCACATGGTCTTTGTGACTTTGTGGAGTTACTGACGGAGATACAACTCCGACGAACATTTTAAGTCCAGAGACACTCTAAATAGAAGTCTACGCTATCAGTTTTAGCAGCGTGTGGACTCGCCTTGCTTTGGAGTCTAGTAGTTTTGTCACGGAAGACAACACTGCTCCATCTTGCCACTTGATGCAAGTGCGCCATCTTTCCACGTGACGCAAGTGTGCCATCTTGCGGTGTGACTTTCTCGCTTTAAGTAATAGAGATGGGTCGGGGACTGGTGGCTGTCGGGAAGGATGATCGAAATTTCGATGGATAGGATGCCCCTCTTCGTGGAATTAGCCGGGCGGTCTACTTCTCGGCGGTAAATCAGAGACTTCCGAGGCAGTCGCCCAAGCAGGAACAAACTCGAAAAAGGCAACGTGGCTCCGTTGTTTGAGGAGACCAGTCGATGGTGCTGCAAGAGTCCAGAATGCAGGAATTTATTGTTACGGAAAATCGCCTATAGGAGGATGGCAGCTAAATTTTCGATGACTGTTATGCATACTGATAAGTGTATGTAGTCAGCAGCAGATTTGTGTCCGCGGATGGCAGCTTCTCCCCTTCCGTTTTCCTCCAAATGTGAGCCGAATGTCAAGCCTCCACACTCCCGAGATTTCTCTTGTTGTTGTTGCCGAGTGAGAGCGAATGCATCAGCCGCAGCCAGACAGCGAGGCTAAGTCGCGCCTTCGAACCGATGCACACTACAGACATGGCTAATTGGACTCGATAGTTTGCAAGCGAGGCCAGTTCGCCGATGTCTCGACTTCGAACGCGTTCGCATGAGGCGTGCGTCTGCATCGTTTTTGCAGCCATCAGATTCGTGTGCTCCGCTCGCTATCTTGCCCGCTCACTCGCGCCTGCGTGCAGTGTGGCTGCAACATTGAGCTCGGTGGTTGCATCGCCTTATGAAATCTTTGCTCTGCTGTAGCTGCATCGCCACTGCTAGCGCCCGCTGCCACCGGAAGAAGCCGATCGAGGGCTCCTCGCGTGCTGCCCGAGGCTGTGCCATGGCAGGATGCTTGGACAACTGCCGATTGCCCGAGTGGGACTGGCTGCCTCACGTGCGTGAGAAGCGAAACACGATTGCCTCGATCGTGGCCGGCACTCTGGTAAGTGTCGAGAGGCATGCTGCGAGCGAGCAGTGGCGACACCTAGCGTTCGATCTGCTCGCTTGCACCATGCCGGGTGGTGTAGTGATGCTGCAGCTGTTGCGATGCAGTTGCGACGATGTGGTCGTTACATCGTTGTTTATGCTTCGGCTCCGCCTGCATTTGTGTGATCTCGTTCGATTCGCGCACTTGGGGGGCTTCTATGGCATAAGCAATGCCTTTTTCCAGATCTCATCCAAAGACATGGGCCCAGACAGGATTAAGCCAAGGGCGGGCTCAGATGCAGCTGAGCCATTGACGTCCACCTTATGGATGGCCCAGGGGGAGGGGCTGCGCTTTTGGTCGCGGGGGGGGGGGGGGGCAAGGCAGCGCGGTTGGGACGGTGTCCCGTCACTCTTACCCCGGTAGTTCGACCCGGATGGCGAGCCTTGTGTGAGCGCGGCTCGATCGTAGGCCAGCACACTTGCAGCCTTGGCATCTTTGCATCGTGCGTGTTGTGAGCCAGGCAGGTCCAAGTCTGTGCAGAAGACCTTAACGTAGATGTCCAATTGTTTCAGCTCCTACATTTACGTATGCTGTCACTGTCAGCTAGCCAACACTGCAACCTGCCGTTTGGCATGAGAGCTTGCACATTTGGACTCGGTGCTCTTCGTCTCGTTTAGAGACATATCGATTTGGTGTCAAAACGAGCAGGTTCACTTGTAAGAAAACTGGCAGGTGACATAATTCTGCTTGGCATTTGTTCTTAAGGATATATTAATAGATATGGCCATTGTTCCCTACAAAGTTAGCTGTTTATGACGAAGGCAGTGGTTAACTTGAAATTATACTGGTTCCATCAAGAAAACTGACGATTCCTGTCTTGTGGATCACATTTAGTCAGAAAGAACACCAGCTACATCGAAATTAGAACGTATTTACTTTGAAGTCGTGCGCAAATGAACACCCGGAAGGGTTCAGAAATTAGTAGAAAGCCTATGTTTGTTTGGCTATAAGTCGACTCCATGTATAAGGATGCTAGATATAGGAATACCCCAACTTATAAGAATAGCTGTTTTCTGCAACCGAAGGTTTAATCAATAGTAGTCTCATTCTGCGTATGGGAATATTATCCACATATAAGAATGCCTATTTTCAGGCCCAAGCATATTCTTATAAGCTGAGTCGACTGCACTGCAAATCGTTTCCTTAATGAAGCCCCCAAAGACAGCCCCCCACCATGTTTTTGTTGTACTATCCTTGGTGACGACTTTTAAACTCCAGTATGCATCCTGGTGAAAGCACTCACTCTCGCTCCTCTGAGTAAGCTCCCACGTTTTCCGTGAATTTGTCAGGGCGAGCATCAAGGGTGTGGAGGACTGTGAGACGGATATTCTGCATCCCGTTTTGGCACAGTTCTCTGTGAGAGCTTGAGCCAACTCCTCGTGGCTTTCAGCCTCGTGACTGCCCAGAAAGCTGTGAATCATGGTGCGTAACTAACATCATGGAGGTACTTGAATGCTGCTGACTTGTGGTGTGGAGCCGTGACAAAGTGCTTGAGGGGGGCGTAGCTTGATGGGCAGTGGTGGCAGCAGCACCTCTCGATGGTCTATCAGGAGCTTCTGCTAGATTTTGTTCGTCCCTACAGAGAAGTCGGATCCACTGTGGCTAAGTCACTTTTTCAATAGTGCACTGGCGTGTCCTGACTAAGTCCCACAGGCAAAGAGAGCAGGGAGACGTCACGAAACGTCGTGCCTTGGAGGCCCAGTGAAACGATTTCGAAGCCTCCAATGACCTCTCAGCCCATACTTCGAGACACTCAGCCACATCTAGACACTGGTGTAGTTCTCTCAAAGTGGGACATATTGAGCCATAGGGAGTGACCAGTGCTTGTTCCCTCTGTGATGCACCACAGCTTTGAGGCCGTTGAGGACCCTGATCAACTGTCTAGGACTATAGCTTACCATCCTTCTGGTTGGGGAAATGTGGCTTTCTCTTCTTAGCCACATCTGTGTGCAAATGAAATCTGAATCTGCAATATATTCCTTGTCTAACTTCTGCTCTCTCCTCCTCGCTCTCTCTCTCCTTGCTCTCTCTCCTCTCTCTCTCTCTCTCTCTCTCTCTCTCTCTCTCTCTCTCTCTCTCTCTCTCTCTCTCTCTCCTGAAGATGGCCGGTTCCTCTCAGGAGAGGTGGAATGGGGCCAGCTCAGGGTTGGAAGGTTCCATCAGTTGCACAAGTAGCTTTTGCATGAGCGCAGCATTTGCATGAGCAACCAGTCAGCTCCTGCCCAATTATTGGGATTGGAAACTTGATGGCTCCCTGTTCCAGCCTGGAAAAGTAGAAATATGAAACTAGCCGTCTGAACGGAATGTTCTAGTTAGTTTGGCCCAGTGGTTAAGGTGCTCGCCCCGACCAAGGTCTGGCCGAGGTCGTGGACTCGAGCCCCTTGGCATATGAGCAGCGCCTGAATAGAGATTAGGTTCTCTTAGGGTGCTATACAAGTGAATGCAATTTTTTTGTTTTATTTTGTTTAGCTATTTGACGCCATCCATGATCAGGCCTCTGCCACGGGACTGGCGAAATTTGTTATAACATTCGCCTCAAGATGCTGGTTACCTCGGCAGGTGATAAAGGTCCATTATTGGCCTAGCATCTTTAAAAATACAGATTTTTCACATATACTGCTGGAGAGACATGTGTGGCTGGCTGCCGGATCGCTTGCTCTACTGTGGCAAGTGGGCATCAAGGTGTGCAATACCTAGTCCGGGTTGCACCATATGCCATGCACTCCTTGGGGGTTCGAGCATCAGCACATAACCACTTACTCTTTTAACAGATTTCACCTGGTCAAGTGCGGACCATACTTGCAAAGTAGACTGCTTGCAAAGTAGCTGCTTGCTCTGCGCTAGATGCTCGCTGCCGTAGCGCTTTGATCTCTTCTTTGATCATCTCCCCTAGCGCTTTGATCTCGCCTTGCCTTCCTGGGAGTCGAACCTTCTCAGCTCACTTGCAGCTTGCATTGCTGACGCTAGTGGATGGCAGAAAACTGCTTCCAATTCAATGACGGGCCGTACAACAGGCTTACCTTGTGTGGGCTAACCAACTGTTTCTCAGAAGTTGGAATACACAAGCTTCAACCTGCTACCCTCTGTGTCGGCCCCGCCCTGCCCTGCCCTGCCCCTGCTCAGTCTCTTCTCATGCTGTAGGATTGTGCCCGTATTTCTCCGAGTGAGTTCCGTCTGCTGCCTCTGCCGCTGCTGCCATTGCCCCTGCGAGGCGTGTGCCGATGGCTGTCTCGCTCATTGCAGTTTGCCATCGGCTGGTGGTTTGCAGTCGATGCAGCCAGTGCGTACAGCAGTAACGATGTGCTACCGAAAGCCGTGCACACTTGCGGAGCTGTAGCCACGGTGGCGCTCGTCATGTGAGTGTCTCACACCCCCACCAGTGTCACGTGGTGGTCACGCGAGCGCAGCTTGAACGCGCAGCCACGACTTTGCAATTGACTCGCTTTCGTAGCCAGGTATGTTTCTATCTGGAAGCTGCAAAAAGGAAAAGAGTAAAACTGGTAATTAGCTTAATGTTTTCACTCCTTAGTCCTGAGTTTGAACGAACTCGGCCAAACCGGTTCGGCTTCTTGCGGTGAGTTTCTTGGTGCCTGTCCACCGGGGACAGTTTTTGTTTGTGTCAGCGTTCTTGCAAAGCAGCCTGGCTGATAGTTCAATTGTATTCATTATGTTTAGCCCTCATTAGCTAGTAATGAGCAACACATCACGATTTGCACGAATTTCCCTAAATGAGTACACGCTGCCTACATGAGCCCAGCTTATGTTGAAGAAGTGCTAAACTTAAATAAGCATCACTAGTCTGAAAACTAGATGAAGGAAGCTGTGACTTTGTTGGTTCTCGTCAACAATTTTATTTCTTTATTGCACCTTGATTCTGCCATTTTACTCCTTCAAAATCTACAATTCCTTATTTTCAAAGTGACTGAAGAATTACATGTACCTCTATCGTAAATATATTTATGCAAATAATTATCAATACTATCTATGGGCTGTGTGCATGATAAGTACATATTATTATATATTATATATATATTATATATTTATAAATATGTTTTAATTATAAAAATATCTATATTGCATAAATTATAACTTGTCATACTAGTTAACTTTATTTATATTAGATAACTAATAAACGACATCCTGTAACATCATTTTCGTTAATGTCGCTGACATCACTGTAGCTGCCTTGATTCTACTCTTTGCTTTTTAGCAAGTATGAAGCGCTATCAATCGTGTTGAGTCGAGCGTGTTCGTTGTTTGTGTGTGTGCGTGCTAGCGCGAGCTGGTGTTTGCATACATGTGTTTTATAATAATAATAATAATAATAATAATTCACTTGATAAAGCGCCCTCAGAGAACTTAATCTCTCTCTAGGCGCTTTACATTTGCTGTAAAGTGAAATGCAATTGAATGGTAAGTAAAATCATGCTTGAAAAACAAACGAAATGAATAATATGGTTAGGGGTGACATGCACAGGGTCAGCATGCAAATGTGGTTAGTGGCAGCATGCACAGTGTCAGCACGCATAAGCACATCAAGGACGAATCACAGGGACCCACTAAATGCTGTCCTAAATGTGAGTGCGTGCCTGTGTCTTGTGCGCGTGCGCGCCTAGCGCCCTAAGAGAACCGAATCTCTATCCGGGTGATTCACATAGGCTGCAGGGCTCGAGCCCACGACCTCGGTCATAAAGGTGAGCACGTTGACCCCTGGGTCAAGCCAGACCGTGATCCTGCGCTAAGCCCCAGAGTCGGCGACACTAACCGCCTAGTCGTCGGCGGCGGGAGGTCAGCATTATGGCTCTGCAAAGAAAAACAGCTTGCTGGCGCTGACGGAGAGCACTCTATTTGTGCGTTCTCCGAGTCCAGCTTCTCATAATCTCGAGCCTTACGGAACCAAGGACTTCTCTCACGTTTGCTTTTGCTTCTCTCAGCCGAGCACACGTGACGCAGCTGCCTGCTGCAGCTGAAGTGAGCTGCGCTGCCGCGCCTGTTGCAGGGTAAACGCCATATCGAACAGCCAGGTTCGCGGCGACACGTACGACAGCGGCTGCCTGGGTTACATAGGTACGTGTGGCGGGCCGACAGCAGCTGCCGCTGCTGCTGCCGCAGGGATGTCGCCGAACTTTGGCAGCGTCTGCCGCTCGATTCTCGCGATGCCTGCGCGTCTCGGTGGTGACGTCGCCGTGCGTGTTCTGTGGTTGCCGCCGCTCGGAGCCTCTACCGTCCCGATGACGCGGCGCCGCTCTGGCTACAGAGCCAACCGCCAGCAGCGGCACGCCGCCGCCGCTGGCCTACCGTGTGCCTCTGACAAAAAATGGCGGCTGCAGCTGTGCCGCCTGTCGGCCGTCGTGGCCCGAGTGCGATCAGAAGCATGTCAGCATGAAACGTGGTCGCAGGATGAAAGCGACGAGACGTAGAAGTAACGATGCCCGCTGGGCTCAGTCGGCCAAAGTAGAGTAGCTGTTCGGTGAATTGGTCCTACTCTAATCGGCCTCGGCGCCAGCGCTGTGCGAGCGCCGAGCTCGGAAGAGCCGGCAATGCCGGCAAAAAAGAAGCCAAAAGCTCCTACCGAAAGGCTTGTCTAAGCTGAAAGCAAAGTCTAAGCATGCCCGCGGTTGTTTGGCCCAATGGCGCTTGCCTCGAACCATAGTCATAAAAGCCTACCTGCTCCGCACAGACTTTGTTCTGTCCGAGTGAGTTGTCCGATTTCTTTCTTGTGGGTTACAAAGCTGTACGCATCGTGACTGGCCGCAATGACGACATACTTTTTGCATATTATCCCCATGAACTCGGTCTTTCTTCTTGCAGCGTACTTAGCTTTTTTGATGATTTCACGTTTCATGATTCATGTTACTAACCAGCGGCTTCGAGTGGTTTCTTGTGTGCTTTGATAGGCTTGTCTAAGCATGCCCGCGGTTGTTTGGCCCAATGGTTTAGGCGCTTGCCTCGAACCATAGTCAAGGGGAATATATTTGATAATATATAATATATAATAATAATAATAATATATTTGATGGTCGAGAGCTCGAGCCCCCGATGCATATATGAAGCGCCCCGAGAAGAGATTAAGCTCTCGTTGGGCGCTATGCACATGGATTGTATTTTTTCCAATTTTATTCTAGCATGATACACTCTGGCGAAAAAAATCCTTGCTGTTTGGCCGCCGATGCTGTGTCTGTAAAATTGTTTGTGTGATTAGAGGGTTTACTGCTATGTTTACGACCCACTGAAGTTATTTACTGCTATGTTTACGACCCACTGGAGTTATGTGCAGCATGTGCAGCATGTGGAAATATTTATTGTCAGGACAAAAGCAACCACGTATGCTGTTGGTATGTATGAGCTGAGTTGTGGCGGTGGTGTCCCGCCGCAATTCTTCATTACCTGCCTTCTGTACAGAGGCCCCTAGCGTCTGCGGCGTCTTTTCTGCTGTAGCCATTCCACGGATCCAGAGTTGTACTGAAAATGTCAGCTTCTAGTATAGGCTTAACACTTCCTATCAGCCACCTGTCAATATCGCTCCTTAGTCGTTCTATGGTGTTCAGATATCTGGCGACTGGCTGAGCAAATGCACCAGTGCCAAACGAGGATTCGTCAACAAGGTACTTTACTGTAGTTACTGTTGGTCAAGCAAGTTGGATTTCAAAGGTGAACCACCCACCGTGCTTGGGGCTCCCAACAATTGGCAGCAAGATAACGATAGCCCCGAGTACATTGCCAGGCGAGTGAAGCACATTTTACCGTATCTTTGCTTCGATGCTGAAGCAGTGGCCCAGCAAGTCGTCTGATTTGAACTGCATAGAACGACAATGCTTATGATATGTTCGACTACCAGACATCAACAGGCTGCTGAGGCGGAGTGTTCAGCCTACACAAAGCCTACCTTTTCAGTAAAACTCAGGCTCCATGGAATGTGCTGCAGCAGCAGGAGAGACGCCGTGTAGAAGCAGATGGCCTCCGTTCCTGGCAAGAGAATGGAAGTTTTGAAGAATCACGGTGGAACTGCGTCCACCTACGTGAGTGGGTGGGGCCGATACGGTCTTAAGGTGCCATTTTTCAAAGGTGATCTCATCCGACGAGCCGCATTAATGATTGGCCAGTCTTGCCGATTCCGCCCGACGAAGCAAAAGAATCATGATGCTAATTTGTCGGCAAGTCGGCACGATTCGGTACTGCCCACGGAGTTATCTCCGGTCCACGACTGTCTGTAGTGGTATGTAGTACGCATGTGGCAGCCTGCAGGATGTGCAAGCTTGTAGGATGTGGCAGCTAGTACGAATCAGTGTGGTGTTGCGAGAAATGTTGGCTGCTTGGCCTTAGCTTAATTTAGGGAGTGTATCACCCTTTTCTGGGCCCGGTTCAGCCGAGGATCTGATGCTGGCGCTAACCATTCGATCGTGCTCACTTTGCAGCATATGCAAAGTCCCTGGGAAGAGAGAGATAAGTTCTCAGAGGGCGCTATATTGTTATTATTATTATTATTATTATTACCATTATCATTACCATGCACGGCTTCATTGGCGCTGCTGGCGGTGAGGTGGAAAGTTGGGGGCTAGTTTAGGCTTCGCATACCTCAGGACTGACAGGCCACTTGGCCAGACAGGTTAAGGCCGGGCAAGGACATGCTACTGTCGATGGGAGCAGCAGTGACTGAGTGGGTGAGAGGTGCGTGGTCGACTTACAGGAGATCGGCGTTCCCTTTCCTGAACTTTTTCTTCGGCTCGACCCTGCTTGGAATTTCTGGCAGCAGAGGAAATTCCGATGACCAACCCTGTTCTTGGTAGCATTCAAGATATGCGAATTACCTAGTAGTGCCTTGTATTCAGGCTACAGAGACGTTGCTGGCAGTCCTGCTTGAGCCATCATCACGTTGTGCTAGGCATGTCTGCCTCTGTGAGTTGCGGGGAGGGGAACAAAAGCTCCCCCAAGCTGCTGTTAGCCAGTCAGTGCCTGGTCGCAGAGGGTTTTGTTAATTCGCCTAGCCTGAGCTAGATGAGGCGATTCTGCTGTGACTCGGTTCGTGTGCCCCCTTGCTGATCATCGTTGGGAGGCAGGGTCTCTTTCTCCACACCACCCCCTCCTGTCCGTAAAGAGGAGTGATGCGGTGGCACCGCTGCTTTGCCTCCTTTTGCTGGCGGATCGTGGATTTTGCCGGATCGTGTTTAGCGATCACTCGTGGAGCCTCCAGTGGAGCCGGCTTGCAGGCACACTGTCCCAGTCCTGACAATAGACTGTGCAGCTCTCAGATTCGGCGATGGACATTCGAGCGACTGGCTGACTAGCTCCCTCTGTCGATCAGACTCGGGCACTGTGACGATGTTGTAGCTTTTTTTAATGCACTGCTATTTTAAAATTAAAATAAATTAAATAGAAGCTGATTTAACAGCCTCTTTTGTATAGCAAAGGAAGAGCCTTTACGGCTATCACCAACGCTTGAAGTGGCGATAAAGGATCGCCCACCGCAGGATTCGAACCCACGACATCGGGACCCAGGTCGTGAAAAGCAACCGCCTTACCTAGTGTGCCATCACGGCTCACGCTATTTCGTTGTGCCTTGCCCACCCACCCACCTCCCTCCCACTGCACAGCACCTTGCCCTGCTGATTATCATATTATGGCTTGTTAGTCTATTCAAATGTCACACATCGTCGTTGGCACGAGAGGTGCCACTGCAGCTGCAGCTCCTGCCGGTCCTCTTCCTGTTTTGGATGCTGCACAGAGAATCTTTTGTACATCGGCATCTCACCATCTCACCGTCTCCTTTTCTTCTGTGCCTCCTGCTGCGTGGCTGTTCGCCTGCATTTAGTCAGGCTGGGTGGGCGGCGGGCGGCTTCTAGTTCTGCCGTGCAACTTTTCTGCTTCATTGGCATGGATACTGAGCGTCTCTGTTGCTACCGCTGTTGGATCTCGAGCCGACTGTCGGTCCATAGTCTAGACACCGGGTTGGCACTGCAGCCGCCAACAGTCGCGGCCCTTTGTGTTGCCAGCGGCAACGGTAAAAATGCTGTGAGCAAGTGTGTGCGCCCGCCACGCGTTTGCGCAATCTTTGTTGGATGTTTGCATCGGTTGAAATTGATCACACTTCGGTTGGATGATCCTGATGATCAATGATCAATGATGTTGATCAGTCAAGATCAAGATGAATTTCAACCGTGCTTGCATCGGTTTTTTTGGTTGAAATTGATCTTTAACTCTGCACCTGGCTCTCGGCAGCTGTGCGCTCGCCACTCGGTTCGAGTGCTCGACAAAAACTGCTGCTCGCTCGCTCGAGCCTGTGATCTTAAATGTCAGAACGTCTATGTTTAGGTTTACCTTGTGCTCTAGGCCCGCTCTCTGTTTGCCATAATTCACTGCATGATAAGAACACGCCTGATCCTGCTGCTTGCCCCATCTGCAATTCTCTGTCTCTGGAGTTGAACACTGTCATCTTTTGCTCTGTGAGTTGCATTCGGGTCCGTGACCGCGACTTTCTTCTATTGTTAACTCGTCGACCTAGTTGCTCATATATATGTCAGCTCAGTCTTTAGAACAGCTTTCATTGTCACACGGGTTTTGCTTGTTTCTGCACCCCACCCTTCCCTCTCTCTCTCTCTCTCTCTCTCTCTCTCTCTCTCTCTCTCTCTCTCTCTCTCTCTCTCTCTCTCTCTCTCTCTCTCTGCCTCTACCCTCTCTCTCTGCCTCTACCCTCTCCCCCTCTCTCTCTCTCCATCTTTGCTCTTCCATGTCCCTATTTCTGTTTTCTTTCTCTTTCTCTCTTTTGTCACTCTCTGTCTCTCTCTCGGCTCTCTATTTATGCTCTCTCTTTCCCTTTTTCTTTGTCTCTCACAATATGATATGCTCTGTGCCTTGCCACGTCAATGTGCTTTGCTCAATCTTGTCACCAGCTCTAGTAATTCATCTGTATTGCTCTCTAAGAGAGAAAAGAGATTAAGCAATGTATGTATATATATATATATATATATACATGCATCGATGTGTGTGTGTGTGTGTGTATATATATATGTGTGTGTGTGTGTGTGTGTGTGTGTGTGTGTGTGTGTGTGTGTGTGTGTGTGTGTGTGTGTGTGTGTGTGTGTGTGTGTGTGTGTGTGTGTGTGTGTGTGTGTGTGTGTGTGGCTTTCTTCTTACCTTGCCAGGTGTCATATGTGTTACATTATCCATTATTGCTGACACCTGGTCTCCCAGTAGTCTCCTTCTATATAGATCACTCGATACTTAATCTTTCGGTGCCGTCAAAAGTTAAAGTGATTATCTCAAAACTTGAATGCCAATGGAAAATGCTTCTCCTGTGTAAACTTGCTCTTGGAGTATACAGAGCTGATCTGCATATCAATCCATACTGAACAAATAGTTCCATTGCTATATTCCACCGAGAGCACATGTGAGCAAGCATGTTAACGAAAAATTCTATCCAAACGCCTTCAGAAGTCATTACAATTCTTGGCTGAAGGAGTACCGGTTTGTGGCTGTTGTTGCGGCACCAAGAATCAGAAAAAGAAGTTTTTACGAAGCTTCAATTAAATGCTTCAATTGGTAAACTTCCGAGCGATTCGAGTGCATTGGCTCTTAGAGGACTTGGCGGCTAGATCGTACGTGGCAACAGAAGTACGATCCGAAGCACGTGCTGCACGATCGGTGAGAGGATTTTTTCAGCGAGCGACCTTGATTGCTGCCATCTCAGTCAGCTGTATTAGTACGTCCTGAACTATTAAGATTAAGGAAGAAGTATGTGTGCCGTGTTAAAATATTTTTAATATTATTTTATAACTACATTCTAATGAATAATTATGAAGTTATTAATTAAAAAATTAAATCTTTTTTTGACACGGCATACGAACTTTTCCGCAACCTTGTATCAGCCTTGAGCAGAACCTATTGAAAACCTTAAGTATTCCTTGGAGCAAAGTGTGCAGTCTTTTGTTATTCATATCATCTCGGTATATTATTACTTAAACATTTGAGGCCCGTCTTCAGTGCTGGCGAGAAATCGCTCCTCAGTTGTTTCCTGTGTAGTAATGTGCTGTAAAATTTTGACAGAGCTCCCAGAGGTCTCCTTCAGACCTTAAATACTGGAGCGCATGTTTAGCTGCGACTCTGAATGTATGCGCATGCGAATTAAAGTGTGCTTTAGGCAGGAAAGTTTGTCCTTGAAGGTGATGCACTTTCCGGTAAATATGGCAGCTTGCTTAAACTTATGACAGCACCTGTTACGCAGTGCTATATCTCCCCCTACATACCATGCTTGCCTGACCTCTCTCTCTCTCTCTCTCTCTCTCTCTCTCTCTCTCTCTCTCTCTCTCTCTCTCTCTCTCTCTCTCTCTCTCTCTCTCTCTCTCTCTCTCTCTCTTTCTCTCTCTCTCTCTCTCCCTCTCTCTTCTCATTCGTCATGTCCACCTCCCACGTTCCTGTGTAGCTGTGGCTGTGTTGGCCAGTGTATCCGTGTTGGCTAGTGTATCTTCGTTGTTCAGCGTACCTGTGCCTTGGTCTACATCTTAGCACCATTCTGGTTGGAGTCGGGTGGCCTCTTGACGCGTGTGTTCGGTTCTTTGTCGCGGCAAAGCTTCGGTGCGCGTGCCACTGTTTGACTGCTGCTGCAAGCGGCCGCTTGCAGCGTTCAGGTCTCACGGCTCTCGTTTCTTATACAGGTGCCCGCATTTGGCTGTTCGTCGGCTTCGTGCTCGGCTTTGCAGCACTCATCGGCGCCTGCTGGGTTCTCTTCGGCATGTATGTCGTAGCCGGTGAGTGAGCGCTGCCTGCGGCTGGCGGAAGACTGCTGCCAGAGCAGACGCTCGGTGCTCATCGAAGTCGTCCGCTGCTCCTTTCGCTTTGCCTCTGCTGCGCTCCGTTCTTCGCCTATGCTTTTGCGCATCGCTAGCTCCCGCTGTTGCATCTGGTTGCCTGCGTCTCGGGAGAGTGAACCAGAGGCGGCAGCGGAGGCAGTCTCTCGGTCTCTCGGCTCTCTTCTGCACGCCCGCTCGCGCTTGAGCTAAGACCGGGGGCGATCCAGCGAATCTTCGCGAACGCGGCCATCGCGGTGGCAGCAAGACGTGAGTCGACATGCGCTTAGCCACGTAGCTAAGTGGTCGCCGTGGTCACTTCATGCCGTGCTTGTGATCTGGACTTTGGACTTAGCATGATATGACTGACGATTCAATCGCGGTTCCCTTTGCAGCAAATGTAAAGCGCCTAGGAAGAGATTGAGTTCTCTGAGGGCACTTTATCAAGTGCCATATTATTATTATTATTATTAGAAAGGGACGTTCGATTGAGTAGCTGGGTAGCTGCTTTAAAAAAAACAACTGCTCAGGCATCTTCGGCGATTCCCAGTGTCCGTGTTCCCCACCTACTGAGACCGAGAGGTCGTTGCATCATGGCTTGATGCCTTTTGGGCAGCAGATGTTCATGACAAGGTATATTATTATTTTATGTAATATTATAGTATAATGTAATGTTACATTATAATATTATCTTTTATATTTTATTTTATGTATTCTAAGGTACGTTATCATTCATATTTTGCCTCTTTCCTCCTATGCCATTCTGAGTTTGGCCCTGAGAGTCCTCCAATCGAGACTGTCATCTGTTCGGTTTTTCCTGTCCTCCCACCAGCTGCTCAAGGCTCTAGCTACGGTCTACAGTTAAGACCATCAGGTAGTGCTACATTCACGTAGCCATACGAGGTTCGTTTACTGCTCGACGTCGGCTGGTCTTTGCTACCGTGGCATAGCTGCTAGCTTTGCTGGTGACAGAAAGATGCCGGGCGCACGTAGTGCTGTGGAACTCGCTTCCACAATTCTCACGCAACGACAGCTAATCTCCTGCTGCTGCCGACTATGGCTCAACCTTTCCAGCGGTCCTAAGCTGCTACTTCCTATCTCAGCTGCTCTCCAGACTCTGCTATTCTTCCCACTTTCTCTTTGTTGCGTGAGACGAAGTCTGTTGGCTACCGAATGCGTACCGAAAGCCGCTTAGGCTGTGAGTGCGCTATACAAAGCTCTCTTGTGTAACACCCATATAGATGACATCCGATCATGGATGGCAGCAAATTTTCTAAAACTAAACGATGATAAAACTAACTTACTAGTTATGGGCAAACCTAGTGTTATTCAGAAATTGGAAAGGCTGACTTTCAAAATTGGCTCTGCCAGCATATCTCCAGTTGCATCAGCTCGAAATCTAGGTGTCATATTCCAAAGCGACCTCTCGTTAGAAGACCACATCAGCTCCACAGTCAAATCAGCCTATTTTCAGCTTCATAACATTGCTAAAATTAGGGCTTGTTTAGATAAGGATACCACGTCCAAGTTGGTCCATGCATTCGTGACATCTCGTCTCGACTTCTGCAACTCACTGCTTACTGGCCTACCAGCATGTGCGATCAGGCGATTGCAGCTGGTGCAAAACTCTGCAGCTAGGCTTGTCTGTCGTGAGCGTCGCAGTTGCCACATTACTCCACTTTCTCGCCGACCTGCACTGGTTACCAGTCAAGCAACGGATTGACTTCAAGGTTTTGTCGCTCACTTTTAGGTCTCTTCATTCTATGGCTCCAGCCTATCTTTCAGAGATACTACCCCATCAGGCAAAGCATCGTACCACTCGCTTTTCGGAATCCAACAGTCTAGAAATACCTCGTACAAACCTTAAATCCTTTGGAGACCGTGCATTTAGCTCGTATGCTCCCACAGCCTGGAACTCCCTCCCGACCTGCATCAGAACATCCCCTGACCTGACCACATTTAAAAGAAACTTAAAAACATACCTATTTAGGACAGCATTTAGTGGGTCCTTGTGATTCGTCCTCGATGTGCTTATGCGTGCTGACACTGTTCATGCTGCCACTAACCACATTTGCATGCTGACCCAGTGCATGTAACCCCTAACCATGTTATTCATATTTATTCATTATTCATGTTATTCATTTTGTTTGTTTTTCAAGCATGATTTTACTTATTCTATTGCGTATCACTTTGCAGCAAATGTAAAGCGCCTAGAAAGAGATTAAGTTCTCTGAGGGCGCTTTATCAAGTGCAATATTATTATTATTATTATTATTAGTCTTTGTGGATTTGTGCAGTTGCAGTCGGAGATGCGCTACAATGCATTTCATATGCACGGTTTCAGCCAAAGATGGCTTGATGGTAGAGCTTAAAAGGTACAACAATAGGCTTGTCTATCTTGTCCCTGGGTCCGTTCGATCTAGCACGAGGGTCTTTAGCTGCGTAGTCTCTGCATCATGCCACCATCCCTCAGATCCTGTGAGCTGCTGCACACACTGCAGGTGGCTGCTGTCATTACTTCGTTGTGGCTATGCATTGTCTGTGCTGTTGCAAAACGAGCAACAAATAGTGGCACTATCACTGGACAACACTGGTCGTAGCGTCGGGCCGCGCCCCGGCATGCTTTGTGCTATGTTTGTTGAACCGGCTGCCGGATCAAATCATGCACGCCAAACAAAGGGACAATGAAGCACTAGAAATCAGCTCGAGATCGTCCTCAGCAGTCTGATCGTACCCTGAAACCTCTGAGACCGAGAGTGGGAGAGGGGAGCAGGCAGCCTCAGCCTCAGCCGAGCAACCCACAGCTGATTACTCAGCCGAGCCCCCATTGACACACCACAAAAAAATGTGGGCTCTGCAGAGCTTTGAGATGAAGCCAGGCCTGCGATTGGCTGCTGATGCCATCAGGCTTGAGCCGACTGTTTATCAAACACACACACACACACACTCTCTCTCTCTCTCTCTCTCTCTCTCTCTCTCTCTCTCTCTCTCTCTCTCTCTCTCTCTCTCTCTCTCTCTCTCTCTCTCTCTCTCTCCCTGCTTGGTCGTTATGTTATTTGTTCCACCGGGTCGTCAAGTGCCAGCCTAGCCAATCACTGACCTGTCAAGCCCAGACCTGCCCCGACCTGCTTGGTTCCCCTTGCCTTGTGAGCAAAACTGGCAGGACCTCGCTCTCTTCCCAGCCCACGTAGCTGTAGTTTCGTCAGCCTTCGAGCAGATTAGCAAAGGCTGTGGCAGAGAGTCGTTACGACTTCAGTTCAAACAGTGCTCACAGCTGCCTTCAAACAGTGCTCACGGCTGTGGCACGGCTCCAGGCGACCTGAGACCCTGTGGCACTTGGCCTCCTCGAGTCGTCGGCCTCGTGCTTAGCCCTAATTGGCATCAGTGCCTCGTGTGTGCTGAAGTCGTTTGCTCAATTTCAGCTGCCTCTACTTGTTGTGCTGCCTCACGTTCCGAGTTACCTCACCTTGAAATAGTAGAATGCTTTGCTTTGGCTACGATCCAGAATCAGCAGCAGCCGTGTTGACCACGAGCTTCACTACAGCAGAGTGCCCGTGTCCATTGTAACGACCGCCGGGTTGCTGCCACTGACGGTCAGACTTGACCCGCTAACCAGCCGTCAACAGATTGACTTGAGCTTGGGTCGGCCGGAGGGCAGTCACTGCAGTAATCGTAGTATGTATGGGCCGACCGTCGTTGTTGGCCAAGCATCGATAGACCGATTAAAATTAAAATCACCAGCTGCGTCATCTCCTGATTGGTTCTGTATGTCTTTTTGGTTTCTCTCGCATGCCGTTCCTTTTGGGAGTTAATTCTTATTTTGCTTCCCGAGGTGCCACCTCGCCACTCTCCCGACTCACGCATAGGATGGAGGAAGCAAGTGCCCAGCACGGTTCGATGTTGAATAGTGTCGAAGCACTTGCGCACATACACGGACAGCTCGACTGCCGAGTCCCGCGGCGGCAGGCGATCCTTTATCGCCCTTGGGAAGCCAGCGGTAATAATAATAATAATGCACTTGATAAAGCGCCCTCAGAGAACTTAATCTCTGTTTAGGCGCTTTACATTTGCTGCAAAGGGAAATGCAATTGAATGGTGAGTACAATCATGCTTGACAACAAACAAAATGAATAACATGGTTAGGGGTGACATGCACAGGGTCAGCATGCAAATATGGTTAGTGGCAGCATGCACACTGTCGGCACACATAAGCACATCAAGGACGAATCACAGGGACCCACTAAACTATGCTGTCCTAAATAGGTGTGTTTTTAAGTTCTATTTAAATGTGGTCAGGTCAGGGGATGTTCTGACACAGGTTGGCAGGCAGTTCCAGGCTTGGAAGACGCTGAGGCTGCTCTTCTGGTGCTTTGTAAATGAGGCTGCTTGATGAATAAATGATAAATGATAAATAACGATATCGAATAATCAAATTGATTG
The DNA here is from genome assembly GCA_009760855.2 of Cristatella mucedo. Taxonomy (NCBI): domain Eukaryota; kingdom Metazoa; phylum Bryozoa; class Phylactolaemata; family Cristatellidae; genus Cristatella; species Cristatella mucedo. Next base: position 657,721 of record WPIO01000160.1, read on the forward strand.
AATAATGATAATTGATGATCAGTTGATGAATAAATGATAAATGATAAACGAGGCTGCTTGATGATCAGCTTTTACCTTCATTTTACTTTACTCTCCTTCTGTGCTACTGCTTCAGTCTTTGAAGCATCCGTCACCATAGTTGGTGCTGTCCAAGGCTGAACGCAGACGGAGAAGTGGAGCAATACTCTACTTTTTCTACACGATTCTAGATAAATATATAGTAATAAATTAATAGTAAAAAATAATAAATATTGAGTACATATCAATATGTACTATATGTTATCGGTCTAGACGAAGGCAAGAGCGAACAAACGACCAACCGTTGGTGCGTCAAGGGCACGCCTTCTTCATTGCTTTGAAAGAATGGCAGAAGAATCAAGAGGCAAAATCATCCATTTCGTACCACAAGTTGTCTGTCTGTATGTAACTCCACTAAGCTACTAAGACTAAGTGAGTATTACGCTGGAGAGTTTGCTGTAGGCCACTCAAAGCCAAAGCGGCTTTCGGCACCCATCAGGTAGCCAACAGACTTCACCTCACGAAACGCAGCCAATAGAAAATCCCAAGCATGGCTTAGTCGGGAGAGCAGTAGAGGAAGTACTGCAGCATTGGAAAGGCAACCCGGGGCAGCTGGGAAAAAGATGTGCAGCCACAGTCGGCAGCAGCAGGAGAGCAGATGCTTCGTAAGAATTGCGGTAGGGTGAGTTCTACAGTCTGCAGACCTGCAGAGCAAAAGCCTGTTGGCTGCCAATGGTGGTCTGTAAGCGTATGAATGGAACAGCTCTTCGTGTTGGAATTGCACGATCGGAGGTGAACATGAAGGCTATCTCGGAGTGGTTTGAATTATTCTGGAGATGTACTGCTGAAGACCTCTTTCGAACCTCCCTGACGAAAGCAATTTTCCCAGGACCACTCTAGGGGAGGGGGCAGAGCTAGTAGGAAGCGAAGAGCAAAGCAGCACAGAAAGAGGATGGACCGTGTTGTACACGTGGCTTTAACCCCCTCTTCCTCCTCGTCGATGGCTCAAGCAGGAGGAGACCATCACCTGCTGATGGCTGCTGATCACCACTCGGAAGCCTGTGTTGAACAGTTGTCGCCATGATAGTTATGGCAATGTAAGGCTGATAGATGCCGTTTAACGGCTCACCATTCAACTGCACTCTCCCTCTTAGGCAGTGACCAGTAGGCATAGCTATAATTACTTCCTGCTCCCGGCGATATGACTGCCCCACTAGCAAGGCCGGGGCCTGGGGCCACTTACAGTGTGGCTTTAAAAAGCTGCTGGAAGCTGTTTATTCTGGTTTTCATTTTTCTTGTTTTTCTACGGCATCTCTTCGATCGATCTGCCATCAAGGAGTGCTGCCACAAACGACCAATTCCTTTCAAGTCCTTGATTGATTCGACAAGCTTGACCCTGAAGCTTGATCCTGGGAGGCACGAAGAGGTTATATGTTCCCAGCCGAAGCCTCGGAGCCCCCTGCACGTACCTAGAGCCTAGCTGTCGATTCAGGTCAGGCCTCCCCACTACCTCCCCTGCCTAGAGTTCCCTACCTCCCCTGCCTAGAGTTCCCTACCTCCTCTGCCTAGAGTTCCCTACCTCCCCTGCCTAGAGTTCCCTACCACCCCTGCCTAGAGTTCCCTACCTCCCCTGCCTAGAGTTCCCTACCTCCCCTGCCTAGAGTTCCCTACCTCCTCTACCTAGAGTTCCCTACCTCCCCTGCCTAGAGTTCCCTACCTTCCCTGCCTAGAGTTCCCTACCTCCTCTGCCTAGAGTTCCCTACCTCCCCTGCCTAGAGTTCCCTACCTCCCCTGCCTAGAGTTCCCTACCTCCCCTGCCTAGTTCCCTCCCTACCTCCCCTGCCTAGAGTTCCCTACCTCCCCTGCCTAGAGTTCCCTACCTCCTCTGCCTAGAGTTCCCGACCTTCCCTGCCTAGAGTTCCCTACCTCCCCTGCCTAGAGTTCCCTACCTCCTCTGCCTAGAGTTCCCGACCTTCCCTGCCTAGAGTTCCCTACCTCCCCTGCCTAGAGTTCCCTACCTCCCCTGCCTAGAGTTCCCTACCTCCCCTGCCTAGAGTTCCCTACCTCCCCTACCCTAGAGTTCCCTACCTCCCTGCCTGGAGTTCCCTACCCTCCCCTGCCTAGAGTTCCCTACCTCCCCTGCCTAGAGTTCCCTACCTCCCCTGCCTAGAGTTCCCTACCTCCCCTGCCTAGAGTTCCCTACCTCCTCTGCCTAGAGTTCCCGACCTTCCCTGCCTAGAGTTCCCCTACCTCCCCTGCCTAGAGTTCCCTACCTCCCCTGCCTAGAGTTCCCTACCTCCCCTGCCTAGAGTTCCCTACCACCCCTGCCTAGAGTTCCCTACCACCCCTGCCTAGAGTTCCCTACCTCCCCTGCCTAGAGTTCCCTACCTCCCCTGCCTAGAGTCCCTACCTCCCCTGCCTAGAGTTCCTTCCCTGCCTAGAGTTCCCTACCTCCCCTGCCTAGAGTTCCCTACCTCCCCTGCCTAGAGTTCCCTACCTCCCCTGCCTAGAGTTCCCTACCTCCCCTGCCTAGAGTTCCCTACCTCCCCTGCCTAGAGTTCCCTACCTCCTCTACATCCCCTGCCTAGAGTTCCCTCCTCTGCCTAGAGTTTAGACATTCCCTACCCCTACCCCCTGCCTAGAGTTCCCTACCACTTCCCTGCCTAGAGTTCCCGACCTTCCCTGCCTAGAGTTCCCTACCTCCCCTGCCTAGAGTTCCCTACCTCCTCTGCCTAGAGTTCCCTACCTCCCCTGCCTAGAGTTCCCTACCTCCCCTGCCTAGAGTTCCCTACCTCCCCTGCCTAGAGTTCCCTACCTCCTCTGCCTAGAGTTCCCTACCTCCCCTGCCTAGAGTTCCCTACCACCCCTGCCTAGAGTTCCCTACCTCCCCTGCCTAGAGTTCCCTACCTCCCCTGCCTAGAGTTCCCCTGCCTAGAGTTCCCTACCTCCCCTGCCTAGAGTTCCCTACCTCCCCTGCCTAGAGTTCCCTACCTCCTCTGCCTAGAGTTCCCGACCTTCCCTGCCTAGAGTTCCCTACCTCCCCTGCCTAGAGTTCCCTACCTCCCCTGCCTAGAGTTCCCTACCACCCCTGCCTAGAGTTCCCTACCTCCCCTGCCTAGAGTTCCCTACCTCCCCTGCCTAGAGTTGCCTGAAGGCCAATTTAGCCCAGGCCTGCTTTCGTTTTACTCCTGAGACTGCCTAGCCGAGATGGGAGCCAGAGGCAGCTGGTCGGGCGATTAGCAGTGTAAGCAAATAGCTTCGTCGTCGGCCGTCGCATGGGATGAAGCCTGAGCACCAAGGCTAACTGAGGTACAGAAGTGTAACTAAGCTGCCGTTTATGCAGCTACCGCCAGCCTGTGGCTGGTGTTTGCACTTTTATTCGAAATGACCCTTAAAGGCCTGCCGAGGCACTGCCAACCAGTGTGACCGACCCCGTGCAGCTACAGCTTAGTAGCCCGTGCGGCGGCGGTTGCCCGGCATACGTCTTCGAGTGGCCTCTCATTGACTGCCGGCCTTGTCCCGACGAGCCGGAAGTAGCCTCGTGCCGACGAGCCGGAAGTAGCATGGTTCCAGGTGCCAACAGACGAAGCTCCGCAGAGGCGGCAGTGGTTAGCGAGGCAGGAAACCCTCTTTCCGGTCAGGCCTACGTGTCTACGAAGCAAGTCTCTTGTCTCTGCCTCTTGTGCTTCAGTTTCTGTACGTGCTGCATCGCCGAGACTCCCGCGGCAGGGCAGTCCAAGACTGGTGGAAGCAAGGCTGAATGAAGGAAGCTGGTCACAGTTCTACTTATAACTTACAGTTTTACTTAGTTGCCCAAAGAGTCGGGCAAGACTGAGCGACCGACCAATCCCAGCCAGCGTCAAGGGCATGCCTTCTTTATTGCTTTGAAAAGCACGAAGACGACTCGACTGGCAAAATCGTCGAAGCATTGCACAGGTATTGTGGCTATTTGTGGGACACTACAAGCTCGCACGTAAGAATTAGATAATGAGGCATCGGCGATAAAGGCAATCGTGAAAGTACTACTTCCCTTGCGCGAGGAATTATCCTGCTACTGCTCCGGCACGTGGGTAGGGCAAGGCGGTTGCTCTGCACGACCTCGGTCTCGAGGTCGTAGGTTTGAATCCTGCCGTGGGCTATATTTTATTATAGCCGTAAAGACTCGCCTGCCGCTATTGCAAAAGAGGCTGCTAAAAATCAGTTAGTGGTTTTTAGAGAAAGTAGGAAGCAAGAATTAAGAAAAACTGACCGTGTACATTTCTTATAAGACTGAACGTTCATTAGAGTCGAGCGTTGCCTAGCAGCAGCAGCACCAGCCCAGACTCAGGCAAAACAGTTACTGGGAGACAATACCTTGATACAACTGCAGCACAGTGATATCCCTAAATGAATTTTTTGTTAATATGTTAGCAGCTGTTAATAGCAAGTCATCTGGGCCTAAATGGCTGGTTAACATATAATAGATAGTACATATATATATGTATATATATATATGTATATATATATATATATATATATATATATATATATATATATATATATATATATATATATATATATAGTACATATACATATGGTTAACATACAGATAGTAGGAGAAAGACAGCAGCAGGGGAGACCACGAAACATTATAACATATTGACAAACAGACAGACAGACAGACAGAGAGGCAACAAGCCAGCCTGGGGTATGTATGTATGTGTATGTATGTATGTATGCATGTATGTGTGTGCATGCATGTATGCATTTCCGTCTGTAACCCTAGAACTGTAACTGTAACTTCTGTTGTGCTTTCTTTCTGTAACTTCCGTTGTGCTTTCCAGTACAGCGGCCAATCGCAAGCCAGCCAGATACTTGAAGGCAGGAGGCGCACTGAATGTGACAGCATGCTGCTATGCTGCTGCCGGGTGTCCAATTGTGGATTCACCTGATTTTGATGAGCCACTTTTTAACATAATATATCAAACGGCCACCATCCGTGTATCGTTGACACTCGACTCCCAGCTCCCGCCGTAAAAGGCTCGACCTTTGGATCGAGGTCGCTGCTGGTTCTCGACTATATATATATATATATATATATTAATGCATTTCACTTTACAGCAAATGTAAAGCGCCTAGAGAGAGAGATTGAGTTCTCTGAGGGCGCTTTATCAAGTGAATTATTATATATATGTGTGTGTGTGTGTGTGTGTGTGTGTGTGTGTGTGTGTGTGTGTGTGTGTGTGTGTGTGTGTGTGTATATATGTTGTGTATATGTATATAGATAGATATCTGCCACTATATAAATGAGCTGGCCAACGGCATCCAATCAAAGGACTATTTAATGGGTGCCTCGAGCGGCCTCAGCCGCCCAACATGTAATCCTCCCCCTTCGACGGTTGGTAGTTGGATTCTCCACGTGCGTCTTTGTGTCGGGCCCTTTCGGAAGCCTCCGCCCGACCGAGTCGGTGGCTGCACAGCAGTAGACTTTGGACGCCGTGTTCCATGACTCTGGAAAGAGCCACGCCGTCCGTTGGCTGTGGCTGTCGCCTGAGGGTCGGTCCCAGAGCACAATGCACCGTGCTCTCTCACCTGACGTTGGTGGCCGTGGTCGCAAGAGAGGGAGAGAGAGAGAGAGAGAGAGAGAGAGAGAGAGAGAGAGAGAGAGAGAGAGAGAGAGAGAGAGAGAGAGAGGCCAGCTGGAAATCGCCAGAAATAATTGCCAAAGTACTGCTGCGATCGATGCCCGATTGGGCAGCATGGCATGCCAATTAGAGAGCAATCAGCGGCAGCCTCGCCACAGCAATCTCGAGGCTCCGGTAGAGCAGGCAGCCGTGGGGCTTGGTGCCGACTAACTAGCTACCGCTTTTGCTGCTGCTGTCACTGCCTCGCAGGATACCAAGTGGCTCACGAAGGCGTGTCTCGGCTCGCTCTCCTCCTCGGCGGTCTACGTTGCTATTGGCAGACCTGCTGCGTTGTCGATGAGGGGCAGAAAAGTTTCGATCAAGCTAGCAGAGTAGCTGCAAAGTAAAAGTAACAGTTGTTGATCTGCCGAGTGCTGCCATGCTTGCATCGGTGTACTTTCTGCTAGAGTCGTCATCGGCTAGCTTCTTCGAGCACGAAGTCGAGGCCGATGCTGTATTCGAAAGCCGATCGAAACCCGAGCTCACGCTTGCATTCGCCCACCACAGTCGTGTCTGTGCCATCCCTCGTGCCACGTTGTTTGTTTCTCTCATCGTTATGCATTGCCTCTCAGACCACGGCGGGCACCCCTACGCTGCACAGAGCCGATGTCGTTTAACCGTGGCCCAATCGGGCTACGGCAGAGAGTGCAGGTAGTGCGCTGCTTCGCAGCAGGTAATGCATTGTCCACATACGCGTTCGGCCACGCCCCCTCCCGACGCCAAGCCTCTCGTGAGCGCTCACGGGACCGAGACGAGAGCGATATGACCCCGGGCATCAAGGAGCACACTGTGCCGCCGCCCGCGCGATCCTCCTCTTCCGATTGGTGCGACGGCGGCAGCAGCAGCAGCACCTGCCACTCTTGGGGCGCGGGCATGTTAGCTCGGGTGCGAGGCGGCAGCCGTGGATGGCTGCTCGCCATCGCGGGATCCGTCTGAGGCCATTGGAGAGCAGGGGTTTGATGGAAGCTTGCACACAGGCGTTTGCCGGTCTCTGTGGAGTCTGTCTGTGAACCGGTGGCTGCAGCTATTGTCGGAGACTGGGAATGTGTTCACTGTGGTGGTCTTGACCTTGCTCGAGCCGCCCGATCCTTGGTGGTGGTGCAGCCGGGCTTTGGCCGTGGTCAGGGCAGATGCGTGAGCCGATCATGTAAGGATGACTATAATAAGAAGATATTTTCACTTACATGATCTTAGAGGATCGAACGTCTTTCTAGGCACTTTACGTAGGCTGCAATTAAGGCATGCCAGTATGGTTAGTGGTAACGTTTACAGAGGCGGCGCTCACGATCAGTCAAAAGTGCAATTCGCAGGCTGCAAACCCTGCAAATGCAGCGATGAGCAGGTGCATGTTTAGCTTCTCCTTACATTTCGTCAATGCTTCGTCTGGATACCCACTGGGGGGCTGGTGGTGGTGTCGGCTGCTCGGACTCTAGGCGAAAAGTCAGGCGAGCCAGCAGCAGCAGCAGCCACAGTGCTCTGACCTCGGTCAGACAAAATATGTCATAGAAAGAGGTCAGACAAAGAGGTCAGAGGTCAGAGTCGGGCCACGTGGTCGGGCTGCTGTGGACCCTTCGGCTCTCTGCCCGGCAAATAACTCGAAACAAAAGAAGCCGCCGCCGTGGCTCGAGGCGCTTCTTTGTAAATTCGTCGCCTCCTTCTTTGTGGCTGTGGTTTGTCGGTGTTTTTGCTTTGCCGTGCACCTGGGGGCTCTGCATCCCCCACCACCCTGCTCTTGCTCGTGTTTTGCTGCTGGACCAGCTATGTGTGTGTGCCTGTTTGTGGGGGGAGGCGGAGGCAGTGGTGGTGGGGGTCGGCAGATGTCCCACGTCTGGGCAGGGGCGGCAGGCGTAGCCGGCTGAAATCGCTGTTGCAATTGCTCCTGCGGGCCCCCTTTGCCAGGCAAAGCATTGGAGCACGTGGAGGCGCCGATCCTGCTGATATGCATCCGATACTGATCACGGAGATCACTGCTCTCCTCTACTCGCCTCCTGCTCTCGGGCAGCGAACGTCCGGATTCGCGATTTTCTGTGGGTGCGCCGAACCCTGAAAAATGCAGTGACCTAATCCTGCACTATTTCCTTCCTGTGTTGATGCCCTTAGCCCTAAAAGCTTTCTGGATCACGAAAGACCAGCGTGCTCACGTGCTCACAGGAAGTCCGGTGTGAAATGTCGGCCATGTTGTTTATATATGTTGTAGCATGTCATTTGAAAGCTAGCATTCCTTTAACTTAGTCATTTCAATGCCTAACGAGATGCTCTTTAAGAGTGCTTTTGGATTTAGGTGCTCACCTTTGACGGCCGAGGTCGTGGGCTCGAACCCTGCGGCATATGGGAAACGCCTGCTTAGAGATTCAGTTCGCTTAGGCTGCGATGTAGAGAACGCATGTTGCAGCTGTATGTCCCTTTTAAGCTAATGTAAAGCGCCTAGAAAGAGATTGAGTTTTCTGAGTGCACTCTATCAAGTGCATTATTATTATTATTATTATTATTATTATATGTAATTACGGCTGCAGTGCACGCCTGACACCTAATAGACCACGTGAGTCACGGCAAACGTAAAACCATTACTCTATTTATCTATTTATGCCCTTAGCAGTGTGCTTCTCTCTCTCTCTCTCTCTCTCTCTCTCTCTCTCTCTCTCTCTCTCTCTCTCTCTCTCTCTCTCTCTCTCTCTCTCTCCCTCCCCCTTTCTCTCCCCCCCTCTCTCTCTCTCTCTCTCTCTCTCTCTCTCTCTCTCTCTCTCTCTCTCTCTCTCTCTCTCTCTCTCTCTCTCTCTCTCTCTCTCCCCCTCCCTCTCTCTCTCTGCCCCTCTGTCTGTCTGTCTGTCTCTTTGTCTCTCTCAGTCTCTCTCTGTCTCTCTGTATGTCTCTCTCCCTCTCTCCCCCTGCCCTTCTGTCTCTCTCACTACCGCTCTCAGTCTCTCTCCTCCCTCCATCTCCTGATTTCCCCCTGTCTGCTTTACTATTAGCTGGTGTATCGGTCTTTCTATTTTCGGTCGACTGTGTGTGTCGTAAATCCTCTCTGTCTCCATATTTTTCCCTCTCCCTTCAATGTCATTCCCTGTACCTTTATGCATGTGCATTTGTACACTTATTCAACCTGCCCTGTGCGGCTGCTCCAGGACATAGATACAGTGTATGTGTGTGTGGTTACGCCTTCCTCAGTCGCATGCTGCGAGCCTGCAGCCTGCCTGTACGGTCACATGCTCGATCACATGCTCTCTGTCTTTGGCCACTCTCCTGCATTATTGCAAACAGCGTTTGGCTGCACTAGTGGCAAACAGTTCGTAACCATTGCGTTCTCTCCTTGTTTTGTTGCAGGCAAGCCAGACGTGTATCCCGGTGTGGCGATTTTTTTACAGAACGCCTGCATATTTTTCAGGTTAGTACATGAGCTCTCTCTCTCTCTCTCTCTCTCTCTCTCTCTCTCTCTCTCTCCCTCTCTCTCTGTCTCTGTCTTTGTCTCTGTCTCTGTCTCTCTCTGTCTCTGTCTCTCTCTCTGTCTCTGTCTTTGTCTCTGTCTCTGTCTCTCTCTGTCTCTGTCTCTCTCTCTCTTTCTCTCTAGTCTTCCTCTAATAATAATAATAATAATAATTCACTCGATAAAGCACCCTCAGAGAACTTAATCTCTCTCTAGGCGCTTTACATTTGCTGCAAAGTGAAATGCAATTGAATGGTAAGTAAAATCATGCTTGAAAAACAAACAAAATGAATAGTATGGTTAGGGGTGACATGCACACGGTCAACATGCGAATGTGCTTAGTGGCAGCATGCACAGTGTCAGCACGCATAAGCACATCAAGGACGAATCACAGGGACCCGCTAAATGCTGTCCTAAATAGATGTGTTTTTAGGTTCCTTTTAAATGTGGTCAGGTCGGAGGATGTTCGGACGCAGGTTGGGAGGGAGTTCCAGGCTGTGGGAGCATACGAGCTAAATGCACGGTCTCCAAAGGATTTGAGGTCTTGCTCTTTTGCTTGCTCTACCTTGCAAGCTGCATTTACGTTATTGACTTGCCTCCTTGCCGAGGCCGACTTTCCTGCTGGTTAAGGCGTTCACACTATCGATTCAGGAAACGCTGATAGCCGACTTAGTCCTGCCCCCCCCCAGCACCCTGCTCTAATACAGGATGCTGGTGTGAATTAGGGTTTCCCCATAATGCCGCCAAGCCATCACCTTCAGAAGTTGAGTTTGCCGCTGCAGTCATCATTGTAGAATAGTAGAAGAATATAAAAAAGAAGATAAACATATGCGAAGTTTTTTTCCGGGAAAGTGAGTAGTGGTGAGTAACGTGCACCGTTACTGGAGTGTGGTTCGGGTGTGTAGTGCTGAGTGATATGTGTGGTGCTACGTGTTTGTTGTGGAATTTCATTAACAGATTCGAAGCGTCTTTAGTTTAGAAAAGGGTTAATCCTTGGCTTCAACTCGTAAGCACCTTATGTTCACAGGCTTGCTCCGAACTCCTCATATGTAAAGCACCTAGAAACAGGTAAAGTTCTCTGAGGCCGCCTAATCAAATGTGTTATTATTAGTGTTACTATTATCAATATCTCTAGAGCCTACGGGCGTCAGCCATTTTCATTTTGGCTGACGTGGGATGCATAGGACGAAAGCCTCGGGGTTTTACTCGGGGTCGGCTCGAGTTCAATCTAAGGAGGCGTAAAGTAGAAGCAGCTTCTTCTGCGTGCCGATTTGGCTCCTCCCCCCACCAAAAATATTTAAAAATTATATAATTTACTTGTATAGTGCCCAAAGAGAACTCAATCTCTATCCATCTATTCAGGCGCTTCACATGTGCCTGGGGGCTCGACCTCAGCGACACCGAGGTCGGAGCGAGCACCTCAACCGCTGGACCAAACCGGCTCGGCTAAGACATAGTAGCTCAAACCAGAGGGAAATAGGCACAAAGGTCAAAATCAACTTTGATTTAGGACGAATGTCGGTAGTGTAAACGCAGCTTCGCTCTTTCCTTCCGTCCAACTTTCCGTCCATCTCGTGAAAGGTCTTCTGCTTCGCTGCTGCTGCTGTGAGTTGATTGTGCTGCTGATTGAGCTGCTCAGTTGAGCTGCTGAGCTGCAGCCAACGTCGGCCTTGTTGACCCTTCGGGCCACTGCTAATTGGGGCCACTGCTGTGGTGTAGTAGCCGACCGTTGGCTTGTTTTGTCTAGGGCCTAATGTTCGTGTAGACCTGGCCTTACGATTGCTTAGCTTTTGTTGCTGCCTGCGACTGGCAAAGTTTTTGCTTTTTTGAGTGCAGTCTGAATGTGGATGAATGCTGGCAGAATGTGGCCAGCACTGCCGGCTGGCTCACTTGTTGCTCGCTTACTGAGTGGCTGGTGTGGTCAGCTGCCAATCAAACAAGTGGGTCGTGCTGACCTCACTCGAGACGCCTGACTCCTGCTCTGTTCTGATTGCCCGACCGGTCTGCATGTGGACGCAGCACATAGCTCACCTCTCTCTCTCTCTCTCTCTCTCCTCTCTCTCTCTCTCTCTCTCTCTCTCTCTCTCTCTCTCTCTCTCTCTCTCTCTCTCTCTCTCTCTCTCCCTCTCCCTCTCCCTCTCCCTCCCTCCCTCCCTCCCTCCCTCCCTCCCTCCCTCCCTCCCTCCCTCCCTCCCTCCCTCCCCCCTCTCTCTCTCTCTCTCCTCTCTCTCTCCTCTCTCTCACTTGACTTGTGTGGGCTCTGGCATTCGGCGAAACCCATTCGGCCAAGTTGCCTGCGTCTGCAGACTCGAAATTTCCTTGATGGTAGCAGCAAGTTCAAGGACAAGTTCGCATGCATTGCAAGCCCCGTACTTCCAGCGCGTCAGGGAGGTTGCACATGTCAACAAAGGAAGGCTGTGAGAGAGAGAGAGTGTGTGTGTGATTGACAGTGAGAGAGAGAAAGGGAGAGAGGGTGAGAGAAAGATGAAGAGGAAATACAAAGTCGCACAGTGGAGAAAAAAGGTGGAAATATGCAGCAAAAGAAGTGCCTGCGTGGTTTCGCATCATGCGAGGTCCTATGTTGTGGTCGAGGTTAATGCCAGCTGGCTGTTGCATAATTTATTTCGCAACATGTCGTTTGGCCTGTCGGTGGCCTCTGTGCTTGCTGGGGTCAACCGCTCCACCGTCGTCCCTCTTGTTAATTAAGCAAAGGAATTGGGATTGGCCTTGACCTGATTGGAGGCCACCAATCCTTAGCAAGGGGGGTGGGTGGGGGAGGGGCTGTACCATGCAGCCAGACAGCCTGTTTAGTTAGGTCCAAGGGCGATGTTTCTCTAGGCCCGTTGGCCCGTTTTAAGCTTCGAAGGGCCACCCTCCCCCTCCATTGCTTATGGACGCATGCGCCCTACGCACTGCCTGACGCATGACCCCTAACCCCCTCCCCCCCCCCCCCCCCCGAGGCTCGACAGATGTGCCACCGGTTGTGCTCAGGCTTGTCCATTCGTTTCTGTCTCGTTATCAGTGCCATCATTTTCAAGTTCGGTCGAACAGAAACGCTGTGGGAGTGAAGATGCAATATCATCAAAGGAGGACCGAGCTGGAGGACTGGCTGACCAAGCGACGGCTGACCGCTGCAGCTCGTTTGTTACTTATCAAGCTCTCTCTCTCTCTCTCTCTCTCTCTCTCTCTCTCTCTCTCTCTCTCTCTCTCTCTCTCTCTCTCTCTCTCTCTCTCTCTCTCTCTCTCTCTCTCTCTCTCTCTCTCTCTCTCTCTCTCTCTCTCTTTCTCACCGTCGAGTGTGACATTGGCTTCTGCTTCGTCTGGCTCTGCATCACTTGCTATGTGCCTAGCGCTGCAACTCACGATCGGTGGCGGCCGAATCGAACCTGCGAAGAAGGCACAGACGCCTCCGTGGGGCAGACACTATCGCTTGTGGCAACCGCGACTTGTGTCTACGCCTGGCTGCTGTCCAGCGCTGACCTCTGACCTCGGCACTTGCTCCCTCTGCAGCGGGCGGCTTCACTCTCAACCGCCGTCACTGCTGCCTCTGGCAGAGCGTGAGCACCACGCTTCCGGCGTCCGCATGCAGCGCCCGAGGCCGATCCTTGAGGATCCCGATCCTCCCGCACTGAGATGCGCACTGTGGGGCTCTGCTGTGTGCAGAGTGTGCAGAGCGTCTTCTGCGGCACTAGCGACTCGCAGCTGCAGATGCAGATGCTGTGGTGGTAGCGCGGATAATACACGGTTCGCCGTGATCCATTGCTGCTCGAGACTTCATTTATGCAACCATCACGTGATCGAGCCGCTCGCTCGCGTGCAGCCTCTGCCTGCTCCCGTCTCTCGCAGTGGCTGCCGCTGATGATGTGGCGATCGAGCTGCAGCTATCAGCTCGATCGCTGTGCTGCTGCCTCTGAACTGAGTCCACGCCAACGACGGTAAGGCACAGTCATACCTTACGACTCAGTAGACCTGCTTGGTCGGCCGGGGGGGGGGGTTGTGTGTGTGCATGTGTGGTGCATTCGCCCGCGTGCGAATGTGCATGCAGGAATGTGCATACTTTCGAGCTCACGAATGCTCGCTCGCTTGCTTTCCTTCGTGCGTGGCTACGACAATACATTAGCTGTTCCAGTCCTCCGCTTAAAGACAGTTGGCGACAGAAGCTTGAACTCTGCAGGTCCTAGACTGTGGAACTCGCTTCCACGATTCGTAGGCAACGGCAACTACTCACCTGCTGCCGATTATGGCCCATCTTGTTCAGCGGTCCTGAGCGGCTACTTCCATGCCACTCACTACATCAACTGCTCTCCTGACTCTGCTATGCTTCCCACTTTCTCTTTGTTGCGTGAGACGAAGTCTGTTGGCTACCGAATGCATACCGAAAGAGCTTAGGCTGTGAGTGCGCTATACAAAACTCTCCTGCGTAACAACCACATAGTCTTTATGACTTGGTGGAGTTACAGACAGAGATACATTACATTACATTACGAGTGCTCCCGACAAGCATGCTCCCGTAAATTCCGTCCGTGTGCCGAGTCGCGGAGGTACTTTCAATTTACAAAAAATTTAAACAGATGCGCCATGTTAAACGCAGGCTTGAACGCCGTTTTTAGAAGTCTGGATCTGATGAAGATTTAGTCAATTTCAAAAACTTCCTTCGAGCCAACACCTGGGAGCTTAAAAAAACTAGGGCTTCTTTTTCACGCGAAAACTGAATTCCTGCCTGTCAGACCCAAAACAGATTTACAAGACGGTAAACAAATTGCTGGCCAATGCTGAGAGATCTCACTCCCCATATATTAAGGTCCCAGCGAAAAGGTTTTCAGACTTCTTTACTGAAAAATGAGCATATTCGTGCCTCCATAAAGCCCCCTCTGACTAAAGCAATTGCTAAATTGCAACCTGTGACCGTCCTTAAAAGATTTTCCGAAGTTTCTACATGCGATGTGGCTAGCCTAATAAGGTCTAGTAAAAAGAGCTGTCTTCTAAAGACCCTATACCATCGTCTGTGGTTTTCACTGGCAGGCAACTTAGCCCAGCCATAACCGAGATTGTTAACGCTTCTCTAGAAAAAAAGGGTTATAGGCAAAGAAGAAGACAAAGACAATTCATTTGTATAGCGCCCCAAGGGAACTTAATCTCAATTCAGGCGCTTCACATGTGCCTCCGGGCTCGAGCCCACGACCTCAGCCAGACCTTGGTCGGGGCGAGCACCTTAACCGCTGGACCAAACCAGCTCGGCAAGTCCTTCGTGTAACCAATCACATCCATCCTATGCAGCAACGATGACGGGAATGTCACTACCCTAGCGCTGCTAGATCTGTCAGCTGCCTTCGACACCATTGATCATGGTGTCCTAGATCGATTGAGAACAATAATCGGTCTGGCAGACGAGGCACTGGCCTGGTTAAATCGTACTTGTCTGATCGTATTCAATCCGTTTCGTGTGGGGGTCATATCGCATCCACCAGTCCAGTCCCCTGAGGAGTCCCCAAGTGTCCGTCCTCGGTCTCTAGTTTTTCTCCATTTATACTCAACCTCTGGTAAAAGTCATTAAAGCCCGTGGAATAGGATATCACTTGCATGCTCCCGATAAATACCTGAATTTGTCATTTAAACCGTCGGAATCAGCTGCAGCAACTGATAAACTGAGTGCTTGTCTTGCCGACATTCGATCGATCGTGGATGCCGGAGAAGTTCTTGAAAATACGCTGCGATAAAAATTAGCTGCTACTCAGAGGACACCCTACACGTATGGCTTGACTAGAAGGCTTTGCTCTTCTAATAGGTGATGCTGTTGTGCGACCATCCCGTGTGCTCGGAATTTGAGTGTCGTCAGCGTCTAAGTGTCTCGGCTAGATTATTGTGTTTTCCTTTATGCTACGTGGCTACATTAATTACTTTGTGCTGGGCTACATAAAAGACCACTAGTCAACTGCAGCTGGCTGCGAATATGGCTGCACGCCTAGTTTGCAAAGCCAGGTGATTTGACCATATGTCTTCTTTGCTAAAAGAGCTACGATGGCTGCCAATTGATCAGCGGATACAGAACACAATTCTTACGCTGACCCACAAGGCCCGCCACGGCTTGGCTCCTCCGCACCTAGCTGAACTGCTGCACCAGTTCCTGCCACCTCGTGCCGTTAGGTCCTGTATGGACAATCAATTAGCTATTTCATTCATCCGCTTAAAGACTGTTGGCGACAGAAGCTCTGCAGGTCCTAGACTGTGGGACTTCCACGATTCATGCGCAAATAACCAATCTCCTGCTGCCAACTACGGCTTATCTTTTCTAGCGGTCCTGGGCTGCTACCTCCATGCTACTCACTACCTCAACTGCTCTCCTGACTCTGCTAGGCTTCCCACTTTCTCTTTGTTTCGTGAGACGAAGTCTGTTGGCTACCGAATGCGTACCGAAAGCCGATTAGGCTGTGAGTGCGCTATACAAAACTCTCCCGAGCTACAGCCACATAGTTTTTGTGGCTTTGTGCAGTTACAGGCTGAGATACATTACATTTCATTACATTCGCCCAAGCTTGGGATCCCGGCAAAGGGCTCGCGGCCGAGCGAAAGGCGGTCGTGGCGGTTCATCCGCCGCCGCCTTTCCTATTCGTGCGGCGTTGCATCGCTTGTTCGGCACTACGGTCGCGATGGCGTACTCGGCACTCGAGGGCAGACTCCAGCTCGGCGCAGCCTCCAGCTTTGCCCATCCTCCAGCTCTGAGCAGCTTACATCTCTGAGCAGCCTCCAGCTCTGCAAAGCCTTCGTCGCTCGCTCCTTCTTCGTCGCTCGCTCCTTCTTCGTCGCACGAGTCCTGGCGGACTCGTCGAGCGAAAAGGATCCGCCTTCGACGCAGGTCGAGATGTGGCTCTCGGCGGCGAAGCGACCGAGCACTTCTCGTCGCTGGGCGCGGCCGCTCGAAGCTGAGGAGGCCTCGGGTACAGCAGCTGACGCGCGGCAGACAGCGGCCGCATTTCGCAAGGCCTAGCGGAGAACCCCCCCCCCCCCCCCGCAATGTATTTGGCGTCCTGCCACCACGCCTGGCGCGGGCAGCTCCGACTAATGGACAGTTTGTGCCCGGCAAAAGTTGGGCTTCCGGTCTAGCTAAACGCCGATCACATTCTTCTCGGCGACCGCCTCGCGGCTGCTGAAGCGATATAATCCGTGCGATCATCGATGCAGGAGAGATCATTCCAATCCCACCAGTGCCCCGACGCTCTTCGCTAGCCTCTAGGCGCGAGTGGTAATGGTGACAAGCGATTCGAAGACGACGTCGAGGAAAGCTTCGCCGCCGCACGTCGCAACGATCGCCCACACGACGAACGCCGCCCAACGGTGGGTCGCTTTCGTGCTGTCGGCGTTCTCGGATCGTCGTGCTGTGAGCGCTGCCCTTTTCCATCGAAGGAAGCGGCCCGTCGTCGGCTCAGGTCGAGTGGTGCGCAGCGAGAGGTCCGCGAGGGGTTCGCGACAAAACAACAACAAAAAGAAGAAATTCGAAGGAGAGCTCCGTTTCGAGAACTACGCGGCTGCCTCTGAGCGAGTTCCGTCCGGCGGGACTCGGGAGGGGCGACACGAGCGGCAAGATGGCAGCGCCGTTGGCTGCGGTTGGTTGGTGGTCCCGGGGGGGGGGGGGGCGAGCGGCCGGTTAGAAGTTGTCGCTGACCGGTCGGCAGCCAGCGCGAAGGAAGTGCGCCCTAGACTCGGTGAGCGGGTCAAGGTCGAATGCCTCGCCGCCTTGAAGGCGCCCTTGCGAGCCTTCAAGGCGAGATGACGGCGGTGAGCCGTCGCTCGGGAAGAAGCCGCTTAAGATCATCTTAAACTCCTTGCTGCACGAGTTCGCCGCTGGCGCCTGCTGGCTGCCCGAAGCCTCTCGGCCTCGCGAGCGAGACGGCGGCGTCGGCGGCGGCTGCAGTGCAGAGATAGGGTTCTCGTCGTCGCTGTCGCTGCCGCTGCCACCGCTGCTGCTGCTGCTGCTGCTGCCGACGTCGACCCTGCCGCACGGATTGCCCGTGGCCCGGGCGATTGGCGACATTGGTCCGGAGTAGCTGTGCGATCCGCCGATACTGACCGAGGCCGCCGCCGCCGGCGGACGGGCCGCCATAAAGCTCGAGGAGGCGTGGCGGCCCGGGCTGCCGACGAGCGCGTAAGCCGTCCTCGTCGGCTGCGCCTCGCTGCCGAACCTCTCGTGTCGCAGGTACCTTCGAGGAAAAAGCGAGCGCCGCTTTGCGACTGACGTCTCTCGAGCTTTCTAGGCCGTCCGCTTGACACACGTGACATGTCCGTTGCGCTTTCTAGGGGCTGCGGCTGGGTGCTCACCTGTCGAGATGGTTCCGATTGCCCTTGCCCTCAACGTTTGGTGGATGCGCGATCCTCGGCTGGCCGCTGCCGCCGCCGACGTCCTCGACACCTCCCATGCCCTTCAGAAAGCGCGGCGGCGTCGCTCGAGGCGACGGCGGCGACGGGAAATCCGCCGTCGACGTGGCAGCTGTCACGGACGCCCTGGCTCGCACAGAGGCCGGCGCGAGTGACGAGCCGCCGACGCCCGCGTAGCCGGCCGCTCTCGAGCCCGACGCTCCGTTGGCAGCGACAGGGGGCGACGTCGGATCGATGCCGCCACCGCCTCGAGCCGCGCTCTGCGCCCTATCGAACATTCCCGGCGAAGGCGCCGCCGCGGGCAGCCTTGCTCCGAGGCGCTGCGACGTCTCCGAAGCTGCGGCGGCCCCGTCGTCGCTGCCGCAGTCGAGCGGGGAGCGCCTCGTCAGCTTACGGAACGGCTTTGGCGACGGAGACTTCTTAAGCGGCGACTGCGTGACGAACGAGCGTGCTGCTCCGGCGGCGGCGGACGTCTTGCCGTCGCTGCCGCCGCCGGAGCCTCCTTCGGTGCGAAACCAGGTGCTGCTGGCAGAGGCGGCGGCCGTCTGCCGGTGTCTGTCTTTAGCGGACGCCGACGACGAGTAGGCGTTCGGGTCGCTGAAGGCACGCGCTCGCATCTCGCCGGGCAGATCGCCGTCGGCGATTCGCTTGATTGGTGGCAGCGCAGGACACCTGCAGGAGTCGCTCGCAGCCGCTGCAGCCGCCGCTGCAGCCGCCGAGACGCCTCCCGGCGGCGGCGGCCTGCCCGCCTGCCAGACGGCGTTCTCCGGTATGCTCTCCAGTGAGCGCGACAGCGCCATCTTGAACTTTCCACCTGAACTCAGCGAAGCGCGCGACCGACTTAAGGGGCGACTACGCATTAGTCGAGCCTGAAGCGAGCCCGAAGCGGTCCCGAAGCGCAGGGGGGCGGAGGCAGGCGGCGGCGGCGCCAGCTCGAGCGCCTCGAGCCGCCGAGCCCTTCCGACCTTGCCGCCGGTCGCCTGCGAGCGAGCGCACACTTACGGCCGACGCCAAACCCGCCGATGGCCGGGAACGCTTCGCTGAACGACACGTGCTTCACCGACTGTGGGACGCTCCACGGCGGCGACATGAACACGGTAAAGCTGGACTTCTCCGTCTGCTGCTGCTGCTTCGAACCTGCGGAAAAGTTTGAGGCGCGGCCTTAACAACCTAATTCGTGCAGCGGCTGAAGAGCCTCGGCTGCTAATAAAATATGTCTCTCAGAAGTTCGAACGAGGAAAAAAGCCAGCTCTTCCTTGTAAGCTCCACTTCGTGGAACCTGAAACGTTCCTTCTCGCGCGCGGACACAAAAGTGGGCGTCGAAGCCAAGTTTTCTCGAGCGACACCTACTTTCCCGCGCGCGAGCGCAGCGTGCGGCGTGCTCAACCGGGCTCCTGCGTGTGTATGTATACTTATAGGTCTGTTCGGGGCGGGCATTCGCGAAGGCAGCGCTTTCTGGGGGGAAGGGCGGGCGTGAGCATTAGCTGTACATTATCGTGCACGTACGCGAGTCGACACAGCGGGTCCCTGAAATGCTCTTACATTCGCGTCCGCGAACTCAAGTCGACACAGCGGGTCCCCGAAATGCTCGTTTCCACGAAACGCGCCTCGCGAATCCGATTCAGCCTCTCGTGCAGCGTACGACGAGCTAGCGTCGACCTCGGATGCCCGGAGAAATTCGAAGACAATACTGGACATCCGGCTTGACGGACATCTCGCGGCTGCAGCCGAGAGGCCGAGTCCGAGCATCATCCTAGCTCCCGCTTTAACGCATACACCGGAAAGGCGAACGCAGATAGCTGGAGAGCGCCACTTCCGGTCGGTCTCTTGAAGTAAACGAGATCCCACGGAGGCGCTTGCAGACAGTTTTGGCTGCCAGACGACGGACCCGGGAGCCCTCTGGAGCCTCTTTTTGTATAGCGACAGAAGAGCCTTTACGGCTATCACCACCGCTTGCAGTGGCGATAAAGGATCGCCCACCACAGGATTAGAACCCACGACCTCGGGACCGAGGTCGTGAAAAGCAACCGCCTTACCTAGTGAGCCATTACGACTCACCAAATGAGCTGTCGCCAGATAGCGCTTCGAGCTTCACCGGAAGCTCGCCGAGAGCCGCCGCCATTACGTGAGAGCCGCGATTTTACAGAGGGAACTTTGGGTTCGTAACCACTATCTGAGATCGTTGGCTTCGGTCCACAATGCTTACGAAATGACATCCTCCTATCTGCTGCAGACTCTGGTTCGTCCTCTTCCCCCCTGGTTCTGCGCCCGATATTTCCATGCCACTCACTTCCTCTCCTGCTCTCAGCGAAGCTTCTCGCTTTCTCTCGGTCGCTGGAGTCTGTAATCTACCTCTCGAGCGCGCTTGGGATGCGAGTTCGCCTCGGACAGCTCCCGCTCTTCACCTTCACCTTCTACCTACTCGGCATTCGTGGCTTTTCGGGGTGCACGCCGCTTGTCAGCACGAGAACTAAACCTTTTAAAGGATCGGATCGGATGAGGTTCAGGGTTTTCTCGGCTTTTTTGCCCTGCTGCGGCGATGTGTTTCGAACGGCAACGGTGGCTCGCCAGCGCGTCTACATGAGCGAACCTACAGACAACTAGCAGACTACTGCTACGAAAAAGATCGATGCTCCGAAACGCACGGAGGAGCGATTCGCCGAGAGAGAGAGAGAGAGAGAGAGAGAGAGAGAGAGAGAGAGATCTCGCTCTGCAGAGCTTCCAATCAGGGCAGCGCTTCGCGACCGACGTCGGCTGCGGCCGAGGCGGAAACGAGGGCACGGAAGCCGCCGCCACCGTCACCGCCGGCTGCTGTGGCTGGCGGAGACGATGACGCGAACGGCTCCGGCGAGTTCGGCATCGTGAGAGCGCCTCGACCGAAGCGGGAGGCGCTCGAATTCGGTTTAATTCTCCGTTCGGCATTGCTAGACCAAGGTGCAAGAGTCTGAAGGACTTGGTCGTGTGGCCTGCGCTCCTTTCTACGAACCGGTCGTGGAGGCGAAAGGTGGAAACAACCAAGGAGGCTAAACAATCCACAGCCGATTCCATGAGAAAAGCAACCACCTCACCAAGTGAGTCGTCTCGGCTTACTTACCGAGGCTTACTGCCTAGCAATAAGCGTAGCAGCCTAGCATTGCAATACTAATGAACAGCTTCGACGGCGATGGCCTACGATCGATGAGCTTGGCACTTTGAACTGCCGCTCGCCACTTTTACGTAAAACTCCAACTGCATACAAAACAAAATGGACTCGCTATCAATCGCCGAACTGTCGATAACTGCTAAAAACAATAACGAGCGACTGGAAGGATATTTCAATGGATACAATATAGGCAACATGGATGGACAACTAGTCTCGCTGCCTGAGGACTCGCTTCTCTGAGTCATAGTAGAATCCATTGCACGTCATTCCCGGAAGTACTGGTCGCTATCTTGCCGCCTGACGCACGGAAAGACGGACGGACTTTTTTGCTTTAACTAGTAGGGTAAGCGTAGCGTTGGCTGGACGCAGATCTTTTCAAAAATGGTAAAATTTGTTTACTGCACATCCAGTACTGAGGCAAGCGCTGTTTGACTGCACCACCGACCTCGAAAACACTTGCTTTAAGGTGCAGGAAACGCTTGTGGGCGCCATTGTGAACGAATTCGTATACACACTCTGCCACACACACAAAGGTGATTCATTCGCACGAACAAGCTGGGCTTCCGAAAGTTACGCTTCGAGCACTTTTTCACATTGGTAAAATGTGCGTTAGTTATTTCACTCTGCGAGTATATGCACGCCTGCTTCAAGGGCTTGCTTACGAAACTGCAAAACTGCAAGGGACTTGGCACGCGAAGTCTGCAGACATTGCCAGTTTATCTGCGACGATAAGTTTGTTTATTTACGACGTTGCCAGTGTATCAACGACGATATATTTATGCATGTAGGAAAACCGGCCTTCGTGGCGATGCATCCGACGCCTTGTGTTCGGCACGCCTCTCACTCTTTAGTATTAGAAGGCCATTGGAGAGCATCGCGCACATTATTGGTACTGGGCTCAACGAATTGCCGAAATCAACTCTAATTAAGCAAAAATAGAGCAGAAATCGTTAACAAGCAAGCGTGAGAATAAATTGAGTTCCCGAAACTTTTACGATGTAATGCTTATCTTTACAGTGCGTAATATTGAATCTGTTGATTGTGCAAGATAAGCCATTTTGGTTGAAGGTCGGTGTAAACACGACCTTTACTCTAAGAGGTCATCAGAAGGTCTACATTACATCTAAGGCTACATAAAAAGATAACTAGAGCTGCCTGTGAACTCGCTTCGACGAGTCATAGCAGAAAAGCACAATACTGTACAGAATAAAAAAAATTATACATTTGCTAACGCGCCCTCAGAGAACTCAATATCTTTCTAGGCGCTTTAAAGTTGCTGGAAAGGAAGCATGATCGAATGGTTAGTGGTGGCAGGCTGAATAAACAACAAGAATAACATGGCCAGGGGTGACGTGCACAGGGTCAGCATGCAAGAATGATTAGAGACAGAATGCACAATGTCAGCACGCATAAGCACATAAAGAAAAAATCACAGGGACCCAATAAATTCTGCGACAAATACGTGCAATTTTAGTTTCTTTCAAACGAGGTCAAGGAAGGAGATGCCGTGACCCAAGTCGGGCGTGAGTTCCAGGCTTTGGGAGCATACGAACTAAAGGCATGGTCTCCAAAGGACTTCAGATTTGTGCGAAGTATAGGCACACAAGCAGTGTGACGAGACGGGCGGAATTTCTCGCTTGAACTAATAGGGATGTGCTGTCAGCGAAGTTAACCCGTCGGGGCACAAATCTGAGCCCATTGAATAAACACCCGAAAAAGGCGGACCGGAAATTTGTAGCGACAAGCTTGAAGTTCGAGTGCATATTGTAGTGCACGGTCATTATAAGGTTGCCACTAAATACAATTATATCGTACAATAATTATACCATACAATGTCGCTATCGGCTTCTCGTGCTAATGAACTGCAAAGGCGAAGGCCACCGGACATCCACCGGAATCAGCAGCAAATTCGGCGGAAGACGGCTACAGGGAGCTTGAGTTTAGATTGCATATTCAATATCGTACGAGTGTGCCCACGAAATTTCTCGCCATCGCTCGTTAACGTTCTGATGTAATGCGCTGCAATCGATTGCTGGGCTGCAGCATCCTGATGGAATGCGGTTATCAGCCATCGGCGGTAGCCCAGCCCATTGGCATGGCAATCAGTCGGTACAGTATAATGACCATGTGGATCAATATTTACTCAAAATTCGAGCCAAGTATCGCTAATTTACGGTCAGTTTTTGCTTAAAAATAAGAGCGGATTCCGATGGATTTCGGCAATCCGCCAAACCGTACTGCACATCTACTGGCTCGAGGTAGCGGTCAAGGCTATCTTTTGCTAGGCAGAGTCGAGCAAATGCTTAAACGAGCGTCATTTCCCGCTACCAGGTGATCTGGAAAGCGATTAACTGGGACGGCGGTATCGCTCGAGCGCCTATCGAGCATTTCATTTTCTCACTGGACTCCAGCCGCTTCGTCGCCACTCCCCAATTCGAAATGGGAGAGAGAGAGAGAGAGGGGGAGAGAGAGAGAGAGAGAGAGAGAGAGAGAGAGAGAGAGAGAGAGAGAGAGAGAGAGAGAGAGAGAGAGAGAGAGAGAGAGAGAGGAAGCGAGGCGGTTCGGATTACTGCCCCGGCGGCTCACAGGACGCGGCAGTGCTCTTTTTAGACCCGAGAGGCAAAGGCTACTGCCGGAGCCTGGGCAGGTGATGCTCGAGACGGGTGGCCGCCGACTGCCGTGCGGACCGGGCTGTCGGAGAACGCTGCCGCGAACGCCGCCTCGACTGCGCTGCTCGAAATGTCGCCTCTGCGTGCCGGGGCGCCGGCTCCCGGAGGCGGACGCTCCTTCGCGGCGGCAGCGGCCGCACAGGAGCGGCTGCTGAGTCTGTCTGAGCCGCGAACACGTGAGGCGGCCGAGGGCGGAGCGGCCTCTAGCGGCAGGGCGCTTGTTTACCGAGCTCGACGTCCTTAAGAAAGTGCGACCCCGACGAGTTTTTGTTCGCCGACGCAAGAGTCGCTTTGTTCGCGCGTCCATCGATACTGTAGCGTTTTGGCCCCGAGCCGGCGGCGGCGGCTTCGGCGGCGAGAGTGGGCAGGCGGCCAACGAAATAGCATTTCCTGCGGCGCGGGAAAGGGGATCCCTGTACGTCAGTCGGTCGCCTCTGCCGCGCCTCCCCCGTCCGCGAGTTCAGCATTTCCGATCGCCGACATTCGCAGACTCGGTAGCCGAAAGCGCCCGAAGAATTAGCGCTCGCTGCTCTGCAGGTGCCGCGCTATCCTGGCGGCGGCGGGGCGTTCGCGAAGCCGGCGCCGCAGCCACCGCCAAAGGCGTCGGGCACGGCGCGGCTCTTGCGGTCGAGCGGATTGGCGAGCAGTGGCGTCTGCTTCACTACGGAATGTCCGCCGCCGCGCTGCAGGGGCGACAACCCGCGGCGAGATTTGGAAAGCAAGCGGCACGTCCGCGAAGCTGCGTCGATGCGCTCGGACTAACCGCGGCCGCGGGAGGCGCCGCCTGCTGCTCGGCCGCCGCGCGTCTAACCTTTCTCCATGCTCCGGGCTTGCGCGGGCGTCGCTGCAGCCGCTACGCGACAGCAGCGACGCGACGAAGAGGTCAAGTCGCGGGCGACACGAGCGCGCCTTCAAGTCGCTGCGAGTCCGCGTCGGCCACGGTCGCTGTCGCCTCGAGGTCGCTGTCGCCTCGATGTCACTGTCGCTGTCGCCTTGAGGTCCCGCTTCGCTCGGCGGCTGCAGTCGCACAACTGTGGTGCCCGGCGGCGGCGGCGGCTTCTCGCCGACCTGGCGGGTTGCCCAATCGCTACGAGCGCATTGACAACACTCGCCGGCGCGAGCCGCCCTTTGACCTGCCCGCATACTACGCAGGCCGCGAGAACCGGGGCCGCAGGACAGGCTGGCCCGCCCCCTCGCCGCCGCCCTCCAGCACTTCCTCGCCGCCGCGCGGGCCGCCGTCGGCAGCAGCAGCAGCAACGCGGTCGTCCAAGTGAGCGTCGGGCGCAGCAGCCCCGAGTCGCGCGGCGCTATTTACGTACGTCTCGAGCCGCGGGCGAGCGGAAAACGCGGCCGTTGGTGCGGTCGTCGCGAGAGATAGACAGAGAGAGCAGTTGGAGAGAGATTTTTGCGAGAGAGGGAGACAGAGAGAGAGAGAGATGAGGAGAGACGGAGAGAAGGGAGGAGAGAGAGAGAGAGGGAGAGAGAGAGAGAGAGAGAGAGAGAGAGAGAGAGAGAGAGAGGAGGGAGAGAGAGAGGAGGGAGAGAGAGGAGAGAGAGAGAGAGAGGAGGGAGGGGGGGGGGCGAGAGAGAGAGAGAGAGAGAGAGAGAGAGAGAGAGAGAGAGAGAGAGAGAGAGAGAGAGAGAGAGAGAGAGAGAGAGAGAGAGAGAGGCGGGCGAGTCTACGAAAGAGACTTCCGCTCGCGCGGAACCGGACGAGGCGGCGACCGAGAAAGAGAAGCGCAAGCCCGCGAAGTCACGTGCCTTAGCGTGCCGTCACGAGTTTCGTGCTTTCGGGCTCGCCGCCAGGTCGTTTGGGTCTGCGGGCCGTCGCCTCTCGGCTCGCCGCCGGCCCGCGCGTCGTCGTGCGCGGTGCTGGGTGCCTGGCGGAAAGTGACCACCCGAAGACGACTTGAACGAGTGTTTTCATAGCTCCTTGGCGAGTTACCCGTCGCAGGTAAGTCGAGTGCGAAGGTCCGTAACCGGTTGTCATAGGTATTTAAAAGCCCGCGAACGCTCGGCACTTTGATTTTAAAATTCGAGTCTTCCTCGCAGCTGCACTACTTTCCCAGAAACCGCATATTATAGCGAGTATTTTTTTAGCGCTTGTTAATAGAAACGGCGTCCATATTTCGAAAGTGCACTCTTATTCTTCGGTCCGAAGGAGCACCACCCGGAAGAGGTAGTTAGCTCTTCATATTGCGGTTGGTTATAATCCAATTTAGGATAAGACTACGAATCTCGGCAACTAATAACGATGCGAAGCCACTGCAAAGCGTCGTCTAAAAAGAGCCTCATTCGCGCCATTTGGCTAGCCGGAAGCTGACGTTCGGAATGACGTCTCCTGCTTCCGGCAGATCTTCGTTGCCCCGTCTGTTAGTCAAAATAAATTTACAGGCTCCACTCTCTCTCCTCTCGCGCTCTATCAAAACCGCGAAGCTTCGCACCGAAGGGTAGCCACGCGGAAAAGTTTTATCGCGCACGGATAAAAAAGGCGATTCGCCATTTACCGGAAGAGCCTGGCGCTCCGAGCCCGGGGCGCAGCCATTCTCCGGATGCTCCTGCATGCACGTCAGCCGACGAAACGTATGACGCCTATCTCAATTTGGACGCCTAAAAAATCGCGCCTCTTTTTATCGCCTCTAAAAGAAATCTACTACCGCTCCCTATTAAAGAGCGATAGCCTCGCACGTGAACTCGGGTTCGAATTCCGGTGCAAGGCTATCGCGGAAGGAAAATGCGAGCGGAAGCGTTCTGCGTCTGGTCGCGTGACCCCATTGTAAGTCGCCGCCAGCTGGTGGTGGTGGTAAAATACGGAAATTTGCTTTATTAACAGCACACGCAGTCAGTAATAGAAGTATGTTTGTATATGCGATTCAGAGCACACAGAGAGACTATGTGGGAGTTACGAAAGAGAGTCTGTAGAAGTACTGTAGAAGACCGCTACGACGCTAGACACTAGCGCTGGACAAGACATTGCAAGCGGCATTTTGAAGCCTGCACTACACGCATGTGCGTGTGCATATGATTTTTGGGTCTCTTTCCAAGCATTACGTTACATAACATAACTTTGCACACGAATGAAAGGAAGCAACTGTCAGTTAGCAAGGAATACTACTACTACTCACAATTCCAGCATAATTCATACAATAGGCAAACATACTATATATATATATATATATATATATATATATATATATATATATATATATATATATATAGTATGTTTGCCTATTGTATGAATTATGCTGGATATATATATATATATATATATATATATACACATATATATATATATATATATATATATATATACACACACACAATGCTGAAGCAAAGGCGGCGAGCAACACGAGATATGACAAAGGAAGTAAATGAAGCGAGGACGATCTGAGTCGAAATTTCCGGCGAGCAGCAGCAGCAGCGAGATGCTGCATTCTGAGATGGTTAAATAATGCAGCGACGAGACTTGGTGGGTTACACTTTCGGTTGGATTACTTGCGGGTGGGTGCTACATTCATTAAGGATTTCACGGTTCGTGCACGACAACCGTTAGCCTCGTTTCCAGGACACCGCCCAAAGTAGTTTCCGGGAGTTTCCTCGTTTATCCATAGTTTCCTCTTTTTCGGGAGGCCACCCAACGAACGTTGCAACGACGCGGTGGCAACGTACATCGTCGAGCAGATCGGATACGACTCGGTGGCACAACGGCGGTAAACGCACGCATGCACGTGTACTGAAGAGTCGGCGACCTCGGTGAGTCATGAAGCAGTGACGTAACAGTCTGTGATATCGATCGAGCACATTTGGATTGAATCAGCAGCCGAAGTCGCATTTCCGGGCGCCATCACCCGTCATCGACCTTGACCCTCTCTCTCTCTCTCTCTCTCTCTGCATCCTCCTTCCCTTGGTTCCAACGAGCTCCAGCGGGACGGCCCGGCAGCACTCGAACCTGCTCGCTTCAACCAATTAGGATTAGAACATCGTTCTGACGGTCCCGCGTATGCCGACGCGGCAGATCGGACACGTGGTCAAGGCCGGAGAGCAGACAGCACAGCACACGAGGTGGCCGCACGGCAGGAAAACGATGCCGACCACCGAGTCCATGCATATCTTGCACGTGAGCTGCATTTTGGATTGACGATTTTCCTCTACAATAAAGCAATACAACACAATACAATAGAGTGGCTTCTATAATGAAACATCTGTGACCTATGCCACTCTGAGAGTGAGCTCAAAGCACAAAACATACACAGTTTGTTCTTGCCCAAGAAACTATCGAAGCCTCAGCAGACCTCATTGAGGTTAAGTCAGATAGAGAGGCCTAACTTAACTACATGCAACATGCAGGGCGTTAGAGAGTCTGATTGAAAATTCTCCTCTACAATAGAGCGGCGGCGAATTCAACGTCGTCATTCGTTGGCTAATTCGAAGGCTCCGAGGCAGAAAATGCTGCTTTGCGACCTCAAAAGTAGATTCGACGATTCGCAGGATTCTATCGGGCTATATCTGCACGAATGGATCATGATGCTGGCATGCAGCTCCACACGCTCGCACGCACAAACACACAGACACACACGCACAGAGAGAGAGAGAGAGAGAGAGAGAGAGAGAGAGAGAGAGAGAGGGAGAGAGTCAGCGAGAGGGAGAGAGAGGGAGAGAAAAAGAGAGGGGGAGAGAGAGAGAGCTAGAGAGAGAGAGAGTGAAAGAGAGAGTGAGAGAGAGAGAGCGAGAGAGAGGTCGAGTAGAGGTACGATGAGTCACTTCAGCGATTCAAATTGTTGTACTTTTCAAGGGCAGGCTGGCTCCTCGGAGGCGTACATGGCAGGAAGAAACTACAAGTGAATTTTGCACGACTCCCGAGCAAATCTGCCAGCGGCTGCAGGCTAATGGAAAGAGAAAAATAATTTCAGCTAACAGGAACCAGGGCGCCTATCTGTTCTTAGCGAACTGGGTAAACAGATTATACATCGTTTGCTTAGCGAACCAGGAGAACTTGATCTCTATCCAGGTGCTTCACATGCGAGCTAACGACCTCGGTCATTAAAGCCAAGCATCTTACCCCTGGTCTGATAAAGACTACGCATACAATAAGACATATTCAACAGCTATTATTAAGTAAGTCCACAAGAGCTTACAAACTGATGATAATGAATAATTATTTTAACGGTAAAAACCGACAATAAAGCTTGCACTTCCGCCGCTGATCTTGGGAAAAGACCTCTGCGAGATTGCTCTCAAAGATTTGACCGGCCGAGCGATCTCCGCCCCTCCATTCCTTGGGGGGGGGGGGCGAGGCGAAGGGGCGGGAGGGAGAAGGAGGGGGAGGGAGAGGCGGGACGGGACGGGGTGACTCACTCAATGACACTCAATGAGGGGTCTCAAGATGGACAACTTTAGTCGGTGCGTTGAAATATTCTTAGTTTGGGCAGATCCTTAATTTGGCCGCACTAGCATTAGCTGTGACTGAGTATGTGGTATTGAACAGACTTAAAAGTTCATCTGATAAAACTTACCGCCCCAATCTTGATGGGGTTGCAGTTAACCGTCCTTTTTAATCAAGTCCTTTTTACGTGTACTCTTTAACTGCTTCGCAGCATATAAATTGGCGATCATTCATGAAAATGCACCGCTCACGTTTTTAAGCATCTGTAAGCTGCCGTTCTGGTTTGGCCCATAGGTAAGGCACTCGCCTTGGGCAATAACTTACTGTACTCACCCTTAGCGCCCGAGGTCAAGGTGAGGGTATTTAATGGCCGAGGTCGTGGGCTCGAGCCCTGCGGCATATGCGAAGCTCCTGGATAAAGATTAAGTTCCCTTAGCGTGCCAAACGAATGCTATATTTTCATATTTTATATATTGCTTACTCAGTAGTCTCTTATGTGCGTGGTTCATTAGCGCTCGCGTCAATCAACAGAGTGAGTGTGTGTATATTAACACTATCTTCCCTAGCCGGGCGTCGGACATGGTCAGTTGGGTGTTGCGTTGCTTCGAAGCCGGAACTATCCGTCTCACGTCCGACGGTCCGCCATCGGCCTGTCGTTGCCGTCTCAGCGCATGCGCAGCTACGAGCTTATATACACGGCAGCCTTTCATTTTCAAATCGAATAGCGGTACAACCGCTACTTTTTGCGGGCTAGTTCCCGATATAAGGGAACGAATGGCCTTTAATACCGAAAACATTTAGTTCATTCGGCCTTACTCAGTCCTGGCCGATGTCGAGTGGGAGCGAGGACTGGCAATATCTTGCGATAATTGGAAGGGTGGATGGATTGGAAAATGGAGCGAGCGGCGGTGGCAGCAGCGACTTCGGCGGCAGCGGCGTCGGCGAGCTATACAGTTCGGCGGTCGGCAGGCACGTGTTCGTGCCCGTCTAAGCGGGCGCGAGCTTCGAGCGTTCCTGCAAATGAGCTCGAAGGCCTCAGAGTATATCTACTGAGTATAACTCGATCTCGTTAAGCCCTAATACGCACTAATTAAAGCTCGGAATACGAGCAAGGGCGGATTTAGGCGGCAGGGGCGCAGCCCGCCCTAAACACTAAACTGCAAAAACCCTAAACACTTACCCTAACACCCCAAGTCCTAACCACTAAACCCTAAAACCCTCAGCCGTATACCGAGGGGGAGGAGAATGTCCTACCCCAGTGAGGAAATATCCGGGGGGGGGGGAACCCCTGAAAAACGGAGTGGCTTCCGAGGCTCGGGCTGCTCTAGGAAAGAGATACAATAACCGTGCGTGCGATGCAAGATGACCATTATTTTTCTTAATTATTGCACGGGTTCGGTTCTGTATGGCTTTGCTGCTGATAGAAAAGAAATGCAAACCTACTACTGCAAGGCAAGCGAAACTTCAAAAAGTAACGCTTGCACAAGCGAGGGAAAGTTTGCACGCCTCAAGCTCGGCGAAAATTTTGGTTTGAAAAAACTTTGCGCATACAAATAGGTTGAGCTAACGGAGAGTATGAAGACTGGAGGGGGGAGGATCCGAGTATATCACCAATGCCAAGGACGGGAAGGCGAGTATGCACTGTGCACCAGCTGTGAGACTCACCTTCTGGCACTATGGCCCTCGCGATCGGCTCCAGGGCTGCAGGGGGTCGGGCACTTTCGAGAATAGGCGTCTGCGCCAAGCCAGCTGCATCGCCGGTACTGGCTATCGGTGCACTGGCTGCTCTGGCAACTGGCAACGACGAAAGAGCCATTGGCATGCTGGCAGGCTGGTGATCTCTCGGCAGGCTGACGACCACTGGCTCAGCTGGTGCGGTCCTGCGACCTGGGCGACAAAGAGACCTGGATGTATCGTGTGGCGATCGGGCCCGGCTCCGAGTCAGCGCTTTTATTGCGAGGCGGTACCAAATAGGGAAACGAGCTCAAGTTGCGATAGAACTAGAGATAAACTAAATTCCAATGGGATGCTTGGTCAGCACCAATACCGTACAGATACAGGATCGCGACAACGGATTTAAATCCTCTGGTCATGGCCATCAAAGCTCGCTGAGCAAACAAACGACACTATCGCGACAGGGACGGCTTTCGTCCTTCACTCTGATGATGCACCGAGCAAACACTCGGACCGGATGTTTATGAAAACTATTTTTGTCACAGGCCAGCAATGGACCGCCAGCTCACAATGTCGCCACTGTGGACTGGTCTCGATGGCCCAAAGGAAGCCCGTGTTGGCTTATTTTACACGTAGCTCCGCTCTATTTGCCTTCAACAAGCTGCAAACGGTTCTTCTAGGTCTGACTCTTTGGGCCCCGAGTATATAGCACCGCCTGCCGGCACCAACTAGACCGCTGACCACTGAAGCGAACGTCAACTAACTGCACAGCCGTGCACCGTAACACGACATTTGTGCGACATTTGTGCCACCGCAGCCATTCCCAGGCTCATCAGAGGCCCCTCTCCTGTTTCTGCGACACCGGCCCCAGCATTCACCTTCGCCAGCCTTCGCATTCACCAGCTTACTTGCGGCGGCCTGGGCTGCAGTAGCTGTTCGCTGCTTCTCGTCGTGAGTAGCAAAGACGTCGGCCAGCAGCTCCTCGGGTCCCTCGTGGTCGCGGCCCACGGCGGCCAGGCGCTTTTGGACCACCTCCTTGACCAGGTCGAGCGGGTAGTCCATTTGAAGGAGGATGCGAACCTTTGGCGAATCCATGCGCGCTCGAATCTCGCGTGGGTCCACGGCGAAGCTCGTTTTCTGGCCGCTAGGATTGGGTGGCGGCTCATCGGTCTGAAAGTAATTGAGTGAATCGAGTAATGCTCATGCTCGGCCACGACTGCACTGCGGTCCAGTCACGCGACCAGTCACGTGC
Organism: Cristatella mucedo; assembly: GCA_009760855.2. Lineage (NCBI taxonomy): Eukaryota > Metazoa > Bryozoa > Phylactolaemata > Cristatellidae > Cristatella > Cristatella mucedo. Next base: position 689,313 of record WPIO01000160.1, read on the forward strand.
CGCGAAGTCAAGCGGAATTATTCGCCGAATCCCGCAATAGCACGCTGGCACGAGGCGAAGGCGAAAGCGAGAGCCCAAAACGTCCACGCCCCCTAAACCGCCGGAACCGGAACTCATCGGACCGGGATTCTCCGGGATACTTATTCGTCTGCTGCTGCGGACATCGGGATATGTATCGGAAGAAATATTTCGCGTTCAAGGTCAAGTGAATGCAGTATATGGAACCTGTATGTACATTTGCACATGTATGTTAAAGGACAATTTTCCGACAGGGCTGCTGTTGGCCATTTGCACACAAACCGGCGCCACTCACTGTCGGCTGATGATGACTACGAGCCTAGGAACTCAAATGCGGTGCTCCACTATGGCGTCGTGTGCTACCCCTAACCCCCATCGCCCTTAATCCCCTTCACACTAAACCCATTGTGCCGTCGCGTTCTGTTTACCGACGAGATTCCTTGTATGCATTATCTCTCCGCACGCATATTGCATATCAAGCACTGCGTCCTTTCTAGCATATGACATGGCGAAATTTGGAAAGAAGCTTGAAGCACACTTGTTTATTACAGCATTTGGTGGGTCTTTGTGATTCGTCGTTAGTGTGCATGTGCCTGCTTACACTGTGCCAGCCTTTAACGACCGAGGCCATGTGCGGTATGTGTAAAGCACGTGGATGCAGAACACTGTTTTCACGGGATTTTCCTATACAGCAGTGCTCGAATTATTTGCTTAGCGTGAGTCGTTAATTTATCCATTCTTTTATCTTGATAATAACAAGACATTTATATACTGCGAAGAGAAAGTTATATATTTCTGGGCATATTACATTCACTCCAAAAGAAGCCTTCGTGGTCGCTACCACAAGAAATCCATGTAATAATAGTAGTAGTAATAATAATACATTTGTTTAGTGCCATCAGAGATATAAATCGCTTTCTAGGCAATTTATATATGCTGTTAAGGAAACACGTTTTTATGGATATATATATATATTATACATTATATATATATATATACATTATATATATATATATATACACATATATATATATATATATATATATATATATATATCCTTGAACGGATTCGGGCCACGAGGTGAATTTTTCAGAGAATGAAAAGCGATTGCAGATGCAACGAATATACAGACGAAAGCTGAAAATCTAGGTTTTATTACCATGTCCATCTGAGAAAAAGAGGTTTCGGTACAACACATAAAAACAGGCGAGACGTCATGCTCAGATAAGGTGGGATAAGTCAATGTTCTCAGGTAAGTACTCATAAATAATTGCTCATAAATTCGTAATAAATTACGGAGTCGGGAGATCTTGGGTAGGCACACTGATATGTAGGCTTTTAATGAAAGATGTGTACTCCAAGGTCAGAGGCCACACTCTCCAGTATAAGTATCATAACCAAATTAAGTTTGCTCTACACCAAGCCGGCTCAAGGACATACCATGCATTTGGCGAGAAAAGGGGAGACAAGAACACACACTTAGTACACTAACTGTATAGAGAAAAAAGTAGGCGACGAGTAGACTTAACGAACAACCCAGGCTCCGGGTTGAAAGCCACCTTACCCGATGACGTTGAACAAACTCAAGTCCCTTTACTTGCGTCAAGAACGAACAGGTCGGAAAGCGCTGAGCGTGCTCCACCCATGGATCAACATTCGATCTCCAGTCCACCACGACACCGTCGCAAAAGAAGCATTTCACGGATTCCTCAGTGCCTAAAACGAGCACCCCCTAGCAGTGTGAAGAATGCGGCGCAGTGGCTCTGGAACTTAAGAAGTCACGACGACAAACACGGCGACCATAACTTGGGTTAGACTTTCGCGTGACCGAAATAGGTTTAACTAACGCCTCAAAAGCATGACCAATGAGTCGTACAGGTAAGAACGAGGCAGAAAGCTATGCAAGAGGAAGTCGAGTCTGACATCAGCATATCACATGACATATCAGCATATCGGGACATCAGCTCGCGCCCTTGGAACAGGTCTGTTTGCTTACGTCTGGTCGCATATTACAAATTGCGAGCTGGTCACATGCTTATAGTGAATACGGATCTTAATATTTGCATTTTGGGTCGAGCATCGAAATAGCAATGCTTAAAACCAGGATACGTACTGTTCTTCGTCGTCAAACTAGGAACCGCTAATCCGGGTAGCCGCAAGAACTTTTTCAATTTCATAACATAAATAAATAATGATCGAAGGCCGTCTGCTACGGAAGCGAATGCCGACGCAAATTTCACCTCGAGCATGGAATGATCTAGCCTGGGCTATCAGCTCTCCAAATGGAATGATTTGAAACTACCTTTCCGGCGCTCTTAAAGAAAAGCTTCAAGAGGTTAATAAGAGACTCGCTGCCTTGGCTTTATATTTCACTTAACTGTGTCAAGGTGAATCCTGGCGTATTCCACTAATGCACATTAAGGTCCTCAGTTGTAAAGATCAATTTGTATTTCAAGGGCACAGACCAGAAACTTATACATACGCTGTCATCCACCGGAGATGCGCATCAGCTCAATGGCTTACAAGAAATGCTGCAGCTGACTAATCGAGCCGTTGCCATCTTAGCGGGTCGATTAGCAAAGATGGCTGTTTTGCTGCTTCCTCCTTTTACATCCGTGGTAGCGAGAACCATGACCGCGATAGCGAGTACCGTTTGATGGCCACGCCACCTCGCTGGGCTATTCAATCGTTATTCCAAGGATTTCCAGGTGTCCTAAGCTAATAGAAAACACCTCGTACTAGAGCTCAGTTAATTAACCAAGCACAAAGAGGCGAAAACCTCAATGCATGTGGCACACAATGGATTGCAACTTATCATGGTCGCCGTTAGCGCGTCAATAAATTCTCTCAGCTTTATTCTTCGCTCGACGTTTGTGGATACGACTGACATTGCGATCTCTTAGCTGATCCTATGGGCACCCAAGTGCATCAGAAATACAGACAAGAAGCAACTTATTGCAAGTCTGAACAGGAAGTGCTATCCGTCCGTTTTAACGAAATGCCGAGTCAGCAGCCGCGTTATGGTCGCTCGACACGAAGTTGTTTGACCATCGTGCCATTGAATTTACAAAGCTCAACGGCATACCAGTAGGCGTGTCGACGTGGAGATTGTACTGTATTTCCATCTGTAACTTCACAAATCCGAAACCTCTTAGGGTGGTTGCCATGCTGCAGAGTTTTCGATAGCACAATCAAAGACTTATTCGGTTTCGATAGACTGAAATAATTCGACAGCCAGAAGTTTACAAGTCGAAGATACAAAGAGAATAAGGGTTAGATTTCTTAACCGGTCTTCTCACCATCTCATCAACCGGTCTTCTCATCTTAACGTCATTAAAAAGTATCAACATACGAAGCATAGCCTAGCCACGCCACATCGAAGAAAAGAGGAGTCATCATTAGGGGTTGGTAGTACAACCTCCAGGATAGACATCTAATGCAGTTCGCTATCAAAGCGTGGTACAACATTCGCAGATCCCACAGCGGTAATGTCGGTGCAGCAAGTACGGCCGCACTCTGGTAAAACTACGGTTATGCTCTCACAGCTGCTCGGTTTTAGCTAATGGGAGGAGTGCTTGGTCCCAAATGCTCGACCCTAGTCGAGGCTTCGAGCCCTGCAACGACCTGCAACCTTTGTCATCCACTACTGCAAGATGGCGGGCGATTGTCTCAGGGGCTGCTCTGCCATTATGCTACAGGAAAAGGATGTTGAATCGGCCGATCCTTGCTTTTCTTTATTCTACCATACATCTTCAGCCAAGGAGTGTGAACCACGGCCTGCAGTAATGCTCTCTTATGGTGACCTTGTCGCCGCTGGCAACCTCTCAATTCATAGCAGCAGATTCATTCCTGTCGCCATCATTAGCACACTCAGGTTACTTCTTCGGTTAAGGTGTTCGCCTTTAACGACCGAGGCCAAGGTGAAAGTGATCGATGACTGAGGTCGTCCGCTCGAGCCCCACGGCATGTCATCGCTGTTCTTGGTGAACTCTAGAATAGTGGCAAATTTTAGTTTAGATGTTACTGCAGGTGGCCATGACTGGTAGAACTAAGTATGACATTAAGGCACGGCTAGAGAATCGCAGGGTAAGCCCAACGTGTGCATAGTAGAGTATCCTAGCGATCAACATTGGAAACCTCCTGTGGTCTCTGCTGTGGTTCTCTTGGCTGGGAGGTGGGTAGCGGTCTCTCAGGAACGGTCTCTCTGCCACGGAACTCGGTCGGCTACCCGTAAAGCAGCAAGGTACCGACCGCTTGTTGCTATGCCTCATCAAACCGAGAACGACAGAACGACAGAGGACAATTTTGCCACCGACTCGTCACTCGTCATTGTCACCGACAGCGTCTTTCAGGCGCTTGCCTTAGCCCTGCCAAGCGACGGCCGAGCGAGAGAGCTTGAGGCACTCTGGCGCTTCGTTGTTATGAAGCAGGATCTAGATGGAATCTCCGATGAACGCGTTGAGGCTCTAACCCCCACCCCGAAACAAACAGACCAGCGCAAAGCGTACGACGAAAGCCACTGCCGTACCAAGGAAAAAAAAGCCAGCTTTGGCGAGCGTGTCAGGCCGCACGTGATTCGACGACGACCACGTGGCAAAGGTTAGCAGCCGTCGTGCATCGACTGCAAAGTCGGGGTTCTTCGGTTGAGCACGGATGATTCCGAGTTCACTTTCCCGGCTGCTATCTGAATACGAAAAGAATCGGCACTCGTGGAGCAGCGCTTCGCAATGGCGGTTCCTTGAAAACACGCAGACAACATAACTCAGGTTGTTCCTCTCGCAGTGCAGCTACAGGTGAATCAACGCTAGGATCTCAAAAAGCTTTTACTGCTCCACAAAATCTTCATTTCCCACTACGATCCAACCTCGATTGGCCACGAGGGCTTTGCAGACACTTCAAGGTTACACGGAGACAATTCCAAAACGAGATTTTTGCTGTGGACATTGTATAATCGCATCCACTATCAACGATTACCTCTAAAGTGAACTGCGAAATCGCAGGATAATAGGTTTGCTCTTCGGCAGTTCAGATATGAGGACCTGAACATCTGCCAATGATAACACCAATAATAATAATAAAAATAATAATAATAATAATAATAGTATAACAACACATTTGTCACAGCGCCCTCAGATGACTCAATCTCTTTCTAGGCACTTCACATTTTCCGTAAAAGAAACCAATACGACGACTGCACATCCGACGACTTTGATCTGCTCAAATCCCTAGTTGGACTTATGACTCGAGTCAAAGATCTGAATTGGATTAAGGTCGGACTTTAAGGAACAGTAATTAACTTTTGGGTGAAAAAGACCCAATACGGCCCTTATAGAGCACACGGGTGTCTTTATAGTCCCCTGGGCCTAAGACCTTGTAGGCCATTCACGGCCTCTGCATCGAGCGAGGCCATTCACGGTCTGTATAGACAATGAGGCCAAGCTAAGCCTCTGCTGACGGCATGCAGGCGATAACAAAAGCGGTCGGTGGCATGACCACCGACCAATTATATCGAATCGAGAAGCCCACTTCCAAAATGTTGAAAACGCTCACGAGTTCGTCCACCACCCGGTTTAGTGATATGAATGAGGTGGTACTCAGCACGTCCGTTGGCCGTTCGGAGCGGTGTGATATTGTAAGATTTTTTGTTTCGGAAATTGTATGGGCACGGCCAGGCCCACAGGGGGTTTGGGCGGGCGGTGGCGGCGCGACGCTATTCTAGATAGACGATGCCTATATTTGTTAAGACCACGAATTTCGCTTACCGTAAAACTCCATTCGAGTGCTAATTTCTAAATTTTTAACACGATGCACGATTTTCACAGCTACGGAGCACGTCATCACCGTTCGCCCACCAAGCGAGCCTACAAACGAACGTCCTAGACCGACAAGTGGACGTTATCCTGGGGATTCCCAGACGGCAGTATCGCTCTCTAGGTGATGCGACGTTGACGCAGTGCAGGAGAGCTCTAGGAAATCAAAGGTGGTGTAAGGTATGTACTTCTTGCTGTCGGGATAACGCGTGTCATGCTTTGATTACTAGCGATTCCTCATTCGATATCGTATCCATCGCATTTCAGCATGCTGCCTACTTCAGAGTAGGTGCTCCTCCTGTACTGTTTGATAACCTTTAGCTGCTATGGATTTTGAAAATAATAACTAACAGATGGTTTGAATAGCACTCTGTGAGAACTAAATCTCTATTCATGTGCTGTGTAAGTCATTCCAAGGACACCAATAACCAAGGTAACATGGCATGCAGGGCATCGTGCCGAGACAAGCATGCTGACAGACAGCCGGAAGCACATTCCAGACTTTCGGTGCATGCAAACTGCATGGATATTGATGCATACCGCCATTCCGTTTTACTATGCCGCTTACATTCTAATTAGTCCCGTGTGCTACATATAGGTTATTAATATTATTTGCTAGATGCAAGCCGTGGTCTTGTCCATAACGGCCTCTGTGTTTCAGGATGTGCAAGTGTGAGCAGTGTTATTCGTTGTTCTGTTTCAGCCCTAGTGTATCAGCATTAGAGTAGTGTATGCTACCCCTGCTGTCATGCATATGTGCTGCACTGAAAGGCTCAGTGGCAGCACAGCTCACCGTCGACTTCCGAACAGGGAGCGGGATGTGTGAGACATTCACGATAGCTGACTGGAGGTGCACAAAAAAGTTTCATCCAACTGCAACAGCCCATCTGCTGGCTGTGGACGTGGTGAAAGAGAAGTAAGACTCCGGTGACTGACGGCAACCGTGCCTAACAGCAATAGAAGCTTTAGCAGAGCAAGCGGATCCAGAAGCCAACACAATTTGACATCGACAGAATAATTTAAAGGAACCACCAGGTGCATACATTTGCAATAAGTGGGCTCGGTCGTCCCTCAGATGTGAGCCTCCAAGGAAAAGCTTGGGAAATCGTGGGGGGGGGTTTCAGACAGTAGTCACTACAAGTTCAAAGGTCGACTTGCTGCTTGCAAATTCTTGTGTAGGCTCAAAAAAGAAGACACATCACGCAGGCTGGTAGCACAAGCTGACAAGTCGTCCGAAAGACAATGACAGTGACACCTAAGGAAGAACCCAGAAAAGAGGTCATTGCATCAAAGAGGTCACAGAGCAGAGGTCACAGCTTGCTTAGCTGCAAAGGCTATTCGTGCAATGTATACGAGGACGTCAAATCAGCCGACCTTTACTTTACCTGTCGCATCGGCTACGCTGCCAGTAACATCTACTCGCTTTGCCACGAGCGGTGAATATGGATTGGGCTTATTGCCCACTTCGTGACCTTGAACGAATCTGCAGTAGGTGAAGTGCTGAGCGTGCTGCTCGTCCGCCCGATCGCCGAGCTCCCAGTTTCGCAGCACGCCCTGGCAGAAGGCGCACTGCACTCGATCTCCTGAGCCTGCAAGAATAGCGAACAGGCGTCAACTAGACTTAAGGATATATAATACTTACAGGACTAAATAAATACTAGCTGATTTACCAGCCTCTTTTGTATAGCGACAGAAGAGCCTTTACGGCTATTCTTCACCACCGCTCGCAGCGGCAATAAAGGATCGCCCACCAAAGGATTCGAATCCACGACCTCGGTACCGAGATCGTGAAGAGCAACCGCCTTACCCGGTGTGCCATCACGGCTCACCAGCCAGTGCACGTTAAAGGAATGACAGCTAAAGCTGCCTACAGAGGTCTCCCCATGGGCGACAGTTTTGCTAGATGCAATCTTACAACCGGCGTCCTCAGACGAGCGCTCACGCACACTGACGTCACACTGAACGAGTTCCGGGCTGTGACTGTAGGCTCGACATTCGTGGACTGAACCCGAGTATCGAGCTCTGCTGGCCCGATGCATTATGCTAGAGCTTTGTTTGCGCTGATTCTAAGGTTGGAAGATCTCACCTCAAGATTGGTTCACCAAGCATCACTCCCGTGACGTCATCCAGTAATCTAGGTGTGATATTTCGAAACGACTTGACAATGGAATGAGCACATCCCCCCACAGCAGCGGCGGCTTCGGCGGCCGCTGCTGCCGGATGCAGGGACCGGATCGTTAGCTCGGCTGGCAATGCCTAGGAGGAGGCTGGCTGGCTGCAAGTGTGCCCGTCCTGACACAACGGCTCTGCTCTGGACTGGCAGAGCCGTAGCGTTGCTGCGTTCGGTGCCTATGGGACTTGGGAGGACATAGGAGCCGCGCATTGAATGCTTGCGCTCATCGCTCAACCTTAAATCCTTTGGAGACCGTGCATTTAGTTCATATGCTCCCAAAGCCTGGAACTCCCTCCCGATCTGCGTTAGAACATCCCCTGACCTGACCACATTTAAAAGGAACCTAAAAACACACCTATTTAGGACAGCATTTAGTGGGTCCCTGTGATTCGTCCTTGATGTGCTTATGCGTGCTGACACTGTGCATGCTGCCACTAACCACATTTGCATGCTGACCCTGTGCATGTCACCCCTAACCATATTATTCATTTCGTTTGTTTTTTCAAGCATGATTTTACTTACCATTCAATTGCATTTCACTTTACAGCAAATGTAAAGCGCCTAGAGAGAGATTAAGTTCTCTGAGGGCGTTTTATCAAGTGAATTATTATTATTATTATTATCGCAGCGCTGACGAGCCCGAGAAGGACGGGTGCTGGGAAAAACCAGACGTACAAGCTCATAGAGCCAGGCAACCAGATAGAACCTGACGCCCCTGTATATCTTGATTGCCGACTCGAGAGACTGAACTGCTCGGTCACTTAGTAACGGTAACGGTCAGGCCACCTCTGGAGACTGAAGGGAGAGCGCTCGAGAGCATCGCGGCTGTTTCTGCGTGAGTCAGTGAGTGAGGGAGTGAGTGCTTGGTGGTGCTCGTGAAAGGCAGGTCCTTCACGTGATATGACCTCGACTAGTCGGCAGCAGCATCAATATAAGTTCAGACGAGGGCTGGCTACTAAAATCAAGTTCACTTACATTCGCAGTTCAATCTTCATTCATCCAAATCGATTCGTGCCTATCGATTCATGCTTAATCGTCAAAATCGATTCGTGCCTATGCACACTAGCCTTGGTTAGCCTAGGTGCCTTGGAGGGGGGGGGACATTGCAAGCTACCACCCACTCACTCGTCGTGCGTAAGAAAAAGTGAGAACTCGCTACGAGGTGGCTGCAACATAAGATAAAAAAAAACTTTAAAAGCGGCTTGCTCAACACGAGTAAATGCAGCTGGCTCAGGATACAAGTCGTGTCGATAAGGAGTTGGACGAAGAAGATGCACCGATGAATAGGTAAGGAAACAGATGCCAGCACTGCATACCCATCAAGTTCACCCAGGTACAAAAATGCTTGCAATATCAGCCTAATAAAGTGATAATAATATTGGTTGAATGTGCTTTACAGGCAGTGTACCTATAAGGCAGCCAGTGATATAACCTGGGCTTTCAGTACAGCACTGGATGACTGAAGACGACGGATATATTTTCGGAGCCGCAGATCACTGCTGATTGGCTTAATATCACGTGCGCCGAGGCCACACCAGCTACGGCTGATCAGGACATGATCCCTAAGAGCCGCCAATGGCATTAAGATTTGTATGCACGAGACCTTGCTGAGCCAATAGTAGTAATAATTTAGGACTACTGCATATCGAATCTGTATGTTGCTTAGACTTTGTCCGTCTTTGCAATGGTCCACGCTCTGTTTGTCGGCTGCTTTATTAAAGACAGTAATTTTCTCGACCACTGACTGGCGAATGGCTTCGCGGCAGCGCTGCGTCTCGCAAACAACATCTCATGCAGGCACAAGCTCCTTCGAGTTCCTTTCCGTGCTATGCTGCTGCTTGCCGGGATGTACTCAGCTAGCTCGCGGCTAGCTAGACGCTTCTTGCTGCTACCATTATGCGCAATCACACTACTGCTGCTGTACCTGTGTAGAAGAAGCCGTTTCTAGCCAGATCGCCAGGCTCGACGATGTGCCCGTAGGTCCACACGTTTGCAAACGTGCTCAGTCGGTAGCTCTCCCACTTGATCCTCTCCTCATCTAGCTGCTGCGACGTCAGGCCCTCACCCTGGTAGTAATGGCTACCTTGCAGGGCGCCCTGCCGTCCGGTATCTTTGATCGAACTGCCACCGGCTGTGTCGAGGAGAGAGTGAGCGAGGCTGAATCCCAGTCCAAAATCCATCGATGCTTCGGAGCCGCCCTCGGGACCTCGCGGGTCGGCAGAGGCGAGACGGTTGGCAGCAGCTGAAGTTGCAGCTGCCGAAATCGAATCGCCGTCTCGTTTTGCTGGACCGGACGGCAGCGGCGGCGGCAACGGCTGCGTCGTTTTGCCTACAGTTGGAAACACCGATCGATGCAAAGAGAGAGAGAGAGAGAGAGAGAGAGAGAGAGAGAGAGAGAGAGAGAGAGAGAGAGAGAGAGAGAGAGAGAAAAGCGAAGCAGATCAGGGAGGCAGCTTGGCGGGCCGCGTTGCTTTGCCAGTGTCACTCCAGCTCCAGTCAGCTCGCTCACTCAGAGGGATGTTGCCCGAGCTCGGCGGATTTCCTATCAGCAGACATTGCCCGGCTGCGCACTTCCGGCGATGCACCACCAGCGGATGCCCGGCAGCGGCCGTCCACTGGCTCACGGTTAAGCCGCAGCTGAAGCACGAGACTTCGTCGGCGCGACCCGTGCAGTAGAGCCCGGCCGAGCTGAAGCTCAGGGCCGAGAGCTTGCCGAGGTGCGGCCACGCCAGGAACGACGCCAGTCTCAGCAGCTCGTGGGCAGCGGCGTGGCCCCTGCCGGCGGCGGCGCCAGCCGCTGCCGTGAGCCGCGCTAGAGCTGACGCTGCAGCGCTGTCGTCAGAGCTGGGCCGCCGAGCCGTCTCGATGCTCGACGCTTGTGGAGCGACCGGGTAGGCAAGGAGGTCGACGGCGCCGCCGCCGTGGTGGAGGAGGTTGCGGGCCCAGGCGGCTTTGCTGCGCTCAATCGGAGATCTCGGCCTCAAGTAGTCGCCTTTCTTATGCAGCAGATCATCCACAAGCTGATGATCCCGAATCGCCACTGCCTCAGCAGCAGCTGCTTCCGGCCCACCGGGGGCGATCTTGTCGTCAGACACTCTCGACTCATCCGATTCAGCCACGATGCGGTCGCCTGCAAGCCGAGGCACGCTCCCTGCATTCGCAAGCACGTGATGCATGCCAGCAAGCCGAGGTTCGCTCGCTCCCTGATTGGAGGCCTCGGAGCTCGGAGCTGGGAGCTCCGAGCTCCGAGGCTGGTGGGAACTCTCTGGGCCATGTCGAAACCGCAGATCGTTCGTTGTACCCCATGACAATAGTGTACAAGGCTGATCTACGCGTTCTGACTCGTCGAGTTGCCTTGAGGGTCTTCTGCCTAGAAATCATCGAATAATAATAATAAGGGCACAATTGGAAAAATTGATAGGTTTGTAAAAACAAATGTGTGCTAGTGCTCATAGATGCAGAAACAAAACAACTGAAGCTGCCTCGATCTGATGATGAGCTAGAACTTTATTACGTTCGGAAAAGCAGATATCAGAAATAGCGGCTCGGCCATCAAATTGTCTTCCACAGCTACTTCAGTCTGGCTAACAGGTCAATTCACTTGCTTGTACTAGCCTTGACCTTGACACTAGACACCTTGCTTTTTTAGTGGGCTCTTGCACCGCCTCTCAGAATCGAGTCACCGTGCTGAAGGGGCGGCGGTGGCAGGAGCAGCTGCACAGTGCTGACTAAGGGCATATGCAAAGAATGCAGAGATCTGAAGACATGCCACGAATGGTCCTGTAAAGTGAATTTTTTTGGGGGTGGAGCCATCGGCTAGTATGCGCCAAAAGTCTGGAACAGGCATCCGGGTGGTGCATCCATTAAGTGCCATTAATATCGTGCATCCCACAAGTCTCAGCTCAATGTGCAGCTCAACACTCTGGCACCAGTTATTCCTTTGCCCCACTGAACGTGTCTTGTTGGCACGCCCGGTGTTCTTTGTGTGGGAGACCTGTGCACGAATCAGTGCTTTTCAATAGCCCTAGGTCACAATAACTAAGCAGCGGTCATGAGTGTGTTCATATTTGCAACTGTACTAACTCCGTTGCTGCATGCATTGTATGTATGTATGTATCTCCGTCTGTAACTCCACAAAGTCATAAAGACCATGTGGGTGTTACGCAGGAGAGTTTTGTATAGCGCACTCACAGCCTAAGCGGCTTTCGGTACGCATTGATGATATAACAGCAAACTTTCTTAAATTGAACGATGATAAAAACCACCTTACCAGCTATGGGCAAACGAAGTGTGACTCGGAAATTGGAGAGGCTAACGCTCATAATCGGCTCTGCCAGCATATCTCCACTTGAATCTGCACGAAATCTATGTGTCCTATTCCAGCGTGACCTTTCGTTAGACGACCACACCAGCTTATCGATCAAGTCTGCCTACTTTCAGCTACATAACATTGCTAGAATTCGGGCTTGTTTAGACAGGGATACCAAATCTACGATGGTCCATGCATTTGTGACATCCCATCTTGACTTCTGTAACTCACTGCTTGCCAGTCTACCGGCCTGTGCAATCGGGCGCTTACAGCTGGTGCAAAACTCTGCAGCTAGGCTTGTCTGTCGTGAGCGTCTCAGTTGCCACATTGCTCCACTTCTCGCCGACCTGCACTGGCTCCCAGTCAAGCAATGCATTGACTTCAAGGTATCGTCACTCGCTTTCAGGTCCCTTCATTCTTTGGCTCCATCCTACATATAAGATCTACTTGCCCCCACCAGGCTAATTGTAATATGTCACCTGCTCTTCGGCATCTAATCGTTTAGAAACCTCAAATCCTTTTATGACCGTGCCTTCTGTTCGTATGCTCCCAAAGCCTGGAACTAATTTCCGACTTGCTTCACGACACCTCTTGACTTGACCACATTTAAAAAGAAACTAAAAACGCATCTATCACATCATTTAGCAGGTCCCTGTGATTCGACCTTTATGTGCTCATGTGTGCTGCCACTGAGCATGCTGACCCTGTGCATGTCATCCCTAACCATTCGATACTTACTTTGCAGCAAATGTAAAATGCTTAGAAAGAGATTGAGTTCTCTGAGGATGCCATATCAAATGTATTATTATTATTATTATTATTATTGTATACTGGTCTAAGCATGACGCTTGCTTTATAGCAGGTTTGTAGCTAACCCTTGGGTACTGATTCTATTTTGGTGAGTTGTACAGGGCTAAGACAGATGGGATTTTCTTAGGGTACTATTCACAAGACCTATTATCATCACCATTATTATTACTATTAATGCCTCTCGTCTCGCACGTGAACCTGTGTCGAATAGGTTACTCAGAATATAACAATAACACAACTGGATAGCTTCTCGAGAGATATATATCGTTCTAAGAAATTGTTATCTACATGACCGAAACGAGAAAGCGCTACACCAGCACCTTTCCCAGTCCCTACGTTGGCCTAGAGAAATTGAGAGGGCGTTGCCTAAAACTAGCCCTCAAGGAATTTCAGTGCGGCAGCACCATGCATGCATTAAGTGAGATGGGAGCTAAATCTTGCCTATATCGTGCCTTCCCTTCGGCAGACGGCAGCAGCGGTCGGAATGTGAGACATGCGGCTTGGTTTCCAAGGAAACCAGGAAACCAAGAAACCCTAGCCAGCCCTAGCAGTCTAGCTTGCAAACTAGCCGAGGCCGATTGCCGATTTGGAATGGATATGAGCAAGCAGCCCACGTGTGACAGCTCAAATGGGTGTACACAAAAGCCCAGGAACTTTCCCGGCACGACCAATTATGATGGTAGCCATTGGGCAATCGAGCTGCTTTCCTTATCAACTTATCAAGGACCCAACAGCTGACTTTGCTGTGGGGCTGTTTAATTAAATGATTTACAGCAAGTAATAGCTAAACATCTTCGGATAATCTGCAGTGAGACTGAAACTGCTGATGCCGCTATACGGAACACATGCAGAGCACCGACAAACCACTGTCACAGCGACTCAATCATTTTAGCTCCAGTGGCAAGCACGTGGTATGGAGATGATAGCCATGGCATAAGCTCGAACTTTGCAATCTAGTTGGCAGGTTCGTGTATTTCTGCAAGCAGTCTCTGATTGCTGATTTTAGATGGAAGTGATAGCGGCTTTCATGCTCTTATATTAATGTGGTTGAATCAGCTGACCTTACAATAAGATTGATGAAAAAGTTCGTGCACCGTGTGTTTTCCTAAATAAATATTAAATTCCTTAAACTATTATTTCATTAAATTACTATTAAAATCATGGCACAAGAACATTTTCCTCAACCTTATACTTTGGTTTTACTTAAATGATTCAGGACTAGCTTTCGGGAGATTTATTATGGAACATCTAGATAACATTAATGAAAATTCGCCGATTGCTGCTGATAATAGTACTATATCATAGTTATTACATAATTATAACCAAAAATTATGACAATAACAACCATCACAATAACCTATACACTAACAACAACCATCACAATACACTAATATCTCACGGTAATTGCAATGGCTATCTCTACAACGGAGTTTTCCAGGGGTCGAATGCACAAAACGTACTTCAGGTGGCGAGGCCATATCATAATCCCTGGAATTTTTATCGGCAAATAGGGCGTAGTACCCGCAAAACGATAAGAAGATAAGAAGCACTGCGTTGTTGCGCACACTCACTTGATATTTTAGCAATTTTGACGTATTCTGTTTCGCACCTCGTGAAACGGGTGTTACTTACAAGGTGCACCGCGAGAAGGTATACGTCACACACCTCACCGATGGTATCCAGCTTGTGTAAACCTTCGAAAAGAGATACCGACAGTTAGAAAAAGCCATTGACAAAAATAACTAGGGAAAGACTACTACTACTAATAATGCGCCGATTCTAACGGAAGACAAACTTGATAATGGACTAGCAGTTTGCACAGTAAATGTAATGTAATGTATCTCCAGTCAGTAACTCCACAAAGTCATAAAGACCATGTGGGTGTTACGCAGGAGAGTTTTATATAGCGCACTCACAGCCTAAGCGGCTTTCGGTACGCATTCGGTAGCCAACAGACTTCGTCTCACGCAACAAAGAGATAGTGGGAAGCATAGCAGAGTCAAGAGAGCAGTTGAGGTAGTGAGTAGCATAGAAGTAGCAGTTCAGGACCGCTGAGAAAGATATGCCACAGTCGGCAGTTGGAGAGTAGATGTCGTTGCGTAAGAATTGTGGAAGCAAGTTCCACAGTCTAGGACCTGCAGAGCTAAAGCTTCTGTCGCCAACTGTCTTTAAGCGGAGGAATGGGACGGCTAATTTATTGTTCCCACATGACCTGAGGGCGCGAACAGGCTGAAACTGATGCAGCAGTTCAGCTAGGTACGAAGAAGCCAAGCCGTGGCGGGCCTTGTGGGTCAGCGTAAGAACTTTAAGGCCTTCCATTGAAGCAGCGACTGCCGACAATGGAAGCGATGACAGAGGAGCCAGAGGCGAATCTCGTGAACCGGATGAAAAAAGCATCTGGTCTCAAATGTCATCGAAGAGCGAAAGCGGCTGGAAGTGCACGACGTCTGGATGCATCTCTGCATGCAGGCTCTTTCCAGGTTTGTAGTTAAGACAGATTGACAACTGCAGATTCCACGTATTCTACAGCAGCATTCCACACTGTGGCAGTGAAGCGTGACGTGCAAGTAAAACTCAGCACCGTCGCTCCTTTAAAAAGAGCCAGGGGTGGATGCAGTAATGGCTGCTGCGATCCAAACGTCGATAAGATGTGGCGCTCTGACAACGCTTGCAGCCAGGCTTTAAAATGCAATTAATGAGAAGGTTCTAATTTCAGACCAAAGGTGGCACTAAAGTAAACTTCTTTGTGGTACACACAAGGTTAATAGGCCTACATCCACAGGGATACATCTGGATACATCGGCGCCGTTACGGTCCAGGAACGTACAAGGCTTTCTCCGGAAGCGAGAAACTTCGAGAGCTGAGCCGGATGCGAAGCCACGAAAACCATGCTGTTTAGGCCAAGAAGCACCCGCAGAGCAGGCAAGCGATCCATAAATCAGCATTCGTTTTTGGATGGCTATTCATTCACTTCTCGACTATTACGAAGCCCTATTTCTTCTCAGTCCTTTCAAGGAAATAATTCCCACTTTCGACAAATTACGTTATGTATTTAGACATCTCTTTTGCTCTTTACTAGTGAGCTCACGTAAAACGTCTCTCTCACGCCTTTCAATGTCGCTCTCACCGTCTTCTCACTGAACAGAAATTTATTTTCCAGTCACTAGTGGCTTTACATCAGGCGGCACACGATTATTAGGCGTTCAAAGTAATCTAATTGTAGAAGCAGAAAGCTTTATGATGTCCGCATGGTGCTAGGTTTTTGCTTGACCCACCTGTATCACGACCGACGGGTTGAGCCGTAATGGCTCAATAGGTAAGGCGGTTGCTTTTCACGACCTCGACCCCGAGGTCGTGAGTTCGAATCCTGCGGTGGGCGATCCTTTATCGCCACTGCAAGCGGTGGTGATAGCAGTAAAGGCTCTTCTATCGCTATACAAAAGAGGCTGTTCAATCAAGTATTTTTTTTTACAAGCCATGATATAACTTCTAATTGAAACTGATTATAGTTCTACTGTGGTAGGCCATTATAGATGCGGACAGATGGAAATGTGATCGGGACACAAACTTGAAAACGAAATAGAGTCTACTGGTGTAAGGACTCAGCTTATTGAGCTATAATTCATTTTTCGAGACCGAAAATGTAATTCAGGCAAACGATTTTCGTATAGAAATTTTGTTAATGCTCTCTCATTTATCGTTCGTGCTGCTTAGACTACCGATTTCGTAAAATTGACACTTTCACTGGCGAGTCTCGGGATAGCAGCCGTGGACTTCGAAAATACAACACACTTGAGCTGAGCAAACGTTAAAATTGAACATCGATAGTCTTGACACTTTGCGGAATGCTGACCTTACCTGTAACTGTGGACCGCGGCAATGGCGTGGGCCGCGACGATGGCGTGGGCCTCGGCAATGATGTGAGCCCACGTAGGTCACACTCTCGGCATCGCCGGGTCAAGGACAGATCCAACAGCTCTGAGCCACTGGTTTGACGGTTTCTTGATATTGACTGCCACCCGGCGAGACACCTTACTTTTGCACAGGTATTCTTACAAGGTAGATGAGCTCCAGCCTGCGACACTGTGACACAGTGATTGTTTTTTTGCTAAAACAGAGGCATGAATAGCATTCGACGTCCGTCGACCCCTGAGCATCTGAAGTACTCTTATAGACCATTACTGATAAAATTACACGATTCAGTCCGAAAATAAATTCATTTTTACAAACACCTAGACCTGCTTTAAACGAATATTCATAGAAAACAGTTGGCGAAATACTAATTTCAAAGAAAGCCACCGACGTGCCCAGCCTCGCCAATCGGACAGCATATGAATGAAAGGACGTTATTTGCCGATTCATGTCGCCCAGGGTCGGAGGGGCTCAATTCTGATCGCATTAGTAACTAAGTGAGCCGTGATGGCACACTAGGTAAGGCGTTTGCTTTCACGACCTCGACCCTGAGTTCGATTCCTGCGGTGGGCGATTCTGTATCGCCACTGCAAGCGGTGGTGATAGCCGTAAAGGCTCTTCTGTCGCTATACAAAAAGAGGCTGTTTAATCAGCTAGGATTTATTATTATTATAAGTCTCCCTTCTATTATCCATCCGATTATTTTGATTCAGCTAATAACTTGGAGGTGCCGCGTGAGCTTATTTGGACGATGGATTAAAAATTTATAGCTGATAAATTACGGAATGCTTGGAGATTTGGAGGTGATGCACGAGCTGGGGCGATAAGTAGGACTTAATATATGGGTTATATATTCTAGCATTTGATCGAAGACGCAACTGTCCAGCAAATCACGCCCCCCAATCGAAACTGTGCTTGCTCGGAGAATCACTGACCATCGCTGACGCACCGTCGTTTCGTGGCACCCTTTTCGAAATACATTAACTCTGCGATCGGTGAAACCCGATTAGAAAGAGATACGAGAAGTGACCCGATTAAGACTATTATTTTTTATTAATTAACCGGAGAGGATTAACAAAATCCGCGACAATGACGCTAGACAACGTGAGAAATTTTCAAAAGCAGTCTCAAAGTTCTGTATATGTAAATTATTCACGAAACGAATCACATACCTCTTTCCATTTCAAATGCAGTCGGCCACTGCGGTCGGTCTTCGAGCTTCGGTCTTTTATCGCTTTCGTCGTGCGGCACGACTTCGAGGGACATGTTTCTCCAGGCTTCAATTTCCGTTCGGCCAATGCAACGCCGTCAATGTAAAACGTAGCCTTAGAGGACGTGCGCCACTGCAGCACGTTGACATGCCGTTTTATCCACGGTTTCGAAGGTGAGCGTTCCTCTGTATATACCTCCTGGTCATCGTGAAGGTGTGCACAAATTTCATTACAGAGCACGCCTATTATCGAGAACACACGGCCGAAGTGATGACGCGAGATATAACACGTGATATTAACACCCCTGGCTCCTATTTGGGCCGTTCGTCGGTCCGTTTGAGGCAGTAATTTGTCCAATTGGACTGATAATCGCTCCTCTATGAACACAAGGTCATTTGCTTCAGCTGGCGGCGAGCTGTCGTTTGGACACGACTGCGAAATGCTACAGTTCTCTGGTGCCGCGTCACTCATCTCGTCGGTTGTTTCACTGCACTCAGATACCTGCTCTGCAATGATATTCCTTCACCCTTCGTCGCCTTGTTCGATTGGAGAGTCAGTCGACGGACAGTCAGCCCATCTGAGGCTGTTCCACGAGCAAAGTGTTAACCTCGTGAGCTTGAGGCTCCGGTACCATTTCTCGACTCCGTCGAAAAAGAACTTGGACTAAAATAAGCATGCCAGAATCCAACGTCACTAGCAGCTTTCAGAAAGAATACAGCAGCAACCAATCTAAAGAATTCGAGAACGGCTGCTAGATGGAGGCTTAAAGGCATTGGATAAATAGTGTATACCGGAGCATTAACCGGAGTATTAATGGGCCCGAGGAATAACTTCAATTCACCCTTTTCCAAAATATGCTGCACGAGGCCGAAGCTTGCAGTAGTCAATGGAAGATCCATTCACTGCATATTGACTCGAACTTACGACCTGGGCCGTGAAAAGCGAGCGAGCACCTTACTTCCTAGGCTAAGAGGGTGAGTGGATGGCAAGAGTATACTGGAGCAAATTCTCAGCCATGGGCTGTGGATACAGTGCAAAGCTCACGGTACCAACAGCCTTCGGGAGCAGAAATGTGAGAGGTGATTTATTATCTGGAGTGCGGTAATTAGGCTGAAGCCGGTGCAGCAGTTCAGCCAGATACCGAGAGGCCAGGGCGCTCCCGGTTGCTTGAGTCAACCTGACAGGTTCGCTCTCCTATCGGTAAGAATAATAGTAATTGAAATTTGTGTAAAGCGTCCAACGGCAGTCAAATCTCTTTCCGGGTACGCAGCATATGCTAAAAAGAAGTGCGAGTCCATAAGTTTGTCGCAGCCTACAGGACTTGGACATATGTAATGTATCTCCATCAGTAACTCCACAAAGTCATAAAGACCATGTGGGTGTTACGCAGGAGAGTTTTGTATAGCGCACTCACAGCCTAAGCGGCTTTCGGTACGCATTCGGTAGCCAACAGACTTCGTCTCACGCAACAAAGAGATAGTGGGAAGCATAGCAGAGTCAGGAGAGCAGTTGAGGTAGTGAGTAGCACAGAAGTAGCAGTTCAGGACCACTGAAAAAGATGTGCCATAGTCGGCAGTTGGAGAGTAGTTGTCGTTGCGTAAGAATTGTGGAAGCGAGTTCCACAGTCTAGGACCTGCAGAGCTAAAGCTTCTGTCGCCAACTGCCTTTAAGCGGAGGAATGGGACAGCATACATGACTTACTACGAATATGAGTTTTTCGGCCGGGGAATGTCAGGCATTGTCAATATTGAGAGCGAGGCTTCGAGTTACTCCCGATTTTCCTTTAACAACTGACCTGGTCTAAAGTTGATTCAGTTTGAGGATGCCAACTCCCATTTAAGTGCCAATGTCAGCAGTACAATCTAGTTGACGTTAAGCATCAGGCGAAGCCCGATCTCGCCAGTGCAGCCATAAGTAGCTAGTAAGACGAGTAGGTTGCTATTGTCGGAGCACGGAGGCCCATCGGCTCCCTTCTCCCTGTGAACCCCCGAAACGACTACCGGAACTGCCCGAGATTAATTGTGGGAGCCTCTAGCTTTGTGCTGCGAATTTGGCCCGAGGATTTGTCAGCATTTACTTTTGATTCCTGCCTTTTGCATTCGCAATGGGTCGATAGTTGTCCTTTCAGCAAGTTATATAACAACAACAATAATAAATTTGTTATAGCGTCCTCAGAGAACTCAACCTCGTTATAGGCACTTTACACTTGCTGCACAGAAAGCACGATCGAATGGTTAGTGGTAGCATGCTCAATGACAACAAGCACAACATGGTTAGAGGTGACATGCACAGCATCAGCATGCAAATGCGGTTAGTGGCAGCATGCACAGTGTCAGCACACATGAGCACACAAAGAACGAATCAAGCGGACTCACAAAATGCTGTGATAAACAGATGTGTCTTTAGTTTCTTTTTAAGTGATCAAGTTAGGAGATGTCATGACACAAGCTAGTAAGCTCGATACTTTGGGAGCATAATAAGAATAATAATAACAACATTCGATAAAGTGCAGTCAGAGAACTCAATCTCTTTCTAGGCACTTCACAATTGCTGCAAAGGAGGCACGATCAAATTGTTAGTGGAAGCATGCTCAATAAACAACAAGAATAACATGGTTAGGAGTGACATGCACAGGGTCAGCATGCAAGTGTGGTCAGTGGCAGCATGCAATAGTGTCAGCAGGCATAAGCGCATTAAGGACGAATCACAGGAGCCCACTCAATGTTACCATAAATAGATGCGTTTTTAGTTTCTTTTTAAATGTGGTCAAGTAAGGGGATGTCGTGACGCAGGTCGGGAGTGAGTTCCAGACTTTAGGAGCATAAGAACTTGAGGCATGATCTCCAAAGGATTTGAGATTTGCATGAGGTACAGTTAAACAGTTAGATTCCGAAAAGTAGGTGGAACGATGCTTAGCCCAGTGGGGGAGTAGGTCTGAGAGATTATCTGTAGGCAAAGAATAAAGGGACCTAAAAGTAAGCGACAAAACCTTGAAGTCGATCCGTTGCTTGACTGGTAGCCAGTGCAGTCGGCGAGAAGTGGTGTGATGTGGCAACTGTGATGCTCACGACAGACAATCCTAGCTGCAGAGCTTTGTACCAGCTGTAAGCACCTGATTGCACATGCCGGTAGGCCAGCAAGCAGTGAGTTACAGAAGTCAAGACGGGATATCACAAATGCATAGACCAATTTAGATGGGTATCCCTTTCTAAACGAGCCCGAATTTTTTGCAATGCTATGTAGCTGAAAGTAGGCAGGCTTATCTGAAGAGCTGATGTTGTCATCCAATGAAAGGTCACTTTGGAACATGACACCTAGATTGTGAGTGGATTTAACAGGAGATATGCTGGCACAGCCAATTTTGAGAGTTAGCCATTCCGATTTCTGAATCACACTTGGTTTGCCCATAGCTAGTAAGTAGGTTTAATCATAATTTAACTTAAGAAAATGTGCCGCCATACATGTAGGTAGGAATTAAAGACACGGTCTCCAAGCGATTTGAGGTCCATACGAAGTATGGAAAGTAGGTAAACGATTATATTCCGAAAACTGGGTTGCCATAGAATTAATGCCACTGGTGCCAAGACTAGGTAAACAGCCCCGTAGACCGGTCAGAGAGTTGAGAGAGAGAGAGAGAGAGAGAGAGAGAGAGAGAGAGAGAGAGAGATGAATATGTTCGCCTTCGGACAATTTTCTTAGCATACTGAGTGAGAGAGAGAGAGAGTGAGAGAGACAAAGGCAGGCATTTACAGACATCGTGCTACACGATTGGGGGCCATAATGCGCTATGGCTAATAAGCACTGCAGCTCATGTGCTGCTATGCATGCCACTGGGCTTGGCAGTCCTCCGGACCACAGGCTTGCGTAGATGCGCTAGCACTGCACAACCCAGATTACTCACTGGTTGGAGTTTCGCTGCAGGGCTGTCCGGTTGCCAACCACTGCAGCTTTCTGCCTCTGCTCAAATAAGGCAGTTGAATCAGCTACCTTTCACCTTTTCAAAAGCAAGGCGCACGTTGGCAGCATTTCCCAATGTTGGCTGCTTCCGTGGTTGTAAGAACAAGGTCAAAAAACCCCAGAGGTTCAGCGTTTGTGTGTTAAAGGCTGAAGAAGCCGCAATGGCTCGGATCAACGTTGATCGTTTATCAACGTTGATCGATCTCGGATCATCGTTAATCAACGGATAAAGTTCGAGTAAAGTTCTTACCCTGGCCCGAAAGGCTCTGGCCATGGCTTGGCTCCAGCCTGCTGTAACAGCATGCAGAAATAGTTGAACAAAAACCACATCACCAAAAAAAAGTACTCAACTGGTAACTGGCTATCAGAGCTCACCTGCCGACTAAGTGCTGACAAACAGACAGTAGAGAGGGATGCCAGTGTACAGAAGTGTTGAGTCGTTAGTGGGAGGCTAGTGTTAAGTTCTTACGCTGACCCACAAGGCCTGCCACGGCTTGGCTCCACCTTACCTGGCCGAACTGCTACAACAGTTTCAGCCACCTCCCCATAACCTCAGGTCCTGTATGGACAGCAGATTAGCTGCCCCGTTCCAACGCTTGAAAGAATGGCCGTTGGCGAGAGAAGCTTTTGCTCTGCACGTCCAGGACTGCAGTCAAATTCCCAAAATTCTTAGGAAACGACATCTACTCCTCCTGCTGCCGACTGTGGCACATCCTGTCCAGACGACCTGAGCTGCTAATTGCAAGCTCCTCACTACCTCTCAGCAGCCCTCCTGACTCAGCTATGAGCTACTGAGTTTCTCTTTGTTGCGTAAGATGAAGTCTGCTGCCTGCCGAATGCGCACCGGAGGCTGCTTAGTGCTCTGTAGTAAACTCTCTCGTCATGACACTCAGATAAGTCTGTGTGGCTTCGTGGAGCTGCAGACACGGATACATTGCATTACATTACACTGCATGCTCAACAAAGACCCGTGGTCATTTTGATAACCAAAAGTTGACATTCTCGTTACTTTACAACCAGGGCCGCCGATGCACCGTCCGTTGGGGTTACGTACTGCATCGGAAACAAGGAGCCAACTTAGGCAAGCAGTCTGTCTACAGGAGTCTGTCCCCAGTCTAATCTTCGACCAGCCAATCAGATGCGAGAGATCGCGTCAGCTGCTTCGCTGGTATGGGCTTTCTCGGATCGCGACCGGGCGAGCGTAATAACCAAGTTTGGACAGCAGCTTACTACTCGACTCGTCGCCGGCTGCCAGCGGGCGGCCCTGAGCGACACACTGAAACTAGTGGGAGGACCGATGTAAGTACGCCGGTCGGGCGCGCTGGGGCCGGCTCAAACTTGAGAGCGAGCGAGGGCCGAAGGCACTTGAGGTGGCACCGAGCGCGTGCAGACGAGCGAAAATGGTCGCAACGTGGGCATACACCAGCAGCACAATGCTGCCGCGAAATCGCTCACAGCAGCCTGCGCGGGCACCGTCTAGGTATTCCGCCAAGCAGGCGCCGCACGCCCGGGTGCCGCCGCTGACTAGGCGCGAGTCACGTGACCCAGGGCGGCCGAGCACCCGAAGCTTCCTCCTTCAACCTCGGAGCTGCCCTTTAGAACGCAGCGAGCGAGCGAGCGATCGAGCGATCGAGCGCCTGTACCGTGCACATTCGCGAGTCGTAGCGGCTCAGCGCTTCATCATACGATTCTCCAATTAAGAGTGCTTTGTTTAGGACCGTAGGCCACCGCTGCTTCGTAGCCGCTGGCGGGCTCGCGGCAGTTGGATACCGTTTACGACTTTAACTGGCCGCCCGACCCTCATGTCTCTCTGTCCCATGCGCAGCTGACTGTGTAAGATGGGCCTACGCTGGAACCGGGCTTCCCGTTCTGGGCCTGGCAGCGGCAGTAACAGCAGTCGCACTGCAGGCTCTACTCGACGAAGAGGCCTAGTTACATCCCCCTCCCAGCTGCTGCTGCCTGCGCAATGGCCGCCCGCCGAACGTAGACGGCCAGTACGGCGTCGTAGGAGTCGGTAGATCCAGCCGACAGCAATTACTTTATGGCTCGCTGACTTTTCTCCCTATTTAAAGCATTTACACAACTGATAACGGTGACATTCAAGTCCGAACCGAACCGAAGGCAGGATGCCAAGCACCGATAAGAGCGTCGGGTTCCTGGGGGCGGGCGGCCGAGCCCCTCCCTGTAACGGTCTAGAATGCGTACAGCCAACGCCCGGGGCAAGTGAAATTTGCGAAAATGACCCCAAAACGGCCTGTGCACAGCCTAGCGAAGCACCACGTGCCGGCTGCCGCCGAGTCTGTCAGGCTCGGCTCCCACTTACCTGGCCTCCATCTTCGCCACGGCTGGGAAAACCCGTCGTCGTGGCGAGTTAGTAGGCTGGAACCACAGCTGTTGGTCGCACATGAAATCGATCTACACTCGCGGCATGTTAAGCGCCTGATTATACATATTATAATTAATATTTATTATAACAAGAGATTAGGTTCTCTCAGCGTTTTTATGGGGGAAGGTTGATGGCTGAATCGGTTCCGGCTTGTAAACCTGCTCAAATGCAGGAGGCTGGATTGTGCAAGATTCAGTCAGCATTGATACAGGTGTACAACGACCTACTTAGGATGCAGACACAGGTAGAGTGTCTCTGCTTGTTTTGCTCGATCTTTCGGCAGCTTTTGATACTGTCGATAATCAAGTCCTTCTTGAACGCAACGTGTCATCTCGCCTTGGTATCACTGGAACTGCAATGCAATGATTCAGGTCCTAGCTCAGTACTTCAGAGACTCCAGAGTATTGATGTGAATCCTTCGTGGAACCTTAGAAATATGGAGTACCTCAGGGCGCGGTGCTTAGTCCTGTTTTTTCCACGGTTTATACTCTCCCTCTTGCCGATGTGATTGCCAAGTAAAATCTAGGCTTTCACTTCTACGGATATGACACTCAATTGTACCTTTGCTTTGATCCCTCCCAGCCCTCCAGCATGTCGAATTCTTTCAACTCAATTGCTGCATGTATTGATGATATCCGCACATGGTTGGTAGCAAACTTTCTAAAAGTGAATGATGGTAAACCCAACTTACTAGCTATCGGCAAACCAAGTGTGATTCAGTAATTGGAAAGGCTAATGCTTAAAATCGCCTCTGCCAGCATATGTCGAGTTAAATCTGCACGAAATCTAGGTGTCAAGTTCCACATTGACCTTTCATCAGATGAACACATCAGCTCCACAGTCAAGTCTGCCTGCTGTCAACTACATAATATCGCTAAAATGCTGGCTTGTTTAAACAGGAATACCACATTTAAGTTGGTCCATGCATTTGTGACATCCTGTCTTGACGTCTGTAACTCCCTTTTTGCTGGTCTACCGGCCTGTGCAATCAGACGATTACAGCTGGTGCAAGACTGCAGCTAGACTTGTCTGTCGTGAGCTAGGCAGTTGCCACATCACACCACTTCTCGCCGACCTGCACTGGCTACCAGTCAAGCAACCGATCGACTTCAAGGTTTTGTCAATTACTTTTAGGTCGCTTTATTCTTTGGTTTATCTTAAGCTTATCTCTCAGATCTACTCTCCCACTAGGCCAAGCATCGTACCATCCCGCTTTTCGGAGTCTAACTGCTTAACTGTACCTCGTACAAAAAACTCAAATCCTTTAGAGACTGTGCCTTTAGTTCGTATGCTCCCAAAGCCTGGAACTCGCTACCGACTTGCGTTACGACATCTCCTGACTTGACGACTTAAAAAAATGAAAGCACACCTATTCACGACAGCATTTAAGTGGGGTCCCTGTGATTCGTCCTCTATGTGCTTATGCATGCTGACACTCTTGCATGCTACGACTAACCACACCTGCATGCTGACTCTGTGCATGTCTACCCTAACGATTTTATTCACGTTGTTTATCAAGCATGATACCACTCACCATTCGATCGTGTTTATTTTGCAGCCAATGTAAGGCACATAGAAAGAGATTGAGTTCTCTTGGAGAGCTGGCCGCCTCCTAGCTGCCAGGAAGGTCACGCCAGGGACGAGTCCCGGCGGACCTAGGCCAATCGCAGTGATTGTACCTCACCATTTTTCGTAATCAAAATCTGTTCCCACCTACCCATCGGTAGGAACAGGTAGTGGTGTGGTGGCACGCGGTGATGCCACGTAATGAAAATGTAATTCATGTGCACAGCGACCTCGGAGAACTTAATCTCGAGCCCAAGATCTCAGTAATAAAAGGTCGAGCACTTTTGACCTCTTAGCAAAACCGGTGTCTAATTCACTAGAGATAGCTGGCGTAGTCACAATTAAGGATGACAAAAGCTTAAGTTGAGTGTTTACTCTGATACTGATATTCAGCTAGCAGCTGAAAGGCTAGCTCCAATTCTGGTGGAGTGCACTCAGCCAATGCCTGATAATCAAGCAATTTATCAAAATTTATTTATTTTTATTTGATAATTTGAGCACGAGATCCAGCCAATGCCTGATAGATAATCTGATCAAGGAAAGCCTGAAACTCATTCACAATGCAATTGTGACTGGTCACTGGTAACTGCTGTTTGATGTGCTAGTAATAATATTACTAATACTAATACATTTGTATAGTGCTATCAGAGAACTTAATTTCTTTTTGGGCACTTTGCATTTGTTGCAAAGGAAGCATGATCGACTGGTTAATAATGGTAGCATGCTCAAGAACAACATGCATTTGCAGGCTGACTCTGTGCATGTCTACCCTAACGATGTTATTTATGTTGTTTATCAAGCATGATACCACCCACCATTCGGTCGTGTTTATTTTGCAGCAAATGTAAAGCACCTAGAAAGAGATTGAGTTCTCTGAGACGCTTTATCAAGTGTATTATTATTATAATTAAAATGGTTAGAAATGGCATGCACAGCATCAGCGAGCAAATATGAGTGGCAGCATGCTCAGTGTCAGCATACATCAACCATTACGCAAGGTATAACCAGTCTTCAAGTGCACTGATCAAGTGCACTAATTAGGAGAGGAAAAGAAAATTTCTATCAGAATTATTACCTTCGATTTATAATTAATAGCAAACGCAAGATTTTACAATCTGTGAAGCTGACGGGACACTGATGACCTGAAAACAGACAGTGCAGACAGAGCTGGAGTAATTTCACATAAACCAGCATTATTATTATTATAGCCCAATCTCATTCCCAGTATCTTTTAATGCGCACTCGGTTGCCAAAAGACTTTTTAATAACAATAATAATAACACTTGATAAAGTGCCCTCAGAGAACTCAATCTCCTTCATGGCGATTTACGGTTGCTGCAAAGGAAACGCGACCGAATGGTTGGTAATAGCATGCTCAATAAACAACGAGAATTACTATAAGAATTATGAGGTTCGATTTATTATTACTACCAAAAGCAAGATTTTACAATCTGTGAAGCAGACACTGATGACCTGAAAACAGAAATTCAGACAGAGCAGGACCTACATGTGACTACAAAGGGCCATCCATGCCAGCGAAGACGAACCAGCATAGTCAATGTACGTCATAGTAAAAGTAAACCTAAGCAAGCCTATATCCCAGCAGCCCACACTATTACCAACTTACATTTTGAAACCAACTAGAGCTGCATATATAGCCGGACAAAAGCTTGCCCGCTTTCCCCGACCTTTGCTTATTATAAGTTTTCCTCGCAAGAAATAATTTGATTCAGAATGTCGTTCTGACAGTTCCACGTATGCTGACGCGGCAGATCGGGCACGTGGTCAAGGCTGGAGAGCACTCAGCACAGCACACGAGATGACCGCATGGCAGGAAAACGATGCCGACCACCGAGTCCATGCATATCTTGCATGTGAGCTGCATTTTGGATTGACGGTTTTCTTCTACAATAAAGCAATACAACACAATACAATAGAGTGGCTTCTATAATGAAATATCTGTGACCTATGCCACTCTGAGAGTGAGTGCAAAGCACAAAATACATACACAGTTTGTTCTTGCCCAAGAAACTATCGAAGCCTCAGCAGACCTCATTGAGGGTAGGTCATATAGAGAGGCCTAACTTAACGACACGTGACATGCAGGGCGTTAGAGAATCAGTAATCACAGCCGGGAGTTTTAGCTGCTAATCGTCGTGCAACAGCTTGCAGTTCTAGACATTTCTTGCTGTTCACAAATGTCGCAAGGGTCACACCTTGCCAAGTTAGTTTATGACTCCTGACTAGGATTTCGGATCGTTTAGATTTATCAAGTCGAACATACTAGCCGTTTCGGCCAGCCACCACGAGGCTATGGAGAGGGGGTGATATTGGTATATCCTTCAACTACCGAGTCGATTCGGTCCAAAAGTGCAAGACAGTTCATCTAAATGAAACTGAAAAGGCTTGTTGTGTACACATATTGTAGCCAGAATTAATCAGTGACGATAAATTGAGAAGAGCAGCCACACGATGGAAGAGCAGGCAATGAGGTTAGTGCCTGTAGCATGGAGGTAGCAGCAGCTCGGGGGAGGGGAGGGAGTGTGGTAGCAGCAGCTCAGGGCGGCTGGAAAGAATAGACAGACCGAATGATGTCGTTACATACATAATGCCAAACTGTGAAAGGCATAATCTGATTGCGAAACGTTTAAACGTCAGGCAGGCAGTTATCAAAAAGGACACCCGAATCACAAGCACTTGAAGATGGCTGAAATACGGCACCTTCGTTTAGAAGGGCCAGACCTCTAGCACCAGCTATAAGTCTAGGACCTAGTCGTAAAGCTGGTACCAGAGGCTTAGCTCTTCTAATCGTCGGTGCCGTAATGCAGCCATCCTCAAGGAAATTTGCTTAAGCTAAAAGATAATAAAATTGAACTCCTCTTTATAGAGTCTAGGGTGTCCTATGAGGAGGATTATTGATTTTATTATCCCTTATCTTGAGCACATTGGCCGACATCCAGGATCGATTGTCGGCAAGCAGCAAAACACTCAGTTTGCCAGTCACCGTAGCTATTAGATGAAAATATATTCTACTGGGTGTAGTCGGCTCGTTTCGTTGTATAGAAGATCAAACGTCACGTGATTGCAGGAAGTCGTGTGAATATCGGTATCCCAATCTCAGCCTCCGTGTGCATATTCGGGGGATAGCGATGGGTGAAGTACTGACTTCCTGCTTCGTGAGATACCAACAAAAGAGTTGACTTCCACTCACAGTATGGACTGAACACCGACGGGCAAGAACGATTCAAGCCATACCAGAGACCAGTCAGCTGATCAGTCTAGATCAGGTTGTTCTCAATCAAGGACATTCTGATCAATACCAAGGTCAAAGTCGCCGATCGATCAATCTGGATCGACGCTTTACAGCAAACTCCACACCAACACTGGTGATACATAGAAAGTCGCCAATTAGTCGGAAAACAGCAGTTTCAGAGGACCGGTGTCCTCGAATCCAGACCGTAATTTAAAAAAGTCACCTTTTGTCAATATGATCTAAGGGAGAACTAAACTAGAAAATAAATCACAAAAGTCAAAGCAAATTAAATGCGCACTTTATCAATGTTCAGTTTCCCTAGCCCCTTAATTTTAACATCATTCTTTAATTTTAAATCCATCACAATTGACAATAATAATGGTAATACTGATCCTAACAAATTTACATAGCACCCAAAAGAACCTATTTTTTCTAAACAATTACATCGGCACAAATAGGGTCGACTACTAACAGATGACAATAACAATACATTTGCATCAATTGACAATAATAATGGTAATACTGATCCTAACAAATTTACATAGCACCCAAGAGAACCTATTTTTTTCTGGACAATTACATCGGCACAAATAGGGTCGACTACTAAGAGATGACAATAATAATACATTTGCATCAATTGACAATAATAATGGTAATACTGATCCTAACAAATTTACATAGCACCCAAGAGAACCTATTTTTTCTGGACAATTACATCGGCACAAATAGGGTCGACTACTATGCGATGACAATAATAATAGATTTGCATACTGCCCTCGAATAACTGAATCTCATCCTAGGCACTTTACAGATGCAGTAATAATAATGAACTTGATAATAATAAATAAAGTATGACCAAATGACTAGCGGTAACATTTGCAATGTGATCAAGTTTGAACTTGTTAGATGTGACGTGCACAAGGTCAACATGTAAAAACAGCTAGCAGCAGCATGCACAGAGTCAGCACGCATAAGCACAAGAGACGAATCACAAGGACCCACTAAATGCTGACATAAACGGGCATGTTGTAAGCTTCTTTTGAAACGTCATAATGAGAGCTTGGATGTTTAAGGCTAGTAACTAACACCCCAGGGCAAAAATTAAGCCAACCGACAGCCATTCGGAACCGACAATCGGAAAGGGCATTTGGAAGCCAGCAACAAGAAAAGGCTACTTTTCGAGCAGACGACGCACACAAGCACCGCAGCAGCAGCTGCTTTCATCACCTTCCGGTGCCACACTCCTGACTGGCTCCTGCAGAGGTGGCAGAGCCCTGGCGGATAGCGAGGCCAGAGGCTGCAAGGCAGGTAACGAGCTACCGCTCGCTCCTCCTGTCATCATCGGTGCACTGGCCGCCATGGCAACGGGCAACGCCGAGCAACTGCTGCTTCCGGCTGCAGACAGCTGGGAGCTGCTGCCATCATCTCTCGGCAGGCTGACGACGACGAGAGGGTCAGACGGGGCAGCTCCTCGCCGAGCTGCGGAGGGACGGCGGCGCAGAGAGAGAGAGAGAGCAGCAATGTAACTCATTTGCAGCGGCACGGCCAGACTCCTGCTCAGCTCATTCACAGGCCCAGCAAGTCGGCTCGAAAACATTCAAAAGTCTACGTATTTATAATATAATGATTAACGTATGTGTGTGCGTACATTATACATTATTTTAATTGTCATAATAACTACAACGTAATCGGCCGCTTTCATCGCGACTCTGGAGCTGAGCACTAAGGAACTCAAGTTACCAACGTGGTGACACACAAGTGACAAACTCGTGACACGGACAATCAGCACGATGACGGTTCAAGCCAACAGTTCAAGCCTGCATTCAGCAGCAGGTATAGCAAACTCACTGGCTGCACGGAGTGAGCTCAGAGTGAGTACATCAACTAGCTGCCATCTACGATAAAACATCTGCGATAAAACGCAGAGCGCCACGAGGGAGCCGAGGCCGAAGGCAGCGGCCTGCTGCTTGCCTTGCAAGCATGACAAGTGAGTTTCTTTGCTCAGCTTGCAGCTATCAAAGGATTTCAGAGCACGTGACATGGACGCAGACCAATGACAGAAATCCGAGATGCAAACAAACAAAGCAAAAGCTGCCATCTTTGCTGTTGCACATCATTGCTCCTCTTCCTCATCATCATCATCAGGTCACTCAACCTAACTTAGGTTAGGTTGGCCCAGTTAGGTGCTCGCCTCTGAAGACCTAGGTCGTCAGCTAGTCTCCTGTGGCATGCACGAAGCACTTCGATAGAAGTTCTCTTGAGGCGATGTATGAATGTATTCTAAATATTTTTTATTCATATTTTACCAGCCTCTTTTGCAACAGTTCTGAACTAAATGCAACAGCAAACAAACAATTCTGAACAAACAGAAACAGTTCTGAACTAAAAGTACAAGATACATTTTCCACACATCTACGTGCCAAGCTTGAAACGACAGTGCTAGATGGGCAATAAGTCATAATCCCACATCAAGCATATTTCTGTAGGCAAACTAGCCAATGGACATGCCTCAATGCCAGAAAATGTTAAGTGCTTTAAAGACTTAGTCATCTTCGAACACAAACCTAAGGTGGCATCCACTCATTAACTGCCTCCCTCTTACCGAGCAGACGGTGCGCTGAAAAAAGGAATTATAATTCGCTTGCATAGCACCCCAAGAGAACCGAGATCCCTAATCGGGCGATTCACATAATTCCACAGGGGCGCGAGCCGGCGACCTCGGTCATCTAATTCATTCACCTTGACCTTGGTCGAGGAGAAAACCTGAAACGCCACTAGAGTGAGGCTAGAAACGCAGTTTTTGTGACACTCCTTCAAGCCTTGAAGTCGACTGAACTACAGCAAGCAGAGCCCAGACACGCAGACGACGAGTGCTGGCTTGTTTTTCGTAGGCACATGCTGCGTACTTCCATCTCAAGAGGCGTGAGGGAGGTGAGGGGCTGGACTCAGCAGTCAAAGAGTCGACACAGTCGAATACCCAGCTCTAAATTTGGTCGGTTGCGACTGCAACTCTCAAACATTGAGCATGTGACGAGAAAATTGCACTAGACTAAGACTCGGGTGGTCATGTGAGGTCAACAGATGCCACAGAATAGATAGTCACAGGAGTCAGCGCAGAAGTCACTTGGCAGTTTGTTAAGAGCTCGATGGCTCGCGAGTCACGAGAAACGGTCGGAGAGTCAGACTTCCCTTCGAGCTGAGCTCGCTTACCTGTGGCGGCCTGGGCTGCAGCAGCTGTTCGCTGCTTCTCGTCGTGAGTAGCAAAGACTTCGGCCAGCAGTTCCTCGGGTCCCTCGTGGTCACGGCCCACGCTGGCCAGGCGCTTTTGGACCACCTCCTTGACCAGGTCGAGCGGGTAGTCCATTTGAAGCAGGATGCGAACCTTTGGCGAATCCATGCGAGCTCGAATCTCGCGTGGATCCACGGCGAAGCTCGTTGTCTGAGCACCAACACTGGAGGGTGGCGCCTCACGGACCTGAAGAGTGGAACCAGCACTCAAAGTGTCAACCTGCTGTGGTGTCACCCTGCCATGGTGTCACCCTGTCGGGCAAGTAAGGTTGTTATCAGAGCCAAAATCTATCGAATAACTATTCAAAATCAATCCAGTGAAAAGCAGAAATTTTTCTTGCATCATTTGAGACAAGCAGAGCTGAACTAGCATTTCGAATTTCACTCCTATACGTGAAGTATTAGACGAGTTATGGAATTTACAAGGCAACAACCTACCGTGGAAATGAAGCTGTATAACTGTCACAAGAATGCACCATAACAAGCATCACGTATGTATCTCTATCTACCACGGTTTGAAAAGTTGGAATACAAGTCTCATATAATGTTGTGATCGGTCAATTTGATTCGTAGATTTGTTACTTCCAGTTCACATCCGTGTTAGCCGTGGTTTGCATAACCCTGTTTCATTTCATGCAGAAGTTGTCTGAACTTTAGATTCCAGTTCTAACATATTTGTCTTTTGAAAGGTGCCATCAACAAATTTACGATTTTCGGACACATTTTCTAAATATTTTCTTGACATTCTTCCATTAGTCAAGGACATGAATGCCAACACAGACAACTAAGGCACATCGTCAATGGAGATTCTGCAGTACCGGCCGGACACAACCAACGTC
Organism: Cristatella mucedo; assembly: GCA_009760855.2. Taxonomy (NCBI): domain Eukaryota; kingdom Metazoa; phylum Bryozoa; class Phylactolaemata; family Cristatellidae; genus Cristatella; species Cristatella mucedo. The sequence continues at coordinate 722,845 of WPIO01000160.1, forward strand.
ACGAGGTGGCTGTGACTGAGGAGGTGGGCGGTTCAGCTATGTGACTCCCTTGCTGAAGAAGCTCTGATGACTCTTGGTTGATCGAATGAAAAACAGGAAAATTATTATACTGACCCAGATGGCTCCCACTTAGGCTCAGCTCCTTCATTCTTAAGTTAGCTGCAGCCACAGTTTCAGCCTCTTTGTGACCTCAGGTCTTCTATGGACAATAACGTAGCTGTTCAATCCCTCTGCTGAAAGACCATTTGCAAGAGAAATATATTACAGACACACTGAGCTGGCAACCTACGCTTGAGGCAAACCATACCTGATGACGTTGGACGAACTCTGATCCCTTCACTTGAATCAGAAACTGGCAAGCAGGCGAGCGTCGCACGTGCTCAACCCATGGGTCACAGTTCGATTTCCCATCTGCCACAACGCAGTCACAAAAGAAGCATTTGACTGCATCCTCATTGCCTACAACGTACATCGTCAGTGACGATGTGCTTTCGTCAGCAAGAACAAATCAAACAGCACCAAGAACTCGAATCAAAGTCTAATCAACTAATCAAAGTCTCTACAGCATGTACAATTTCAAAACAACGAACAAAGGTGATCTCATTGCGATGCCACTAACTGCCTGGGTCTTTGCCCATAGGCAAGGTGCTTTCACTAAGCGATACACGTAGTGGGTTCGGGAGAAAAAGTGAGCGATCGGTTATTGTCCACTGCAGGTGACGCATGATTGCCATTAAGACTCTTCCGCATCGATGTAAGACAATGAGGCTATAGAATCAGCCGCAACTTCACTTTACTTAACCGAGGCAGCCGAATGTCTATGAGCCACTGCAAAAGAAGTCGCCATTATATTTCAAAGTAGCTATTCAATAAATAAATAAAAAAATTATAGATATATATATATGTATATATATATATATACATATATATATATATATATATATATATATATATATATATATATATATATATCAATATAAAATCTGACACATAACAAGAGTCGAAATTATGAACACTCGTACGTTCGGATATTCGAAGTACATTCGGATTCTGTAAGTACACCGACCGACAAACATGCTCAATCATGCTCCACCTTATTTACATCAAGTGCCTCGAGATGCAGTTCCCTTCGGGCTGTTACACCAAATTTATTTTAATATCATACAACTTCAAATAGTTTCTAGTTCAAATAAACCACTGTGGACTAAAAGATATCTGACTAAACGAACACGTGGACCAGATACAGGGCGACTGGACACTAAAATCAATTAATTGATTCCTTTCCATGACTTCTTCTGTGGTAATCGTCTGAAGTCCCAAAAGCTACAGGTAATGCATACACCAATACTGGCAGCATTTATTTTCATCAGAGGCCAGCCTCTAAATAAAAGCCTAGGTTAAGTGAATTTGTACAACTACATTATTCGGTAGGCCAAGATGAATAGCATCGAATATATTCGGTAGGCCAGGGTGAATAGCATCGGTTGAGTGACAAGTCAGAATACGACAACCCGGCAGGGACCATGGTTACTGACAATAAACCATCAAGTCATACATATAAAAGTCCCCATTACTGCTGTTTGTCTACGACGGCAACACAGTGCTTTAAGTATCCTGACAAACTTAGTATACCAGGGTATACTTAGTATACTGCATCCTCCCAATTACTGTCAGAACAAACTGAGATGGAGGTACAAATGGCCTACCAGGTGAACCTGATTGGCTGCCCCTAACAATGAAGGAGCCAGCCAAGGTGTCTCGGCAGGTCTGAACTCTGAACTCTGGAAGCACTTAAACAGACTCAGGTTCCTTTCCTGCCAGTTTTTAGAGTCAACAAGTCATGACAGTTTAACTCGGATCCACTCGATCAAGCGACACCTTCGGAGAGTGCAAAGGCAACAGGAGACTTCTGATTTCTTGCTCGCCTGGCATCCCTTGAAATACTTAAGAGTGCAAGGCAATGCAGAAAACAGACAGACAGGGGTCATGGGGCAAAAGCTACCTGCTCATACCGAGGAAAAAGAAGCCGGCCTTAGCGAGCGCGTCAGGCGACGGTGGGTGATCAGCCGATCTCATCCATGTTGCGAATGTTGAGAGCCTGCGAGCTTCAACAGCAAAGTCAGGATTCTTGGGGAGGGCTCTCGCAATTCCGAAATCATCTGCCCTCGTGCTGTCGCCTACAATCGAAATGGATTTGACAATTACGAAATAAGTGCACCGAAAAAACAAAACATCGATTGCAGATCTTAACCAAGAGCGCAAAGCAAAGGTTAGCCGATACGAGGGTCTCATTGATGATAGGGTCTTGGCCACTATCAGCCACGCCTGCAGTGGCCCAGGTATCAGAACCCAGTGCCATGGCACCTCTCAGAGAGAGAGAGAGAGAGAGAGAGAGAGAGAGAGAGAGAGAGAGAGAGAGAGAGAGAGAGAGGCAGGCAGGCAGGCAGGCAGGCAGGCAGGCAGGCAGGCAGGCAGGCAGGCAGGCAGGCAGGCAGGCAGGCAGGCAGGCAGGCAGGCAGGCAGGCAGGCAGGCAGGCAGGCAGGCAGGCAGGCAGGCAGGCAGGCAGGCAGGCAGGCAGGCAGGCAGGCAGGCAGGCAGGCAGGCAGGCAGGCAGGCAGGCAGGCAGGCAGGCAGGCAGGCAGGCAGGCAGGCAGGCAGGCAGGCAGGCAGGCAGGCAGGCAGGCAGGCAGGCAGGGAGGCAGGCAGGCAGGCAGGCAGGCAGGCAGGCAGGCAGGCAGGCAGGCAGGCAGGCAGGCAGGCAGGCAGGCAGGCAGGCAGGCAGGCAGGCAGGCAGGCAGGCAGGCAGGCAGGGAGGGAGGGAGGGAGGGAGGGGGGGAGGGGGGGGGGGGGGGGGGGGGGGGGGGGGGGGGGGGGGGGGGGGGGGGGGAGGGAGGGAGGAAGGCAAGCAGGCAGGGAAGGAGGGAGGGAGGGAGGGAGGGAGGGAGGGAGGGAGGGGGAGGGAGGGAGGGAGAGGCAGGCAGGCAGGCAGGCAGGCAGGGAAGGAAGGGAGGGAGGGAGGGAGGGAGGGAGGAAGGCAGGCAGGCAGGCAGGGAAGGAGGGAGGGAGGGAGGGAGGGAGGGAGGGAGGGAGGGAGGGAGGGAGGGAGGAAGGCAGGCAGGGAGGGAAGGAGGGAGGGAGGGAGGGAGGGGGAGGGAGGGAGGAAGGGAGGGAGGGAGGGAGGGGGAGGGAGGGTGGAGGGAATGAGGGAGAGGGAGGGAGGGAGGGAGGTAGTGAGAGAGAGAGAGAGAGAGGGAGGAGAGAGGAGAGAGAGAGAGGGAGAGAGAGGGAGAGAGAGGGAGGGAGAGGGAGGGAGAGGGAGTGAGTGAGTGAGTGAGTGAGTGAGTGAGTGAGTGAGTGAGTGAGTGAGTGAGTGAGTGAGTGAGTGAGTGAGTGAGTGAGTGAGTGAGTGAGTGAGTGAGAGAGAGAGAGAGAGAAAGATTAATGCCACTAACGATGATTCATTTGATATAGTGCCATCAAATAATAATAATAATAATAATAATAATTCACTTGATAAAGCGCCCACAGAGAACTCAATCTCTCTCTAGGCGCTTTACATTTGCTGTAAAGTGAAATCTAAGAACTCAAGCTCTTTCCAGGCACTTCAAATCTGCTGGAAACGAAGCAAGATCGAATGAACAGCGATAGCAAGCTGCTCAATAAACAACAAGAATAACGTGGTTAGGGGTGACATGCACAGGGTCAGCATGCAAGTTTTGTTAGTGACAGCATGCACAGTATCAGAATTCATAAGCACGATAAAAAGGAGCACATAATCAAGAAATATATATATATACATATATATATATACATATATATATATATATATATATATATATATATATATATATATATATATATATATATTAGGGCTGTACCGGATTTGATTTTTTCAAATTCGGCCGGAGCCGGATTTGCCGGATTTTTGATGACAAATACGGCCGGAGCCGGATTTGTTCATCGGACAAATTTTTACCATTTGTACTACCAAGTTTTTACTTGAGGATATATACTACAATAAATATTTAATTAAAAAAATATTATTAATAATAAGTAGCATCATTGTCTTTTGCTGTTTGTTTATTTTTGTGTAATAGGTGTTGCTGTGGGAGACCTCAGTGATAATCGTATAGCAGTGACATTTTATTAAAAAATTGAGTAAACAATTTTTTACATCATAATATTGGTAATAACACAAAAAAAATGAAAAGAGACTAAAGTTCAAAATTCAAAAATACAAAAATAAGTACTGTAATTTTATATATTTTTCATACATTTGTTTCTTAAATTTATTTCATCAGTTTTGAATTATATTTGAGAAATATCAGTCGAGCTGCATTCTCTGGCAGAAGTGAACTTCGATGATCACTGAGGACTTCCCCAGCAACACTGAACAAACGTTCTGAAGGTACACTTGTTGGTGGAGCACCCAAATAAACGCGAGCTACTGTTGCCAGAGCTGGCAGTCGTTCCCTGTTCTGTCTCCACCACTGTAGTGGATCAGCCTCTCTGTTTATTAATGGCTCTGCCAAGTATTTGTTCAGCTGACTGTCAATGTCTGGTTGTTGCTCACTGCCTGTGGTACCAGCAGTAGATTGAACAATGTCATCAAAACATTCCCAAAGTACTGATGATTGAGAAGAATTATCCAGCCGGGCTTGCTTGGCTGGAATTTCTTCATTTGTGTCAACCTGCCGCTCAGACTGATTTTTGTGGCTTCCATCTTGCACAGTTTCTATCTGCCCTGTCAATTCATTGAATGCAAGCAGAACCCTTGCTTTTGTAGCTGTCAGTGTAGCTTCTGATGAGAAGAATTTTGTTTTGAATCGTGGATCAATCATTGTCGCCACTGTATACAGGGCTTCCTGCTCGATACTGTCAAAGCGTTCATTCAATGAGTTGATTAGGGTTGACCTCATAGTCTTTACACCTGCATCTGTGCAGTCCTTCTTCAACAGGTTCCGCAGAGCTGTTACAATAGGAATAACTAGTGATATACGTGCTGCTTCACGGCTAACTTCTCTTGTTGCCTCTTCAAACGGAGCAAGCACTGACACAGCATTTTCAGCCACGGACCACTGATGTGCAGTTGGGCAGGAAGTGCCAACGACTTCTGAATAGTAGAGGGTTAATGCACGACGCTGTTCACATAGACGACGCAGCATGTAAAACGTTGAGTTCCATCTTGTGCTCACGTCTTGTAACAGCTGGTGGTCTGGCAAACCCAGTTCAGCCTGCAACTCCTTGAACCGACCACTCGCAGATGAAGAATGTTTAAAATGACCAACTAATTTCTTTCCGATACTTATTATGTCTGATACTCCCCGCTGACTGAGCAATCCGTCATGCACACATAACTGCATGGTATGTGCAAAGCACCCGAAGCTTTTTATGTTGGCATCACGAAAACATTTTGATATGTTCGCCGCATTGTCTCGAAGTACGACATGACAGCGTCCAAAGCTAATGTTCCATTTGTCAAGCATCTGCTGAAAGGCAGTCATCAGTCCAGCAGCAGTGTGATGACCAGCAAATGGCATGCAATCCAACACAAAACTCATGTTTTCAAACTCCTCTGTCAGCCAATGGGCAGTTAAGCCCATGAATGATTGCACAGTATTGTCTGCTGTCCATGTATCAGTGGTAAAGGACAGAAACGGAGTAGTTGCTGGATCGAGTATTAACAACAGCTGGGTGCAAATTTCATCATTAATTTCAGGAATGACTCTCTCTGCAAAATATTTTCGTGATGGAACAGTGTAACGCCTCTCTAAAACTCCCATGAGTTCAACAAAGCCTGCCTTCTCAACAATCTGAACCGGTTGCATATCTGTTATTATCATCTTAGCAATGGCACGGTGAATTCTCACTGATGAGCTGTTATTGATATCCCATACTTTCATGCATGCAACTTGTTCGGGAATCGTTTTCTGGATCATGACTTTGCCTATTGCACCAGGTGTAACATTCGGCAGTGCTGCAGTTTCAGCCTTCTTCTTTGCATTAGCAATTTTGGTTTGCATTTCGTTGTATTCTTTATAATGTTTTGAGCGAAGATGTGTCAGCATGGCCGAAGTTGAAAATTTTTTGGGCTCATCTGGTTTACCACGTGACAAGATGCTTGGACACAGCAAACACTGGGATTTTGAGCTGTCACCGTCCTTTTCTCTGAAGTATTCCCCAAACTGGACTGTTTTTCATTTTGTCTGTCATCTAGTTAAAAATAAAACACAATTAAAAGACTTTTGGATTTATTTATAAGGCCGCCCTTTACGCGTATAGCCAGCAATTTATGCGCACTGCACGCACACACACGCATTCTCCACGGCAGTCACACTGACCTGGTCCTATGTACAGAATTCAAATACGTGAATGCAGCCCCGTTTTAGGTTACGTACTTCAGCGGGGCGCGATTAACTGCCAAAAGCTGTCGCGGCACACCAGACCAACCAAAATGTGTTCAGTGACTTCTGTAGTGACGCGGTCTGGCGCTAGCAACACTGCGCACTACGCAAAACTCAAATTTCGGAAAAAAAGCGCAAAAGATATACAGTGCTAGTGGTGTTGTTACCTGCACGGATTTGCAAGTTGTCTCGCCTTGGCTGCAGAGTGACTGCTATTGCAATGAAGGTATACCGTGAAGAAGTTCCGCACGCTTCCGCCAAGTGCGGCTTCGTGAGACCAAATGCACTGCGAACGAATCTATGGTGCGGCCTGACCGACGACGGGCTGCCGCTCGCAGCGTTCCGCTCTGACGTCTGAGAATCTAACCGCGCTCGGAAACGTTCCGCCGCGAGCCGAGGTCAAAACCATGTCGTTACGACCTGACGTCGGAGTGCTCAATCAGCGTCTGAACGTCCTCTCGGCCTCCCCACCCTCTCCCGACGCAGAGCGCAGGGACGTCGGGCCAGCTCCTTCCTCTTATAAATGGAACGAGTAATATATTCAACCAAAATTCGAAAAATCCGGCCAAATCCGGCCAAGTTTTGGCCGGAGCCGGATTTGTAAATTGGCCGGAATTCGGCCGGAGCCGTATTCCGGTACAGCCCTAATATATATAATTCATTTGTATAGTGCCGTAAGAAACATTTTTTCAGGCACTTACTGTATACCACGAGGCTCGAGCCTACGATCTCAGCCACATATTCCATTACCAATTCTCAACGATGACTTAAAGAACAACACACTACTTAAAGTCACTATTAACTAAGCTACTCTCAACGACCGTCAACGAATATGATAGAAACTCAGTGAAAGTCGTCGTAATTACAGAAGAATTGTTCGGCTGGAACAGTTCTGCCTCATCATTCGGTATTACACGATGCAAAACCTGCTGACTCGTCGGAAGGGTTCGGGCAGCACTGGCCGACTGCTGGTCGAGGTCTCGATAGGTCATCAAGGTCATCGTGAAAAACAGGGCGTGTTGCTAGCTTAAGTACGGCTGCTGCTTCTGTCCACCCATTCAGACCGCAGCTCGACGTCGACAAGTCGAAACTGCTGCACATTCACCAGGGTGGTTGACATTTTATTGCTGCACTGATGACTAAGCTAAGTCAAAAAGCAGTAGGTAGCCACCCCGGTTATTGCCTACATACCAATCTGCTGCCTCAAACCTGCTGCCTCAAACCTACTGCCAGGTAACTCCAGGGTTGTTGGTAATCATGGTCAGTGCTTTAAAATGATATTTGAAGCTGCACACAGAAATGCATCCTAACTGTACATATTGGTCGTGCTTTCGAAGCTAGATACAGGACTAATGAAACATTCGGACAGCAGCATGAGACCATAGGCAATCGATACATGCTGGAAAAGAACCGTGTCAATTCATCAGTGACAAAGCAATATACAGGACATTTCCAATAAACATGGCAAATCCTACAAGAATTTCTTCAGCGTTCTCTATCAGCAATTGTAGGGATATCCTTGTGGCAGAACGTTGTAGGGAAGCAGCTTCAAAGTTGACGATCGACAAGCCAAGACTTATTGAAAAAAACTGTAACGTTCTTCACGCACAAACATAAAGATAATTACAGGGTCAACCTGCAAGGAGTAGGGAGCGAGTTACAAAAGCCTTGATGCAGCAAAAGAATAGATCAACCTGTAATATCTGTAATAACTGTAATATCCCTATACAAACTAAATTTTCCAATTCAATTTCACCTAAAGTAGGCTGTTGTGACGATGAAGCTCTCGTAGTTACAGACACATACACCTCTGAGATTCCGTGCTGAGGTTATAAGGGGACACACATTGCTATAAGGGGACATAAGTGCTATAAGGGGACACACATTCAGGCCGAGGCGATTTTGAGAGAGGCCGAGTGGTCGGCAACAAGGCCTAAGGACTCTCCAAAAACTCCATCACATTGATTGAACTCGATCCAGGTAGGACGTTTTGCACCAGAAGAGGCATAAAACTAAACTCGCACACTGTTTGATTACCTCGGTGACACCAGGGATGATTTGACAGCTGGAATGGCACTGCCCTAAGTTCCACGACTGTCAAGGGTCACATGAAGACCTTGAAATACCTCATCAAGGCGAGCTACAGTTCAGCAATTCACTGCAGCTACTAATAGATATACCTACAGAATCAAACAAAAGGATTGAAGTTCCCTTTTGCCTACCCAAAAAAGCTAGAGAGATCGTATCCTTTGAATTTACATGTCAGTGACGTATGAATATTAGGTCAAAGTAAAAAGTAAACCATTCCTACGCTGCACCGTGGGAAGCAGTGATAAATATGACACCATCAGTAGCACTACAGACCGGTATTAGGCACTATTGCATGACCCAATTTGACGATTTTCTGTTCGTTGAAACCGAAACATCGGATGCATTGCCATCACGGTCGTAGGTCCAGATGCTACTAATGATGCAGACCTCCGGCCTTACCAAAGGCTCAGAGATTGATTAAACCTATACAATTTGAGGCATGATATCAAGTATACAGGTTTTTCGAAGTTCAAGCTGAAATATGCACAACATGAATACCTACTACGATAAAATATGTATGTATCTCCGTCAGTAACTCCACAAAGTCATAAAGACCATGTGGGTGTTACGCAGGAGAGTTTTGCATAGCGCACTCACAACCTAAGCAGCTTTTGGTACGCATTCGGTAGCCAACAGACTTCGTCTCACGCAACAAAGAGAAAGTGGGAAGCATAGCACAGTCAGGAGAGCAGTTGAGGTAGTGAGTAGCATAGAAGTAGCAGTTCAGGACCGCTGAAAAAGATGTGCCATAGTAGGCAGTTGGAGAGTAGTTGTCGTTGCGTAAGAATTGTGGAAGCGAGTTCCACAGTCTAGGACCTGCAGAGCTAAAGCTTCTGTCGCCAACTGTCTTTAAGCGTAGGAATGGGACAGCTAATTTATTGTCCACACAGGACCTGAGGGCGCGAACAGGCTGAAACTGATGCAGCAGTTCAGCTAGGTACGAAGGAGCCAAGCCGTGGCGGGCCTTGTGGGTCAGCGTAAGAACTTTGCTCTGTATCCTTTGCTCAACCGGCAACCGGCAATCCTCAACCGGCAATCCTAGCTCTTTCAGCAGAGGCGACTCGTGCTCAAACCGCTGGGACTTGAAGACCAGCCTTGCAGCCATATCCATAGTCCGCTGTAGTGGCATAATAGCTTTCTTTGGCAGCCCAGCCAAAAGGGAATTACAATAATCAAGCCGAGACAGAACTAAAGAGCTAGTTAAATTTTTTACAAGCCACTGTGGCAGACAGCTTCTAATCTTGGATAGGGATCGGATGTGATGGCTAGCTGTAGAGGCAGTCTTCTGAATGAAGCTTTTGAAATTGAGGCAGCTGTCGAACACGACACCTAGATTACGAGCACGTGGTAAAGGTCGCACAATAGCATCACCTATTAGAACAGCAAAGCCTTTTAATCCAGCCACACGCTTAGGGTGTCCTATGACCAGCAGTTCGGTTTTATCGTCATTTAATTTCAGGAAGTTTTCCGACATCCAGGATCGAATATCGGCAAGGCAAGCATTCAGTTTCTCAGTTGCTGCAGCAGATTCCGACGGTTTAAATGACAAATACAACTGAGTATCGTCAGCATAGAAGTGATATCCTATTCCATGGGCCTTAATCACTTGACCAATGATGCAATAAATAAAATTGGACCGATAACCTAAGCATGCATCAAGGAAACACTGACGGCACTCATTCAACATTCACGTTGCTTTCGAACTTAAACCGAAAGAATCATATGCGACTTCCAAAGCCAATAGCCGAAGAGTAAGCACATGGCTGCACGTCACATTATTGCACAGTGTCGGTGAGTGGTAGTAAACGACAGCTGGCCTGCACAGATATTGTATCGATAAAAACGACACGTGTGCACAGCAAATTCTAAGAAAAGAAATAGCTCACAATTGCAAATTTGAGCATTCTAAAGTTATGCTACTCGGTCATTACCTGCGGCATCTACTACACCGTTAGCCACACCGACTTGCTTTGCTACGAGAGGTGAGAATGGATTGGGCTTATTGCCCACTTCGTGACCTTGAACGAATCTGCAGTAGGTGAAGTGCTGAGCGTGCTGCTCGTCCGCCCGATCGCCGAGCTCCCAGTTTCGCAGCACGCCCTGGCAGAAGGCGCACTGCACTCGATCTCCCGGGCCTGCAATGGTCGCGAACAGCAGTAGCAGAACTGCAATGGCGGTGGTGCACTGGAAAAAATAGGCCTCGTTCGATTCTGCCAGTTGAGCAAACTGGCAGAATCGAACGAAGCCTATTCTAGCACAGACGACGACGACACTTCTACGACACCATTTCTAGCACAGGGAAATGGCTGCCAGGTCTCGCCATGCAGATTTCAACTGAGCACTTCCACTTCCGGCCTGTGCTCGGTTACCTTATGCTCAGCATACAGACAGACAACAAACAGACAGAACCTCGCGAGCTGTGATGCAGACCCAGACATGATTTTCACGACATCAGCAAGCAGCCTACTATTGCAACAATGCAGCAAATGTAAAGCGCCTAGAAGGAGATTGAATTCTCTGCGGGTGCTTTATCAAGTGCGTTATCATTATTATTATTATTATTATTATTGTGATTATTATAACTACACAGAGTAGACTGCAGCTCAACGTACATTCACCTCATTAACATAGAACTCAATTAAGGCCATTTTTTAAATCCAGATCTGCAAGAGAAATGTCAAGAGACTAGCCAAAAGACAATACTCTCTATACCTTAGATGAATGCAATCGCAAAACACAGAATGGGCCTTCATTTTCGAAGCCATTGAAAAATTGCTCAACTTTAGCTTTAATCTCTCTCAAATTTTTTAACGTCAAAGTACCTCGACATCCTTTCAGCTTGCATCGCCATCATTTACATTATCATGGCAGAAAACTTTCTAAGGAATGACGATAAAGATACAACAAACTCTATTAATTAGACACTTCTTGCAAACAAGCTCGTCGCACCTACTTTACGCCTCGTCCTTCATTTTAAGTAGCTGCAAATATAAAGTGCCTACAAAGAGATTGAGTTCTCTGAGGGAGCTATATTAAACGCATAATTATTAGCCGAGTGCTGACCATGATGCTATGATGACCAATAGGCCCTACCAAACGATCGACCAATCATCAATAGCTACCTTTGTAAAAGAAGCCATTTCTAGCCAGGTCACCAGGCTCGACGATGTGCCCGTAGGTCCATACGTTTGCAAACGTGCTCAGCCGATAGTTCTCCCACTTGATCCGCTCCTCATCTTGCGACAAGCCTGCGGAGCCAGTCGCCACCAGGTCACAGCTACCATAGCCGCCTTGGTTGATCGATTGTGCATGCATGCCAGGAGTAGCACCAGTGGCAGCCAGGAGTGAGTGCACAAGGGAGTATGCATCCCTAGACACTGTTTCGGACATCTCGGGACTCTGCACACTAGGCTCAGAATTGGAACGACGGCTGGCAGCAGTAGCGGAAGCACCCATGGTATGCAGTCCTGTGTGTTCACTGCGTTCTCTGCACACAGCAGCCGGCTGTGTCGTCTTGCCTACAATAGATGCAGCACAGCGCAAATTGCCACACATTTCTATAGTGAGACATGGTCGAGATTTCCAAAAAATGCATAGGAAATCCTCGAACGAACTCACTTAGAGGAATGTTGCCAGATCCCTGACGTTCTCCGATGAGTTGACACCGATCTCTGCATCTCTCACGATGCGCAGCTAGTGGATGTGTGCCTGCAGTCCACCCGGCTGCAGTGAATCCGCAACTGAAGCAGGAAACTGCGTCGGCGTTGCCAGTAAAGAAATATCCAGCTGAGCTGAAGCTCAGTGCCGATAGCTTCCCAAGGTGCGGCCATGCATGAAACGAGGCCAAACGCAAAAGCTCACAGGCACCTGATACTCTGGAGAATGCCGATGTTATGAACCAGGCCAACAATGTCAAATGCTGGCTAATACTTGTGAGCTGAGCTATAGTGCCCAATTGAATGCCTTGGTAGACAAGCACACCAAAGTGATTTCGACGAGCAGATACAAATCGAGCTTGCCCACACATGCTCCTGAGCCAATTCCATGCATGGTAGAGCCACGCATCAATTGTACCGCGATAAGACTTTTTTCTGTCTGTTTCCAGTGGATAGTCATGCTTCTTTGCTATTTCCTGTTCGTGCTCCTCGGCCGCAGCATTCTCACATTCAAGCAAGCTTTCTGATACAGGCTTAACACAGGAAGGATTCTGGCCCTCTTTATCCTGTGAGTCGATCTGAATTTCAAGTTCTGCTTCTGCCACCTGTACCTCAGATGTTTCTGCCGATTGCCGCCGGAATGAGGATACTGCCCAGAGCAGAAAGTGAAAGAAGCTAACGATAGCAAGGAAGGCAATAACAAGCACATCCCGAACAACTTCATGACAAGAAAATTTTTTTTCAGCTTGATCAGCACACTGAGCGACTGTCTCTGACAGAACAGTGGTTGCACTGGCATAATCTGGTTCTAAATCGGAAGCTTGAACAGCAGACAAGGTGCAACCAGATGCCACACCACTAGCTGAAGTTGATGGAGTCCTCACTGCAATACTGCTGGTTGATGTGTCGAGACAGTCATTTCCTACAATCAATTTTGTGCAGTGATAAATATCAAAACAAAGTCAGCAGCATGGAAACAGCTAGAGAGATGGTAGCAGAAAGTAAATAATTATGTCTTCACAAATTAATCTCTTCTTAAAAAATCAGGCTACTGCTGCATCTAAAAATGTAAAGAAGAAAAAGAGAAAGAGAAGAGGATGTGGGCACGGACAAAGACAAGACGGAGATGTGAAGAGAGGGAGAAGGGTGACTAAGGGTCGAATGGGCAGTGGCCAGCAAGCTTCCAGCACCTGTGGGGTGGGAGTCTGCAACCGAGCACAGCAACAGGCTGCCGATTATTGAGCAGGTGAGATTGGTGATCATTGGGGATCATTAGGGATCGTGCTGAACAGCAGGTGCCCTCGGCAAAAGGCCCTTACAAATGCTGGCTAAGCGTCTCAGACGGCCAGAAATGCCACAAGCCTTTCCGACATAATAATAATAAAACAATTGCATATCGCCCTTAGAGAGCTCAATCTCTTTCTAGGCGCTCTACATACGATGCAAAGGAAGCATGATAGTATGATTAGTGGCAGCATGCTCAATGAACAACAGGCATAACAGCGTTCGAGGTGGCATGGAACAGGGTCAACATGCAAATATGATTAGTGGCAGCATGCACAGTATCAGCACGAATATCTCTCTAACTCTCTGATGCCTCGCCGACATACCGACCTCTACTTCAGAGCAGCTTCAACAAAGCAGCCAGTTACCAACGAGCTTCGGGCAGCAACAAGATATGTCTCACATACCATGTAATGTAAAAAAGTAAAGTTTAGGTTTTAAAAAGCCTCATTTATATAGCAAAAGAGGATCCCTATTGATATTTGATATGTGAATACGATATTGATATCCGAATATGACAAGCATAGTTGATATGTTATTTGCTGATATAGCATAGTTGATATGTTCAACAGCAAGGCTTCAAGTATTGACTGGCCACGGTTCTTTGAATAGCTGGATTGAGACTACCGACTGCCCCTAGTAACTTTCAAAAAAAAGTGCTTTCTGCTTGGCTGCATACTCTATAATACTCTACAATAAATACATAAACCGAGCCGGGATCATCAAGGAAATGTTTTTTACACGTGATTTGATAACTGGGTATAAGCAAAACAATCAAAATCAATGTTTCTGCAAGCATGGATAGCATAGCAAAGAGACCAATGAATGCACGGAGGCAGGCGAGAGGGCAGATGAAGATGAGAGGGCAGAGGAATGTGAGACGGCAGAGGTGAGAGGGGAGAGAAAGGTGAGAGATCAGAGGTGAGAGGGCGCTAGTTCTGGTGCTAATTCGAAAGCTGGAGCAGTAGACACGGCGAAACCGGATGCCATACCCCTAGCCACAAGTGATGGAATCGGCACTTCAATACCTTCAGTTGATGTGCCGACGAGACGGTTATTTCCTAAAATCAATATTGAGCAGTGATAAATACCACAACAAAGTCAGGACCATGAGAACTGCAAGAAATATGAAAGTTAAAAATAACAATTAAGAATGTTTTCTTATATTAGCACTTTCCTTAAACTATAGGCTACCGTTGCATCCACAAATGTCGACAATAGAAAAAGAGAGAGGAAAAAGGGGGAGGGAGAAGGATGAGGGCACAGACAGAGGCTCACGATGGATATGTGAAGATAAGAGGGGGGCACTAAGGAGACCTGGCTAACAGACAAGCAACGTATCGACTTCAAGGTTAACACTCACTTTGGAGGCAGGTGCTGCCACTCTGCTGGCTCTGCTGCTGTGCCTGATCGCCGCACAAGGTACGGCGGAGTGCCGTTTTCCTCGAAGCAAGCGTTTCGGAGCGGCGCACCCTCGCGACACCCGCTTCACCGGCCTCGTCGCTCGGCTCTCGATCGAGTTGCGCCGCCCGCCGCTGCCGCCGCCGCCGCAGGTCAGCGCGGCGGCGGCGGCGGCGGCAGCGGCGCACGCGATGCGTTCGCCGGCGCCGATCGCCGGGATCGCTCTCGCGGAATCATAAGATTAAAATATTCGCACGCCGAAACGCGCTTATCGCGGCCAATCTTCGCCAGCGTAGCAAGGCCACTGAGCGGCAGGTCTGCCGATCGGTGCCCGTTGGCTGCTCCCCGGTGTTTGCCCAGCGGCCAGGGCAGCGCGAAAGAAACGCCGGGCCCGTAGCTACGGCGGCCGGACCACGTCCATCGCGCGGCTGGCGACGATGGCACCGGCTGCTCCTGAACGCTCGGCTTATTATTGGGATCCGGCCAATGTCACGACCATTGCAGTCGATGGACCGCAAAAAAAGCAAACGAGACATAATGGTTGGAGATCTTCGCTCTAGTGTTTAAGCCAACGCCAGTTTGCGCCCCGGGCTCGTCGAACGAGCACTTGCATTCCGCGCAGGACAGGCGCAGGACATCGGTAGCCGCTCGCGCCGGCAGCATGCATCGAACTCAACGCTCGGAGTGCGCGACGGCGATGGAGGGTCTCGCCATCGTTTCCAAGCCGGGCCCTCTTCACTGTCCTTCACCTTCACCTTCACTGCTTCAGCTCCCTTCGATTGTGAAGCGCCTGCGCAAGATCGCGAATACGATTAGGGTCATTAGTCAGCCGAGCTCTAAGGTTCGAGCACCGCATTTGCCGGTATTTCCAGCTCGTTGGACGAGCAAGGTGCTTCACGAACATCAGTTCAGCGTCACTAGCGCTGTGACGACGGTCGTAAGGGCATTCGTGCAGCAGAGTCACTTTGCCGCGCAGCTACGATGCGACAGCCGTTCGTAGCGTGGAAGCACCGTCCCGGCATCCCTGGGACATCCACCCTGGCATCCCTGGAACATTCGCCCCGGCATCGTGGAATGGATCTACATATAGCTATATTTACATCTACAGATCTGTACATCTGATGTACTCTGATCATTTTGATCATCTACAGATATGTTGGTATAGCTATATTTACATCGCCCCCCTGGGTCGCGCGGCATCGCGAGGAGAGCAGTTGAGGTAGTGAGTAGCATAGAAGTAGCAGTTCAGGACCGCTGAAAAAGATGTGCCACAGTCGGCAGTTGGAGAGTAGTTGTCGTTGCGCAAGAATTGTGGAAGCGAGTTCCTCAGTCTAGGACCTGCAGAGCCAAAGCTTCTGTCGCCAACTGTCTTTAAGCGGAGGAATGGGACAGCTAATTTATTCTCCACACAGGACCTAAGGGCACGAGGAGGCTGAAACGGGTGCAGCCGTTTAGCCTCGGTACGGAGGAGCCAAGCCGTCGTGGATCAGCGTTAGCCACTCGCGGAGGCCGCTGTCAGCGGCTCCGCGTCGCGTCAGCGGGGACGGGCCGCTCAGGGCCCGGCGTGGTTCGGCGGCGCGCGCACACGGCGGCAAGAAGCCGGCGCGACGTCGTCGGCTGCGCGCGCCTGCGGTTCGACCGTGTGACCGCCGCACCCGGCCGAGCATGTCCGAGCATGTCCAAAGCATCCAAAGAGTACGAATGGAATCGCAGTTCTCCACTCCGGCGCGAACTACGAAGTTTCGCGTAGCAGCGCTGTCGCCTCATCTCAGGCTTATCTACCTTGTTAGCACTTCGGGATCCTAGTCGCGCGCGCGGTCAAACTCTTTGGAAAACCGGCCCGAAACTTTGAAACATCCACCAGAAGAACGATCGCAAGCTCGACGATCGAGGCCGCGGTCGAGGCCGTGGTCGAGGTGATTCTGTTGATTCTGTGCATTGCCTCCCGAGTGCGAGCGAGCGGCATGGCGGCCCCCATGTGGAACCCGAACGAGGCTGGACGACAGCGATGTCCACCGAGCAAGGTGCGAGTGGCGTTCGCTCGCCGCTCTGCGGCGCGTGCAGCCACCGCCGCCGCCGCCCCCCGCCGAGTGCATTGCTCGAAAGAAGACGAAGCAGACCGATCGATTGGTCCGCCTCAAGATTATTGGTTAATCTTAATTAAGATTGAGATTAATCATTATTATCATACGGTATTAATTAAGTAATAATAAAAATTAAAATAAAATAAAGTATACAATGTAAATTATACATAACAAAATAATAATTAATAATAACAATTAAATAAAGTTAAAAATAATAATAAGGAATGCTTTCATATATTAGCATCTTCCTAAAACTATAGGCTACTATCCACAAATGTCGACAGTAGAAAAAGAGAGGAAAAAAGGGGGGAGAAGGATGAGGGCACAGATACAAGGCTCACGATGGATATGTGAAGACAAGAGGGGGGCACTAAGGCAACCTGGCATCATCGGATGGATGGACAGTGGCCATCAACCTGAGAGTGGGCAAGCAAGGAATGCAGCAGGCAGGCATAAGTGCAGAGGTCAAGGTCAGGATTGCATATGTCACTCACAGTCGGGAGTGAGTTCCAGGCTTTGGGAGCATACGACCTAAAGGCACAGTCTCCAAAGGATTTGAGGTTTGTACGAGGTTGCCACATCACACCACTTCTCGCCGACCTGCACTGGCTACCATTCAAGCAACGGATCGACTTCAAAGTTTTGTCGCTCACTTTCAGGTCAGTTCATTCTTTGGCTCCAGCCTATCTCTCAGATCTACTCCCCCACCAGACCAAGTATCGTACCACCAACTTTTCGGAACCCAACAGTTTGCCACTACCTCGTACAAACCTCAAATCCTTTGGAGACTGTGCCTTTAGTTCGTATGCTCCCAAAGCCTGGAACTCACTACCAACTTGTGTCACGACATCTCCTGACTTGACCACGTTTAAAAAGAACTTCCTTCATGATGCCAATCAGCCTCATGCGGCATGATTTCTGGAATGATGAAAAGGCTTGAGCGAGATTTCATTATGTGACCATTATGGAGCATTGTCCTTAGCTATCGAAAAAGCAACGCGGCGTATCAACCGAGGTCGAATTCACTTAATGTTAAACCGACGATAAACATCTGAAT
The DNA here is from genome assembly GCA_009760855.2 of Cristatella mucedo. Taxonomy (NCBI): domain Eukaryota; kingdom Metazoa; phylum Bryozoa; class Phylactolaemata; family Cristatellidae; genus Cristatella; species Cristatella mucedo. The sequence goes on from WPIO01000160.1 coordinate 740,823, forward strand.
GCTAAGAATTAAACATTTAACCGACAAGCAAGTTGGAATCTTGTTCTGGGAGCAGCTGTGTAAATATCTATACTATGCCTTAGCTTGACGAGAAACAGTGAAGAGTTGGTAGACTAAGGTGGAATAGACTGTAATACTCAAACGATACACTGATAAACAAAGAGCCTGCTAAGTGTAAACCGCAGATACTCGCTGCTCAACCTGAATTTGTTGATAAGATCCAGGTTTCTTAGATTGTCTGATGCATTAATGAACCAAAACTCTCCTCAATGCTCATGTCAGGAAACATCCGAGGTTATAAAAGCAGTGGAACATCAAACAATATAGTCAAAGTCATTGTAGCCTTTAAGCCCTCAGCACAAAGTGGTAAGGTTGTTCCATACTTGGAGAAGACTGGATCAATCGAGTTCTTGTAAAAGGAAATAATCCAGTCTGCTAAAAACTGAACTAAGTGAATCAGCGCTATAAAAACCCATCTTGACTTCCTCTGGTCAAAAATGGCTCTTGGGTATAACGGTGGTGACCCAGACTCAGTCAGTAACTGGCTGCCAGACTGTCTGTAATAGACATTATGATCACAATATCCGGTCGGCAGGAAGTGAAGCCAGCAACTGAGAAGGCAGAACTCCAACTGGACTAACTGCTCTTGTGGATGAGTCACTTACTTGTCTCCGGAAGTGATGGCTGCAGACTTCGATCTCGTGCCTTCAGTACAAGGAAATGCTGGTCCGAGATGGTTGCACAGCTCAGGCCCCAATCATCACTTTCATTTATCTATGTCAAAACAACCATGAGCTTCTGAACTCTCTGTCATGATAAGGTAAGGGTTCTTTGACCAGGGAGTGTACAGCCCCACATGATAGTAAGAATGTTGGCCTCTAATTGAGCTTCTGAGTAACCAGCCTCCAGTCAGATAGAGATAGGTTTCTTGAAATATACTACTTCTGCTGATTGGGCTTCACTGCAGATAAATGCTTCATTTTTCACAGCTCAGTGATAAATAAGTTATTGGTATGTACAATGAACCTAGTTGGCGCTCTGGACTGGGTTCTGTAAAAGTTGATAATATTATTTATCATAGCTGCCGTAAGTCTGGGACACTAAGTCTGTGATTGCCGACAAGATAATTGGCAAAGAGGAGGTATACTTATACTGTTCCGGAAAATAAGATCCTGATGCTTATTGGGAACCAGATGACAGCCAATCTCACTGTGGAGGATGTCCTGATCGCTTGTGAAACCGATGTTACATAATATTGATGATACTGACATGGGTTTACAAGCAGAAAGTGGCACTCGCTATGAAAACTGGCAAATCCAGGCAAAAACAGGAAACAGTACCTATGGTATTTGAGTTCTTGTCCTGGTAGTTTTCTCCAATCAAACCATTTAGAAAGACAAAACTGCAATTTAATCAGTGGAGCAAAGTAATATGATACACAAGACTTCCATAACTTCTTTTTTGAACCTTTTGAACCTTTTTTTTTTGCGGGTTAATGATTGTAAATCGCTGCAACTACATATATTACAGAAATTAGTTCACAAGAAAGTAATAAGCCGTAGAATAAGAAATAATATGTTATGGCGTTAGTATTAAGCCGCACTCACTGATAAGCAATAACTCTCAGAAGAGATGCCCAGCAAAGATGAACTTCGCGCCGATTGCTTTATCCCATGGCTGGCGGTGCTCGCCCTGATTAAAGGTCCAGATGATTATCGGGTCATCGGAGGAGCAAGCAAAGCTTTTTCCAGCATTTGCCTTGGGGTGCTGTATAACGCGTGAATGATATTTAATATATTTGAACTAAGCTTTCTTGAAAACCTGGTACTTTCTTTAAGCTCTCCCAAATGACTTGAAAAACCAAGAAAAGTTATTTTCCTGTTAGATGTTCCATTGATCCAAGTGAATTCAAATCATGCTCAATTAACTCACAAACTGACTTGTGGTCACGATACATCCCCTGATTTGGATCATTTAAAAGAAACTAAAAACGCATCATTTATCACATTGAGGTCCGATGTAAAGGCGCGTTGATTACTCAAATATGCTACACTAATCATTTGTAGAGATGTTAATCTGCATGCCCCCAACACATATTCTTATTTCATTAGAAGCACTTTCAATTAACCCATCTGGACGCTTCTCAGTAGGCAAACGTGTGTGCGCCGGGTGGAAAGAGATGAGTTCCTGAGACTGGCAATAACTTATTACTTATTGATCCTTGTGGATACCTGAAAAGGGATTCAGATCCTAATGACTGCAATGATTTCAGTAAGAACATCCTTAAATTCAATGAGTATGAAAGAAAAATATTGGAAAACAGCCCAAACAATTTAGGAACTGATATCAACAAAAAGCCAGTTCTAAACAGAAGAATAGTCTAAATAAGCATTTGAGCCCACAATTGTCAAGAACTTGGGATAGACATGGATCCACTGATCCGATAATGAATCTTAACGATCCACAATCCCACTACACGAAACTCATCATCAATGGTGCATCGAACTGTCATTGCAACTCCAGTATTGAGTGACGCAAACCAGGCACATTCAGGTTATCGAAAAATCGAGAATTACTCGAATCACTTGTCTGATTTTTTATCACCCTCAATAATTCAAACGAGCTAAGTTTGCGCTTAATTTTGCTATAATGTTTTTTTTTGGTATCTCGAGCAAACACAACTAAGCTTCATCTCAGTTAGCCTTCCAAGTGGATCCCAACCAACTGTCTCTCCAAAAAGTGGTTACAAGGTTAGTAATAATAGTTAGGTAGACATAGAGACATATGGAGCAGATATATAATAGAGATATAGAGGTGAATATATTATAATAGTTTATGTTTATACTAGGCAAAAGTGTCCTTAGTAGTGCCATCGCAAGTTTGAAGGTTTGAGTATAAAACGAATACATCACTCTAATCTCTGTCTCATTTCCAGCAGGTGAATATCAAGCAGCTTCATTTTTTGGTATTTATCAACTGATAGTTGTAGCTATTTTCTTAGGTTGTACTTCTTATAGTTCATCGTCTGTTTGAATCAGGTCATGTTTGGGTTTTACCAAGGAACAATGTGCTCAATGCTCAGGACTGGAGGTCTGAGGTCGCGGGCCTGGGTGGTTACATAAAGCTAAAGAATTTAGATAGAGATTCAGTTCTTCTTCTGGAGCTTAGTTTTTAATGAATCAATAATAATACACACACACACACACACACACATTATTACTTATCGCACGTGACGCATGCACGCACGCACACAAGGTGATTAGCTGCTGCACACATAATACCACATGAGATTCCTGGAAGTAATACTACACACTGCCACACACATAAAAATACACACACACACACATTGGCTGCACATACATGTGTACATTATTGTTTGTACACACGTACACTTCATGGAAGCATAGAGATCATACCACATGCTGACTATACACATACACAATAACACAATACATTAATACACAATATCGCACACACATGCATAATACACCACACGCACACTCCATGTACAGATTCATGCACACACTCACACACACACACACACAACATTTCACATTCATAAGGATGCTTCAAAGAATCTGCTCCTAAGGAATGGTTTGTTTTAAGCAGAAGGACGCACATGGAAAAAAGGAAACCATGTCCATAGATCCTTTTGCTTACAGAAAAGCAGCTTCATGGATGCAAAGCCAACTATATACCATTGACCAAGCGTTAAAACTATTAAGGAACAATCAATTGTCTGAAAAACCAGCAAAGCGACCGGTGTCGTTGTGTAAGGAAAACCACGCACGAGCATAATAACAAGCGGACCAACCCAGTGGCGCATTTAGTTCAATTAGGTTATTATTATTACTCACGAAATGGTCGTAGCGTATATGCCGGGAAAATTTTCATATTTTCCTTGTGATTCCGTAACGATTGACCGAGGAATATCCATCAACGAGGATAATAGCCATGAACGGTCAAATCTAGCCTGATTGTAGATCTGGTTCAAGTTACAACGATCGGCGAACGTTAAACCGGACTCCTTCACATATTCCTTCGTGCAACAGGAACATTTTGGAATGCAGGCAAAAGTCTAAATAAGTGCAGCATCTCGACAATTTTGCAGGTACGTGAACCCACCAACTCTTGGGTGACAGACCCAAGATAATTAAATCTTATTAATTCCATTGATAATTGAGATACAAGGAAATCTCTTCAAAAGACATCAGGATGCGCGCACACTGGTCTCAACGAGTGATGTGCTGTTACCAGGTCATTGACTGGCAAAAGACTTGAGAGAATTTCTTATTATTAGGGACAGGGGAGCTTAATTTGTTGAACTGACAAACAGTGAGTTGTAACTGGGTTACATCTTTAACCATGGCTGGAAGAGTCCAAGTGTCGAAGCGTTATTCCATAGTTACGCTGTACGTGAGATTACCTGCAGTTAAGCATTATAAGGAGCAAGCGATGAGTTTAGCAGTGAATTGCCCGATGGGAAGCCGAGCATCCCGTAACGAAACTCCGATGGTGGCAGTGGAACTATCGCTCACCAGGAATAAATCCTCCTTCATCTCACATTTATCCGATCTCATTTGATTCCTTGTGCAAGGAATAAATCCTTCGGGGTGATTTCTAAATGTTCACTTTGATAACTTATCTTTGACACCTTCAGCGTTGAATTTCTGTGCATTGACTGACGCATTGTTCCGTGGGGAAGTCATGTGCATATTCATCTGGCATAAAGTGGTCACACACTGACCAGATTTTCAAACAACTGCACTTTGTCATCACCAATGATGCTACCAAACTCGCTTATTCACCACATGAAGATCTCATTCAATCTACAGCGTGTACTCCACCTCCTCTGAATAATCCCAGGGAATCACAGTAAAACCTGAAGACATTTGACGTTGATGTTGTCCGTAAGAAATAATCTGCTTCTGGCCTCTGTCAAGTCAGTCCTCCCATCTGTCATCATTGCAGATAGTTAAAACACGACACTGCCGACAATGCTCGAATGACGCACCACTGATTAACACTGTGTGCCCTCGCTCAGACAGACTCAATGTATCACAGATATTAAACTAGCCAGGTCTACTACACAAGTTTTGAAAGCATACAAAAAGATCGGGATCGACTGTCCATCGAAGGGTATGGCGAAGGATTACTGTAGGTCGTACCACCGATCCTGGCAGTTAAGTCTTGGTTTGAAGATTGTTGAATCAGTGAGATGTACCATCCAAAATGCTGGATGTCGACGAACTATCCTCAAACGTTACAGATTGTGGTCCTTTTGTCTGATGATCCCTTGAAGATGGACTTCGAAGCTGATCGCTTCTCCTTGATTTCCGAGTGCAGAAGATAGGACTAGACTGTGGAGTTTATCCCCGCGATCACAACATCCCCCCTGAACGCGCTGTTTCCTCACTTCAGAAATCGTATTGAACTTTTGAGACCCTTGGCTGCAACTCAATGTCTTCATGACCTAAGCTATGTGCCTATGATCTCGTCCCAAAGTCTTACATCCCAACTCAACCACAACAAGTCCTTTTTGAAACCTATTCACACCTCTCTCTGTCCTGCCCTTCAAGCAGGATTGATCCACACTGCCATGCATAAACAATCATTGAACATGTCCAGGCCAGCGGTCCTAGCCCCAAAAAGCAGTAGTCAGACCACTTCAAAAAAAAGTGACAATAGACCAAGATAACTTTATAACTGCAAAGCCCAGTCACCTTTCACCATTCCCTATCAAAGACACTGAAATGTCATATCAGCTTGAACTTGCCGGTATTGAAACTTCAAACCTTGTTAGTAAGTTCCAAATCCGCTTGAGCTAATCTACTCCTACAGAGTCAGCATGCTTAGTGTACAAACTCACTTAGGAATGTGACATGGGTAGAGGTTCATGTTTTGCTCATCTTCGGTAGCTTTGCATGGTCGATCAAAGTCTTCCTGGAGTGCCTCATCCTGCTCGGTCACAGACTGTACCGCAATTAACTTAGGTCCTATCCTTGCAGACTCATTGAATTCCGAATGGCAGATCATCCGAGACTTGAATATAAAAGTATCAAGATCTGTACCAGGTCCAGTTCTTTCCAGTTTATGCTCTCCTCTGGTTATTGTGGATTTAAAGTTATCAATCTAGGCTTTCACCTATGCAGATGACACCAGTCAGCCTTGTTTCTACAATCCCCTCCCAGCCTTCTGAGCACCAATGAATTCCTTCAACCCCTTTGCTGTACACAATATTGATATCTTGGCACCTTGTGAAATTCTTCTAAAACCAATCGATGACAAACCAACTTCACCAGCTGGTCAAACCCAGTGACGAAACTTGCAGCACTGGCGTTTGGGCACTATTTCGCCAGCACATCTCCTGTTGAATCAGCCTCGAAATTCAGGGGTCACTACGTCCGAAATTGACTTCCTCATTAGACGATCACACTGAACACAGTCAAATTCCTGGGTCTACTAGCCATATAACATCGCTAATAAAATTCGGGCTTTTGCTTAGATAAGGACAACACATCTAAGTTGGTCCGTGCATTGGTATATTCCGTCTGACTTAAAATTCAATGTTTGCTGGCCTACTGGTGCAAAAATCAGGCGATTACAGCTGGTATGCTCAGCAGCTATGGTCTGTCGTGAGTTGCTAGCATCATTAATCACTTTTCTGCTGATCTTACACTGGCTCCCAGTCAAGCAACGATCGACTTCGCGCTTTTCGCTCATTTCCATTCCCTTGGCTCCAGCCTGCTTCTTAGAGCCACTACCCCACCAGGCCATCGTACTACTGCTTGAATCAAAAGAGTTTAACCCCTGTACAAAACCGCACCTTGGAGACCCCATTTAGTTCAGACTTAAAGCCTGGAATCCACTCTGACCTGGTGTGTCAGAGCATCCCCTGTCAATTGGCATTTAAAAAAGAACCAACACAGACAGTATTTAGTCGGCTTCCACCCAGTAACAGATTTTCACATTCTATGAGAGCCTGAGGTTTACTAAGGTCCTGGCAATGTCTGGAATGGTTTCTTGGTTTGTTTGCAGCAAGGAAGAGGTGGAGCCGATTTACCCTTCTGAGCTTACTGTAGCCAATACTAATACGTACTTGAATGTTACTGTCTGAAGGGTAGGACAAAAATAAGAAACTTATATCCAAATAATCTCAAATTGATATAAACCCCCTAACCTTTATCCTGTGACTTCATGTTAAGTTTGTTGAGTTAAAGTACATTATTTGGCCGCGACCGGAGCTGCTCATCCACTGGGTTAAGGTGCCTGCCCCCGACCACAGGTCCAGCTGAGGCCGGGCCTGAGCCCTAAGGCATATGTGGATGCGCCCTGAATAGGGATTAAGCCCTCTTTGGGTGCTATAAATGGAATTAAAAATAATATATTATATTATTCAGGATGGTATAATAAGTTGGATGACAATAAAATCAAATTTATCTTTCAATGCAAAGCCTTTTAATGGTCTCATTATCTCTCGAAGTGATAATTCTTCATGATTCCCCGGTATCGTGGGTAGGGAGTGGGCAGTCGGGCTGCAGTCCGCCACAAAGCAATAGGATATGTACATCGACTGGTTATCCGGGTCACGGATGAACGAACTCTTGCTGGCAGGAGATCTGAACTGGCGGCATTTGTCCAGAATTTAGTGATACCAGAAACTTTCAACCGACTCCAGCTGCACTGCACTCAAGCACCAACATCGCCACAAAGCATCATCAATCAGGTTCCTTTCAGCACCCATAATAAAAACTAAGAAATAGCAACCGTATCAGCCCCACTCATTCTTGGCATCCAGTGACACCACTCAACTTCCTGACTCTCATCCATATCCACTGGATGATCCAGACGACCCTGCATCAGTAATGGTACTTTTAAGGTAGTCTAAATGAATATACAAAAGACCGTGTGAATCGACTGGTTAGTGAAAGTCATTGATGATAGAACCAGGGTCACTCAGAAACCTTGAAACTCTGAATGAGCCGGGTGTGGTGGCCTGGGGAATTATGATACCAACATACACCACCAGGATTTTACTTGTAAAATAAGGCTTTACATTTGCACAAAAGGTAATTAGATAGCATCGTAAAAAGCATTACCACTTCTGTCCTGTTGTAACAGTTTTACTCAATGTCAAGGCGAAGAAGTAGGGATTAGAGGCATCAAAACCACACTAACTTCTGATTATTCGATTACAATAAATTAGTGCACTTGTAATTCAATACAGGAGCAGTACCACAATCGTAATAATTGTATTGTTTAAAGGCATAACACAAAGGCGGCGGTAGCTTAAGCCGTGCGTTTTCTTTATATCGGCAGATGGGCCAATCAACGGTCAAGAGTTAATGTAAAATTATCGGAAAGGCAACCTCAAACATCCTTAATAACAAAAGAAGTAATAATACTATCATAAAGTAATAATAATGAATGAGTGAATTATAGCACAGCATTCAAGGAACTCAAGATAACATTTTGTTCTTTTGCATTTAAATAGGCTGAAAAGAGATTGCAGATTCTTTCTTTAGTGAAAGAAAGCATACTTTAAGCACTCAGATAAGTCATATGTATAAGCACTTATATTACACTTACCACAGATCGATGCAGACCACAACTCAACTTTCATGATTGAAGTTCCAGCTGATAGCTTGGCAGTTTAGATGTTGCATTTTCCTGGTCACCAATGCAGTCAGTGGATTCAGAAAGTGGAGCTCAAAAGGGAGTCAGTGACAGCAACTTCTTGCACTTTCAACAGAGCCCGAACGTACCCACTCACACGGAGGTTGACTGGTTTTCCAAACGCTTCATTTTGAAGAACGTGCTGAGCCTGTTTTTCTCCTGCAGCACAATCGGAGCTTTTTTCCCTCATGAGCCTCACTTGCTCTGCCTTGCTGATTACATGGAGGAACCACAGTACTCACCTGTACTTTCCACTGCATTTGGGCCTCCTTGCCTGCCATCTGTACCACCAGTGCTTTCACCAGGTAGTTGGTTTTTCTGCCCCACTTCCAGTTGAGAATATAACTAGTTTCCACAGAAGGAAGAGCCTTTGAACAACGCTGACAAAGCCTTTTCTTGAGGGCAGCAGCAAGGTAGCCTCCTTGAGCTCATCCAAACTGATTATGTGGTCTGTCTAAGGTTTGGTGACAGCCTGCTTGAGCTGTCCCTTTTCGAAACTGAATAAAGCTTTCTGAAAACCCCTGATCGATGCTGCTGCATCCAAGGTGAGCCATCTTGAAAGCAACACCGTGGTTGTTTCTATCTTTGAAAGTTCAAAACTCAATAACCAATTACTACAATATAATCCATGAATGCACACCATCTCACGGGATGCTTTATCTTTATTGGTGTAAAGTTGGTGTTAAAACGGTGCAAGACCTTTGCTCAAAACTACTTTATCTTTCAGTCAGTTTGTATCAGGAAGGAAATCAATTCACATAGCAATTACAAAAATCGGGTCAACAGGAATTAGGCTGTAGTAACTTTATCAAAACCGTCCAATGTTTTCAGCAGATGTCATCTTTTATCGGTGTTGACACCTGAACAGCATAAATAAAACATACCATTCTATGCGGACTCGGCAGACATAAAGTTCATTCTTTAATGCTGCATCCAGCAACAGGAAACCCGCGACACGTAGTAATTCAACGAATAGCTGTGCTCAGATGAATGCTATCTGCTTGCTTGGTATGCATTGTCACATTGTCCATTAGGTATAACTCATCAGTGTATAATATTTTCATCAATCTGGTTCGCTCTCCAAGATTGTCGCGGCCGTAGAATGCAGTTTGACACGCAGGAAATATTTGAACGTAAAACAGACTCTGTAATTCTATAAATTCCAAGCAAAACGACAGGCTGCCATACATAGAGATCAATGACAGTGCTTGGCATACCTGTTAATAATAATAATATTGAATTACAAACAGCGACTACACGAACTTCGAACAGAACTGAGTCGCAGTTCTAGGTACTTTATACAGATGCAAAAAAAAAGTATTACCGAATGATTGCAAAGGGCTTTTATATGAAAATAACAGCCCAGTGCAAGCAAGTGAATGTAATAATTAAAACAAATCATAGCTACCTAAACTGATATCAGCGAAATTTTGAACGACACTGTTTACCCGGGCTGTTATCCCCGCACGGATAATATTACAGGTCATCTGAACGATAGCATCTATAATAAACCAGTGCTTAAGAATCATAGGAGCTCTGCATCTATCATAGCCAGTGAACCACTAGCAAAACACGATTTAAAAACGCACCTCGTGCAAACCATTAAACGGTACAATTTTGTAATCTACACGCCAAAAATTAACTGACGAAAATCCTTGTTATGCTAATGAGTGGACTCAGTCAGTTGCCTAATTAACCCATGAACAATATGAAGTTATATCGACAAGTGAAGGTGGTGGTTTTGGCTCTGGCCACCATAGGCAACTATTCAGTGTGAAACTCCTGGCCTGTGAAACGTGCTGCAGCTGAAGAGATGCTGCATGTTGGTACTCCTGCACCAAGCCAGATAAGGAGGTCGTAACTAATCTTAGATGTGTCACTGTCTTATTGAGCCCACACACCAAAAGCATGTGTGTTTGTTCCCACAAGTTTCGATGAGTGGCTACAAGTTTGCAATAACTTTGACACGCCCAGTATCGCGAACCTCTTTGATTACTTCAACATTTGGCTTGGTCAAATCTGCCCATTTCAGCTTCTACATTAATTGGCTTAATAGATAAAGATGTACTATGTTCAAGTTGGTTCATGGGATTCATGGATATCCTGTCTCGACTTCTGCAATCCTCACTGCTTGCTACTCACTATAGCTGCAGTGATCATGACCGCAGCTATAAACTCAGTAGTAGGTCTGTTTGAACGTCGGAGCTTGCCACATAACCCGCCTCTTCGCCGACCCGTGGCCTGACTACCAGTCGCGCGATTGACTTCAAGGTTCTTGTCACCACCCTAGTCACTATCCATTGGCTCCAGCCATTCTCAGATATACTCCTCCATCGTACTAAGCCGTACCACCCGTTTTTTGAATCCAACAGTCCATGCTACCTGGTACACATCCTCAAATTCTTTGAGACCATGTATTTAGTTCTGTGGCGCCTCAAAGCCTTGAAAGCCCCTCCTGACCTAGTGCTGAACATCATGACCTGACCACATTTAAAAAGCACTTGCAAAACACACCCACTTGAAAGGTACTTAGTGGTGTCCCCGGATTCGTCTCATGTGCGCCATGGACGCTGTGTATGCCAGACACTAACCATATTTGTATGCTGACCTGTGCATGTCAAATTCCCTAACCATGTTATTCACTTACCATTTTATCGGGCCATGATATTACCACCATTCAATTCATTTCCTTTTGTAGCAAATGTGCCTAGAGAGAGATTGGAGTCTCCTGAGGGCCACGGGCGGTGTTATTGTTATTATTATTATTACAGCAGCAGCAGTCGTGGCCATAAAGCGCAACTTGGTAATGATGTGCACATAAACCTCGGTCATTGACACCAAAGCTGATGAGTTGACATTCCAGCCACATTCACAGCCCATTTCAGTAGAACATCCAACCTTATGTTTGTCAAAGAATAAATTTCGATAATTTTGGGAAAACCAAAAGCAATGGTCACCCCAATGGATCTGTGCTTCATCCACTATGGGTCATAATCACACTTCTGAGTCATAACCTATGCACAATGTATCTTTTCTCATAGAATGCCGCGACGTAAGCTCCCAGATTTGATCATCTTTGCCAATGAAAGGTCATCCAACTTTTGAACCCACGCATGGTTGAGTATTGAATAATTAAATGTGGCAGAATAATGTTTCAAATTGAGTGATTAAACCAACTTACGTAAGGTTTGGAAAACTCACTACTATAAAATTGAAAAATGATGCTCCTCACCCCAGCCTTAGCTTGCTATGTCTCAGGTAACTCCATAATCTGGAGTGTTCTGGGGTCAAAGTGAATCTTCCCTACCCGAGTTTCCTGGTCGAAAGGAAGTGATCTTTATGCATTAGACCAAGTCAGCTCCGAGTGGAGTGAGCTACTTGAATAGCTGTAATGGTTAACAACCGGCAATCGTGTTGGCGGGTACATCTCAGCCTTCATCAATGCATTGAGCATTACTCACTAAATTTGTAATCAAGACTACAAGTGAGAACAGGGTCATGGTTTTCTAAACAGCAGCAGATCTTTATCTAATTTAAAGGTGCAATGCTAGCATTGGTGCATTCTGTTTGACCCAAACATAGGCTCCCAACTGATAGGAAATCGACTTCTGAGGTTTTTCACTCACTTTTTAAGTCCTATTATCTCAGAAAATGGCTTGCTCATCGACACTATGTCTCAATCAGATAATGACCACACAGTGCCTCTATCTAACTGAAGTCGTTTGTTCAGCTGTATTTCAACTGATCTCAAACTACTCATAGATCTCGTTACTGAGGGTGATTCCAAAGGCAGAGTCTGGTCTATGGAGTTATAATAGCCTGATGGACTCACTTAAGTTGCTGAGAGGGATTCAATAGTGACGTGCTGGGGAACGTGCTGAGTGGTCTGAGAATACCAAACGAGCAGTGCATCAGCTGGCAGTTCCTGCCCAAAGATAAAAAGGCGCCTGAGCCAGGTGGTTCCTGGGCCAAACACATGTTTTCTTTATTGAAATGCAATAGTCTCAGTTTAAACGAAACACACTAATATCTAGGAATGTATTTGATCCATTGAATGATGAAGCGATAGGGCAGTTGCCGGGATCGACTCGTTAAACCGTTACGGTATAAAACAATCGAGATAATAGCCGCTTCGGCGCAGTTTAAGGCAAGCCGAGCGTGGAGACTGAGCAGCCTTGGCTGATAAGTTACCGACATAATAGCAGCTGCAGTTTCTTACGCGCTACGGTCGTAACAACAATAGGAACAACTCTTAAACAGGTCCTTAGCCGTACCGTCACCTCATACTGAGGATGTTTGGTAAGAACCCTGGCCTTTGAAGAAACTGGAAACGAACACGAACACATGAAGGCGCCTGTAATCAGAGTATGGAGATGATATGCCATGGAGAGAGAGAGAGAGCGAGTGAGAGAGAGAGAGAGAGAGAGAGAGAGAGAGAGAGAGAGAGGGAGAGAGAGAGGGAGAGAGAGAGAGAGAGAGAGAGAGAGAGGGAGAGGGAGAGAGAGAGAGAGAGGGTGGTAGGAGAGAGAGGGGAGAAATATACCACACTTTGCCTCTATTGTTTGGGCTTAATATTAATTTTATCATATTCATGCAAAACAACTTAGCCACCTGTTAATTCACAAGGACTAACCATTTAGATCTGGAAATAAGGTAGTCCACAAAAATGGTCATTTGATTTGAAATTCGCGATAAAGATGTGAAGAGAAGTCGCAAGTCAAATTTTGGTGGTTGTAAGATGATCGAATACGGTCAATAAATTACATGTGAAGACCTCATTCAAACCGGAAGTCACATCGAGCTCAACAAAATAATTTTGTTTAAAAATGACCGAGTTTGAACTGGTGGTTTTCAGAACCTGCGAATATGTTTATTCGCCCTAAACGGACCCTTAAAAATAACTGGGAAATGATAAATCGTAAAAGAATTTCCGGAAATGACACGCCCCTCGAGATCGTAATATTAATGGTCCGATCAGGTGAACAAGATGATAAAAGAGTAAATCCCTATCGAGCAGGGTGTTTAGTCTAGCTCTGTTTCTACCATAGCAACTGGTGTAAACGTGCATTCCGCATTCACTCTTATGTATGGTGAAACCCGCAACATTGGTGCGTTTGCAGGGATCACAAAACCGGAGTTTTTGACCGTTCGTTCTGGCCAGTAGACTAAACATTAGATAATGTATTGAGAATTAATGCCGCTAAACACCGTAACTTGCTGAGTCCATTATCACGGCACCAATCCTGGGATATTGATCCAGAAATTCCTTGTAGCGCCATCAAGACGCATTGAGGGAGTAGTCCTTTGTCTGGCAGCTTGGTCAGCGGTGACTTGATGGAACTGGTGACTTGGATGGAACTGGTACTTGACGGAACTAGTATGTCGTTAATTGAAAGGCAGTTCAAGGCTTATTCATTTCTATTCAAGAAATTTAGGTATTTCAAGTTCTCATTTATATCGTTACTAGTTAGATATTTGTATTATGAATGCCATGGTGGAGAGCCGCCCGGTTGTAGTCTTGATTGCTGGCCTCGCCGGCTGAGGCCCATCGCGATATCTGGTTTAGGCTGCAGGCGCCTTTACAGTTTTCGACTCATTCCTGATCCATAATTGGCTGTTTATTGAATTGTTCGGGGATTACAGCGTTCAGCGCTGCCCCTGGCTGTACCTTGAGCTCTCAAGTTTTATTTGATACGACAGTCCAACGCTTTAGCTGTCATTTAAACAGATCTCCTGAAATGACGATCCGATAACCTTTAAAAACTTCACCAAGGATTGATTGGTTACAGAATCATTCCAGTCTTCTCGCATGCTTTTATTGACTCAGTAGATTGATTGTTTTATTTGCAACTGGCTAGTGAATAATATGCTAAGCCCTTTATTACCCTTTCAAATTCATATGATAGAAAAATGTCACAGGAAGCAGACCCAATCAACGCAAAGAAATTCGAAGTATGCTCCTTCAAGTAGCAAAACAATGTTGTATGGTTGACAAACATAGTAATATTTGATGTATTCCACAAGCCACCATGATAAGTGGAAAATCTTAAAGTTGGTTTGATGTTGTCATGGAAAGAATTTTATGGGGCCTCTTAATAACTCACATATCGACGATTCCATGTGAAACTTGAAATATAGGTGGAGCTCACTCACCCCAAATCCCTACCCCTCCACATAATGTACATGATGGTGTGTATTATAATGGGCCTGGGACAAAGTGGAACCGTGCAAGGTCTGTGATGTCAACAGCTTGTCAAATCGGTTTTTAAAGTTTTTTGTGTGGGGTGGAAAGTTTCCAGTTAGATTAGCTCAGCATTTTGCGTGGCTTTCATTTCTACAATTATTGTTTTGAACCCTGAAAAATTTTGAAACTGATTTAACCAGAAAGTATACGTGACTTGACTTTAAAGGTCATATAATAAACCAGCTATTATACATCAAACGATAGGTAATGTTAGTGTTCTCTAAGTGCCACTTTCATGCTAATCAGTTTACCAATCTCGTACAATATTTTATAAACATGTTTTGAGGGACAATCTCCAGTGATATTTTGGGGACAACTACCGCCTGATCCCACTCCCCCCTGGCCTATGTAGGGGGCTAAAGCTCTGCAAAATCTGAATGTGAGGTGGAGACACAAACACTTGTAGTGTCTAAATACTCACAGGTCTCAATCCAACACTGAAGGGTGGACGCACTCTGAGGGCTCTATGCTGGCCAACTTCTTGTCATGGATGTATTTCTCTCCTCTTGCCGATGTAATTGACAAAGTCATCATTAGGCTGGTCACTTTCTATGCAGATGGACACTTCACTTGGTACTTTGTTTTGATCCCTCCCCATGACTCTCTGGCTATTCAAACTACCTGTTACTTATCATTTTTCAAAAGTCTATAGCATCATATAGGATCC
>WPIO01000161.1:0-2500 GCA_009760855.2 Cristatella mucedo
GGTACCGGCCTGCATATACTCAGACCACAATAGGATATGTAGGATACAGTAGTCCTCATATGCCTGTCGATGGACAGTCAGTCCTGATCTTGTGTATAAATATAATTCATTGAGTATGCTTTCCCAAGCTTATGCTTAATAGAACTAGTTAGTTTTATCACTGCGGTAAGCCATAGCCCATCTGGGCGAGGGCGTACAGTACGCTAAGTCAGAGGTGCAAGCTGGTCAAGCATATCAGCCAATGTAGTCTTGTAGCACTCAACAAACGGCGACAGGTCGCACGGGGGATTGAGCGGCGAAGAGGAGGCGAAGAAGATAGTTTTGGGCGTCGTTGTCAAGGGTCTTAAAGTTTCGCAGTTCACTGATGTTTCCGGATGCAGACGAGGCCGAACACTGTAGACTGGATGAGACCTGGGCGAGGTCAGAAATTGGTGTGCAGAAATTGGTAATAATAGGCGACGATAGCAAGCGTTCGAGCCAAGCGCTGGCTCGAACGCTGCCGAGCACTCAAAAGCGCCGGCCGTTCGGATTGCTTCCCCTCTTCTCATGCATTCAATATAGGTCGGCCGGCAGACACGTTAATAGTACTCGTTCGAACGATGCGGTTGTCTAAGGCGAGTTCAATTGGAAATCAAGTTTCGGCTGGTTTCTCATCGGGCATCCCGAAGCAGTAGCACTGCTCACCATGCCGCAGCCATACGTAAGCAGTTGAAAGCAGTTTAAAATAAGACGCAAACGCTGCGTATGCATCGGTGCACTCGCCAAGCTGACGGGCTTAGCTTAGCAGCATGTAGGAGACATTGTGCGTTAGTGCTCCTGCTGTTCAAGATAATTTGCCAACTCTAATTTAATTGTAAGGGAGAATACAATGTCACGAAGGCAGTTACCCTGGACAGTCACGTAGATCTCTTGTTTCGCACGAGCATCACTAGGAGGAGGCAGCGTTTGGCCACGGCCTTTGCTTCGAGTATTCGTTTACGAAAGACTAGGCTCGGTGGAGGTGGGATGTCCTGGGGAGTTATGCCCCCAGCCTTATGCGATTTATCCCCTTCGAGCACATTTACTCGTTCTCAGGAGCCGATGGAACAGTCGGCATGAAAATTGGTACCATCAACAAGGGTAGCATTAGCTATATACGTTTCTGTCATATACTAGCTTGAATGCGGTAGCACCTCTCGGGTATTATTGGGCAGTAACTTTGCTGGGGTAATCGACACTAGGCATTAATCATCGCTTCCATGTGACTGGTGGTGCCCTGGGGGGGGGGTGTATCCCCGTACAGCTCCACCTGACGCCCTGTCGAACTGAGCATTAGCAAACAAGATTCGTCATGGTCAAACTTACTGCTTAGGCGATTAGCCTTTCGTCGGGACGATTTCGTTCTGGTCTGGTGGTGTCCACCTCTTTCCGCGAATCTGTGGGCTGAGCGACCGCAAGGGTTACGGTCACAAGACGCTCCAGGCAACGATCGTTGCCAATCTTATCTCTAAGTACCCCTGCTCTAACCTTTGCCCTTTCCTCCGCCGATAGCCAACTCTTAAGAGTGTCGATGAATCTTTACTAATCAGCGCCGGGGAGGCCGCCGCCTCGAGATGTAATAAGTAAAGGAAAGAAATACAATTCATTTGTAAAGCGCCCTAAGAGAACGTAATCTCTACTCAGGAGCTTTACGGATAACACGGGCTCGAGCCCACGACCTCGATATTCAAGTGCATTCACCTCGGCCTTGGTCGGGACGAGCACCTTAACCACTGCGCCAAACCAGAGTCGGCCGTCGGCCTCAGAGCAGCGTCGGCCATCTTTGGTTGCTACTGGAGGAGCAAGAGTTTGCCACCTTCACCTTCGCTCAGGCGCTGCAGCAGTCAACGATCTAACTGCGATCGGCGCGTCAGCAATTGGGCTGATAGTCCACGGGACAGGTACACGATTGGCCACGGGTCTTAGCCCATAATTTAATAATTTATTTTATTTATTTTATTTATTTTATTTATTTTATTTATTTTATTTATTTTATTTATTTTATTTATTTTATTTATTTTATTTATTTTATTTATTTTATTTATTTTATTTATTTTATTTATTTTATTTATTTTATTTATTTTATTTATTTTATTTATTTTATTTATTTTATTTTATTTATTTTATTTATTTTATTTATTTTATTTATTTTATTTATTTTATTTTATTTATTTTATTTATTTTATTTATTTTATTTATTTTATTTATTTTATTTATTTTATTTATTTTATTTATTTTATTTATTTTATTTATTTTATTTATTTTATTTATTTGTAGCCTAGGAACAAGGTTCTCGAATTTCACGACCGAGTTTGTGTGGGCTGGAGTCCGGCGGCTTTATTTATTTATAGCCTAGGAGCAAGGTGCTCGAATTTCGCGACTGAGTTTGTGTCCGGGCTCGAGTCCGGCGGCAGAAAATCCCCTTCATTGCCCGCTGCGAGCGGATAATAGACGCTACGACTCCCCAGCTCGGTACAGACGA
>WPIO01000161.1:7500-130000 GCA_009760855.2 Cristatella mucedo
GAGGTCGGTCATCGCCCGCACTCGCTTTTATTCGCGCCGACCGCTCTATTCGCACATTCTGCATCGTGGACATTCCAAAGCCGCGCCATTATAACCTCTTAGCTCGGGCTTCGACTCTGAACTTGAGACCGCTTGCAAATTAGCCGAGGCGAGCGTCGAGGTAATTTATACGTACGCAGATTTACGTAGTACTTCCGACCTGGCCGGTAATCAAAAAGAACTAACGAATTAATAATAACCAAGGAGAGTGAACTCGAGAGAGCAGACTCTTCTTTTTTTTGCGGTATTCAGCCGTTTGGTGATTCAACTCGCCGAGCGCTAGATGTTATAACAAGCTCTTATTGAGTCTGTGCGAAGTTGTTTGAACTAAAGTTGGACGTCGGCTGATTGAAAAAGCCTTACTTATGTAGCAGCGGGAGAGACTCGACGGCTATCACTACTATTTGCCTCCACACAAAAACGAATTACCCACCACAGAACTCAAACCCACAACCTGGGAGTGGTAGCGAGCGAGCACATTATCCCTGGACTACCGATTGTAATAAACAGAAAATTCTCCGAGCTTTCGCAAGAAAAACAGTTGTTGATAGCACTGCTTGCGGCATGTCGGCGCGAAGCCTTACAGTTTGGCGTGTTTTTTTGGTGGGCGACAGGCCTTCGCGAATTGCGCCTCTTTATTTAACTAGCTCTTCAGTTCTGTCTCGGATTGATTATTGTAATTCCCTATTGGCTGGGCTGCCAAAGAAAGCTATTAGGCCGCTGCAGCAGACTATGAATATGGCTGCAAGGCTAGTCTTCAAGTCCCAGAGGTTTGAGCACGTGTCTCCTTTCCTGAAAGAGCTAGGATGGTTGCCCGTTGAGCAAAGGATACAGAGCAAAGTTCTTACGCTGACCCGCAAGGCCCACCACGGCTTGGCTCTTTTGCACCTAGCTGAACTGCTGCACTAGTTTCAGCCTCTTCGTACCCTCAGGTCCTGTATGGATGGCAAGTTAGCAGTTCCATTCCTCCGCTTAAAGACCGTTGGCGAAAGAAGCTTTAGCTCTGCAGGTCCAAGACTGTGGAACTCGCTTCCACAATTCTTACGCAACGACAACTACTTTCCTGCTGCCGACAATGGATTATCCTTCCCAGCAGTCCAGAGCTGCTACTTACATGCTACTCACTATTTCGACTATTCACTATATCACTATTTCGACTGCTCTCCCGACTCTGCTATGGTTCCCACTTTCTCTTCATTGCGTGAGGTGAAGTCTGTTGGGTACCGAATGCGTACCGAAAGCCGCTTAGGCTGTGAGTGCACAATACAAAACTTTCCTGCATGACACCCACATAGTCCTTAAGGCATTGTGGAGTAACAGACGGAGATACATTACATTACCTGAACAAGTTTGTTGTATTCGGACATAACAGCATTTAGAGGAAGCGTGTCATGATTTTACGCCTTCACATCTGAAACGCTACGCATTAGGTAATTACGCAAGAAAGAGGAGACCGATAGCTGCCAGATTTCTGACAAGAGAAGACACTCTCGTGCGGGTGCTCGGAGCAGAACGCTGAGCAAAATATTGTTTGCGACTTCGTTCGGTTATCGTCAGCGAGTATTTTACCCTGCTCACGCTACCCGATGGCAGCGCTCCGAGATGCTCGACCTATAGGCATCGTTCTCATCCAGTCTCACGAGGTCTAGCACAGGCCACGCTGTTTTCTGAGCTCAAGTCGCTGTCTGATGCCGTTCCGCATCTTTGCGACATCGCGTAAAATTCTCATTCTTTAGTGCTCACCAGCGAATACACAGACAAATACAGTGCGGCCGTAAATAAGTGACGGCTGCGACCCGCAGCTATTGCACACTGTGAGACCAGCAAGAGCTGGCAATAAAGAAGACTCGCAGAGCCGGATTATATGTCCACATTTCAGCGCTCATCGCCAACCGCTACGCGCGACCGGAAGCAGCGGAAGTGGTGATGATAGGGATCGCTGTGACAGCAAGGTTTACCGGATCGCTTGGCCATGAATTTCGGAGCTAAACTATTGGCGAGCACGTAAGATCTAGGCTCCAGTCCCGCTCTGAACGACCACCTTTCTTTAATTTCCAGATGTGTCAGCTGGCGGGCTAGCGCGCGTCGATGCTCGTGTGCGGTCCCGCGCGCGGACCTGTCGTCGGCGGCCCGCGTCGTCGAATGAAAGCTTCGCTGCTACTAAATTACCTTTCTATCGTAGACGGACGCCGCCTTGCTTTTGAAAAATGGATAGCTTAAAGGTTGTAGTGACTCGTGAGAATATCTGTCTAGTGAAGCGGGCGCGCGTGCTAGATCAGGCGCACCGCAATGAATGCAAAGATATCATTCGCAGTACCTCGATTATGTCGGCTTGAAACCGATTGCGCGACTGTCTATGCTTAGGCGCGACGAAAGCCGAAGTCGCGTACGAGTCGTTAAGATAAGCTCGATAGATCTGATTCGCGCCTCCCTCGAGGCTTTGTGCCTGTCAGCGTTATAGCGGTTCAGCTCCGAGCGCACCGGCGAGACGTTGTTGAACGCCATGCTTTTCGATGCTAGACGCACGTGACCATCTGTCGCGGTCGAATAGACCTCTCTGCGCCGTGGACTTGTGGACTTATTGTTATCTCATCGTGCGGGTGCTCTTCGTCGCTTGCGTGTTTAGCTACTGCCGCCGCCGCCGCTGTCGGCAGCCGCGCGTGCGTTGGTTGGTGCTAGCGCGTGCACGTGCCGCTTGCTGAAGTTGTAAAGTTCTGGGCTTCGCGGTCATTTGGTCGCGCGCGTCGGCAATGACTTGCACCGTTGCGAGCACTGTGTTTGCGGCCTAGTTCTGTCCCGACTTTGAAGCAGTTACGCCCGGTTTATCCGGCTGCTGGCAGCCGTGGTTTATGTGGACTCATTGCCGGTGGACTCCTGATCAGCCCTACTGACCCGCACGGCTGCGTTCCCACCTGCTCGTCTGCCCGTCCAGGTAGCGGCTTGTGCAGGTTGCATGTTATTCATGTTGTTCATGTTGTTTATCCAGCATGATATTACTCACCATTCAAGCACACTGGGTAAGGCGGTTGCTTTCACGGCCTCGGTCCCGAGGTCGTGGGTTCGATTCCTGCGGTGGGGCGATCCTTTATCGCCACTGCAAGCGGTGGTGATAGCCGTAAAGGCTCTTCTGTCGCTATACAAAAAGAGGCTGTTTAATCAGCTAGGATTTATTATTTATTATTCAATCACGTTTCCCTTTGCAGCAAATGTAAAGCACCTAGAAAGAGATTAAGTTCTCTGAGGGCGCTTTATCAAGTGCATTATTATTATTATTATTATCATGTGTCGAAGTGTGTCGAAGTGTTTCATGCGGTGAGCCGTAATGGCTCACTAGGTAAAGGTTCTCACTAGGTAAAGGATCGAGGTTAAGGTGCTCACCTTAAACGACCGAGATCAGGTGCTTGCCTTAAACGATCGAGGTTGGGTGGCTCGACTCCTGTGGCGTATGTGAAGCACCTGGATCGAGATTCAGTTCTCTTTTCTCGATGCTTTGCAAATGAATTATATATATATTTATATGATTAGCCTCTTTAAAAAGTAATATCCCATCTAAATTTAATTCATTTTGCAGATACTTGTTGTGTGCATGCAGGCGGCGTCGAATGTTGTAAAGTGATTTCTTATATCTGTGTTCAATGGTGTCGCCCGTTGTCATCGACCCAGTGATGGATGGCCGGTTGATGGTGCTGTTGGTTCACCCTTAAAGGTTTATGTGTAGCTGCCTGAAGTGTCGCCCTCTCTCCGCTCCACCGTCCCTCCATCTACCACTGTTGTTCAGTGGTCCTGTTTACTTTTGGCTCTGGGTAAGCGGTTCTGGGTTTGCTCTATCTTTCAGCCGCCCTGCTACCGCCCAAAGTGCGCAATGCCAGAAGTGCTTGGAAAAGGGGCACTGGACGTACGAGTGCACGGGCGAGCGGAAGTACCTTTACCGACCCTCAAGGACGAAGGAGATGAAGAAGAGGCTGCGAGAGAAAGCAGAGCAGCAGAAGCTGGACATCTTGTAAGTGCGGGCCGCTGGCTGGCGCCATCTTTAGAAGAGCATGTCTGCCAGTCCTCGGCCCCCTGGAGCAGCAGCAGCAGCACAGGTGCCTCTGTGCACTGCCCCGACTCTCTCTCGGTGCCGTTGATGGAGCGCCCTCAGAGTTGTCATGCTGTTGCCACTGCACACGGTTACTGGACACTTTGCACCAGCTGGTCGCTCTCGATCGGACGATTGACGATCGACCAGCCGGATGGACCAGGACGATCGACCAGCATCGGTCGATCGCCGGGCGATTGACCGATGCTGGTCGATCGCCCGGCGATCATCCGCCAGCTTCCGGCCCAAATAGCACTGCCGTTCGTGCGCCTGCGCACGCAGGAGCGTTGGCACAGTGTCGCACCGCTGCGATGCTGGTGTTGCTCTCGAGCTCTCACTGCCCTTCAGTCAGGTGTTTCGGCAGCTCTTTGCTTGCTTGCTGCCTGCCCCCCCCCACCACTCTGCTGCCGCCGTCCTTTCGTAGTAGGATGTGTCCGTGCAGATGACGTTGCAACCTGACGAGAAGTCAGCCACTGCCGAGAGGTCGGCAGTGGCTGACTTCTCGTCAGGTTGTGTGCGTGCGCGTACGTGTGTGTGCGCGTACGTGTGTGTGCGCGTTCGTGCGTGTATGTGTATGTGAATGATGGGAGCTGGCCTGAGAAAGCTGTCCCTGCTGGCGAGGGCTGTTTTGCTGTGTGGCCGCGCGATTCAGCGATGTTCGTGGCAGCAAGTTGTGGGAGGCAGCCTTAAAACGTGCCACCAGTTTTTGATAAAGCTACGATGTGACCCCGATTCCCCAATAGCTTGCGCAGGCGGCGCCAGGCCAGCCGAAACCGATGCATCCATGAACGCAGTAGCCAAAGTAGCTTGCTGCCTTGGGAGCCATCATCGTCACAGCCCGGGCCATCGCTTTAAGCCGATAAACAAAAGAGCAAAGGTGTGTTGCCTCATTTGCACAGAGCGACATAAGAGCCGTGGCTGCAAGACTCGAATCCACTATCCGGGCCGTGCCAGCGTCTAGCGAGCCGAACAATCGCCAGCTGCAGCGAGTTGCCACGCGGGCGTCGAGGCAGCTGTCTCCACTGTTTCACGGTGGCAGCGTGGCTCTGAGGTTGGTGCCAGCTCGTGATGGCTTCGTGGGATAAAACACGAGCCAAGGCTGTCGTTGAATGTCTTGCCTCTTTAATCGTCGGTCGAGACATCAAAGACGTCAATAAACTCAGGCGTTAACGGTCTGATGGACGACCGAAAAAGCATCTTGCTGACTGGTCAGCTTTGATTGTGCATGCCCTGAGGATAATGGATGGGGCAGGGCTGCTGCTGACACACTGGTCTGCCGGCTAGCTACGCCACTGCCGAGCCGCCTAGTGCTATTGACTGTGCCCGCTGCCGAGCCATGTCGCCTGGCTCGGTGCTTCCGCGGCGTCCTTGAGGTCTTTTCGTCGTGCTCATTTTGACTGCCAGAATGCGCTGGACACGGAAGATTAGAGCAAGGCTTCCTTGAACCCGAGAGGTCAGCTGCAGGCCTCTGCTGTCAGGCCTCGAGCTGCCGACCCGAAGTTCCTCAGTGTTGCACATTAGCCCTACCAACGCCGCCGAGTCTGCAATAACAGCAAGCCATTGCTGCCGCGAAGCCGGCGTCGTTTCTTGCGCAGGAGAACCGCAAGAACCGATGCCGTTTTGCTACAGCCGATGCCGTCCGGCCCCGGAAAGTCAGCTGCCGCTGCCGCGTAGTTGCAGAACTGCTTGACTTCCGGCCACGGCCACCCAAGGCCAGCCCCCGGCACCCGGTGCTCACCACACTTTCCGTCGCTCTCTTCTTTCGTCTTCACATCTGCTGCGCTTCTTTCCTCTAGGAAGAAAAGCTCGGCCATTTTGGAGAAAAAGACCAAGTCGAAGAAGAAGAAGAAGACGAAAGGACCGGCGGGTTCTTCGTAAGTCACGAGGCGGCGGCGGCAGCTTCAGCATCCACGAGGTCCGTGACGCTACCGCCATCACGCAGCAGTGGATGCACCTTTTATTAGTGCCCAAGATCCGCAGCTTTGTGTTAGGAAGCACTCGCCTCTCTCTGGTCTTGTTGCTCACCTAGTACGCTTTGCCCGCTTTGCTTCTCTCTGCTTCACGGGCACAGCAGTGGCAGCCGGTGATCGACTGCACCGAGTCAGCATGCTTACGCTCTCAGAGAACCTAATTGCTTTCTAGGCACTTTGCATATGCTGTAAAGGAAGCATGATTGAATAGTTAGTGGCCAATGTCAACAAGCATAACATGGTTAGAGGTGACATGCACGAGGTCAGCATGCAAATATGGTTAGTGTCAGCATGCACAGTGCCAGCACGCGTAAGCAAACAATGGACGAGTCACATGGACTTATTAAATGCCGTGATAAACAGGTGTGTTTTAGCTTTTTTTTAAATGTTGTCAAGTCGGGGGAGGGATGTCGTGACGTCAGTCGGGAGGGAGTGCAGCCTTCAGTAGCACATCCCCTTCTTGGAGCAATCGATGGTCTCGATCTGCTCCGAGGCTATCGGTTTTCCGTTTCTTGCTTTGGAAATTGCCGCCAGCTGCTGCTATTCTGCTGCAAACCTTGCTGGTGAGTGCTAGGACGACATTGCTTCGCTAGTGCCTCGCTTGCACGGGCCTCCCTTTCACCCACATCCCGTCCCACTCTTTCTTTCCTTCTTTTCTTCCCCTCCCTCTTTTCCTCCTCCCTCGCCTCGTGGTAAGGTCCTCCCGGTGTCCGAGTGTAGGCCTAGCTGGTACCGGGCGGTCGTTCAGCACTTAGCTACTCAGCCGGTTTGCTCGCGATACTACCGGCTATCGGGCAGGCCTCTTCGTCCCAAGGCAGCAATCTGATGATTCCTCGCCTGCCCCTGACTCGTTTCTCGTCAGGGCATGCAGGAGGCGCAGACCGTGAAGCTCTGCGGGGCTCAGCTGCAATGATTGCTCCGTTTCTCCGTGGCAGATCGTCTTCCGGATCCAGCGGCAGCAGCAGCAGCAGTAGTGACAGTAGCGACAGTAGCGAGAGCTCTGGCAGTGACAGCAGCTCGAGCAGTGACAGCGAAAGTGACACGGAGAGCAGCAGCAGCAGCAGTAGCAGTGCAAGCTCGTCTGACGGATCGACTTCTGATGCAGCCACCACCACCACCACCACCACTGCCGCCGCCGTCGCCAGAGCAGCTGACAAGCATCGGCAGAAAGAGGATAAGGAAGGCAGGAAGGCAGGCGGCAACCGCTCTGATGTAGCAGAGGGTGCCACCGGCTTGAGGCGTCGGCATGACTCCAGCGATGACAGCAGTGGCGGAAGTGATGGAGGCTCGAGAAGGAAGCGATCAAAGTAGCCGCCGTGCTGTGGCTGGGCTGTGCGGTACATGCCACTCTCGTCGGGGTCGCGGGATCACCCGATCGTCGGTGCCTCGCGCGGTGAAGCCGGTCGATTGCACTATCGTCGAAAAGCCGAAGACATTTCCTGCCGCTGCTGCAGCAGCCGCCATTGCATGCAGCTTGTGACCACATGGTGCTCGAAGCGAGTGCAGGTGTGCGGCCACGGTGAATAAAAAAAGGCAGCTTCCGCGTAGCTGCTTCTGTTTAGGCTGGCAGTAAGAACCTGGCTCAGCTACCTCGACAGTAGCAGTGCACGTGCACTCAACCTGTACGGCTCTTACCCTAGGGTCGGCTCGTCTGTGCGAGTTTGTCCTGCAGCCTGCGCTGTGCATCGGGCATGTGTCTCCTCTGCTTATGTGGCCTCGGCCATTCACTGTGCAGGCGTGTCCAGTGCTGAGCGACCGGCAGTGCAAGGTAGCATCTGAGTTTCACTGGTGTTTGCCATTCGCTAGTGTCTGGCCTGGCCGAGACAGCATCAGGCAGAGATCGTCTAGTGACTGCTGATACCAGGCGCCAGTATTGTCGCCTGTCATGTCATCTGCTCGACTCTTGCTGATATGCATGGAATGCATGGCCATAGTTGTGATGTGGCTCCGCTTTGTCGGTGCACTCGTAGTAAGAGTTAACCTTTCCTGCGGGAGGCAGAGTGAGTCACATCGAAGTGACTGGTGAATAAATAGTAAGTACACTTGGAGGCCATTGCTGTTCAGTGCCCATCATACTAAAAACGAATGTCTCCTCGCCGATAGGATTGATTTGGGGTGTGTACACGCGACGCATTCGTCTCATAATGTTGTGTGGCTCAGTGAAAGAAAGGGTATGGCGAGAAAGGGCATGCACCGTGTAGCTGCTTTTGTGGCTATCTGATGATCTAGCTGCTATTTGAGCTACCTGATCCCCGCGGTCGAGATTCAGACCATGCTTGCTTAGCCATCTGAATTGCTATCCAGCCGCCTGTACCAATAGACCTTGCGATTTGCTTACTGTTTGCAACCTGCCGATGCTGGAAAACGCATAACGGTCATGGCTATCAATGTATCTGAAGCGTTCACAATTGGATGTGCGTCTCTTGCGTTGGCCTCCTTACAGTTATGCTCCAAAATCATGGGTTCTTTTTGAAATTGCACAACAGCCGCTTCCATTACGATTGCACACCAACGCACTAGCAAAACTAGTGCACCAATGAAAAGAGATTATGCAGATTGATTAATGAAGGAAAAGTTGCATAAAGATACCGGAGACTTGGACGTGGCCAATGAAAAACCCAAGGGAACTGAAGGTGGAACTCCATCGAAGATTTTGTCACCACTTTTGACTTATCGATTGGCATAGGCCTATCGATCGATTTTTTTTAGATGGATTCAAGTTCAGCGTTTCTTGTGGCAGTCAAAGGCTTGCAGATACTCGGTGCTCCCAGTGGAGCTTTTTTCATTTACAGGTCACACCATATTGCATGTGGGCTGAAGCAGCCTGCAGGGCTTGGCAGATCTGGCATACAGCTTCAGCATTAAGCATTTAGGGTCTATCTCGAGAGAGTGAGTGGGGCAGGGGCTCAATGGAACTTATTAATTTTTTGGGCGATGCCCTTTCAGCACTACATTTACGAGTCCTTCTCTTGAAGGCGTGGACTACAGCCCTTTTTAGAACTCTCGGCTTTGGAATTACCAGAATAATTATTTGTCTACTTTGTTTCCCGAACTGTCGATAGTGCAGCCTCGAGGACCCTGTGTAAACTCGTATTCTGAATTTCATTTTAGCTGCTCGCCGAGACTGGCGACCGACTGCCTTTTGTGCCCCTTCTCGTCAACGTGGCAGCTTATTTGAGACATAAATTGTAGCCTTGCCTATGCTCGCTGATGACGGAGCATTAGACAGAGGAGCCCTTCAGAGCCTCAACGATGTTGTGTCGTGCACGCACTTTGAGGAGAGCACGAATGTCAGCAGCGAAGGGAGCTCCGTCGCCTTTTGAGATGCTCTCTGGAGAGAAGAGGTGATATCGTCAATCCGTTCTTGGGAGAGATTGCAGCTCCGCCTTGGAAGGCTCTTTAGACTCGTCTACTTATTAGATTCAACGCCACCACGCTTGAGGCTACGCACAAAGCTCAGCAAAACATCTTTAAACAGTTCTAACAAATAATCGCCAATTTAAAAACTAAAAAAGTACCGATTGTCCCCATTAAAAAAAACTATGGCAGCCCCCTGTGCAAATCGAGCGCACGTCAACGATAACTACTCTCCCGCTGCCGACTATGTCACATCCTTTTCAGCGGTCCTGAGCTGCTACTTCTATTCTACTCACTACCTCAACTGCTCTCCGGACTCAGCTATGCTTCCCACTTTCTCTTTGTTGCGTGAGACGAAGTCTGTTGGCTACCGAATGCTACCGAAAGCCGCTTAGGCTGTGAGTGCACTATACAAAACTCTCCTCCGTAACACCCACATGGTCTTTATGACTTTGTGGAGCTACAGACGGAGATACATTACATTAACACGCAATATTCAAGTAGCTTTTTAGGCGGCATACGCGATTGCTCCTCTCTAAAGAAACGCCTCGCGGCTTCGTGCCGAAAAACGCAGCCCGACGGGCCGCCGTAGCCTCCGGTAGCGCTCGTTTGAGTTTAGTGGTCACGTGGGAAGGACTTCAGGGGTTGTTGTGGGTAGTGTTTTCAGGCGGAAATGATTCTTCCTGGAGCGTTTCACGCTGGCATTGCTAAAGTGTTCGGTCATACATCAGTGAGAGACGTCACAGCGTAGATATAGATGGCTGTTGGTAATCTAGGCACCCCTTAAAGTACGACGGGCCTCAGTGCGTTTGTCTTAAAGTACGGTGAGTTTGGTAATAATTTCCTTCTTTTCACAATCCGTACTCTCCATCTGGCTGATGTCGTCGCTAAAAGCGATCTTGGCTCTCATTTCTATAATAATAATAATAATAGTAATAATACATTGCATAGCGCACTCAGATAACCTAATCTCTTTCTAGGCACTCTACAGTGGGTTCAAAGGAAGCATAATCGAATGTTAAATGGTAGCACGCTTGATATCGACAAGCATAACGTAGTTAGAGGTGACCTGCACTCTATGCCGACGAGTTGACCCAGCTTGAACTTTTCTTCGCCTCTTCTCATCCTTCGCTCCACATGTGACTCGCTTAATTTCCTTGCAGCCTATTTGAATGGCTACTAGATTTCTGAGGCTTCAGCATGATGGTAAAACCAAATGAATAATAATATGTTACAGGAAAATCCAACGTAACAATGTCCTCTACTTTCAAGTAGGCCTGCATACAGCTAATAAACATCGCTAAAATCAGGCCCTGTATTGATTAGAATGGACTATATAGACTAGTTCATGCGTTTCTAACATCAAGTCTAGTTTACAGCCGTTCCCGTTGTTCGCGACTCCGGCCCATGCCCTTAATTGTCTGCATTATAGTTAAATAGGCTGAAATACGACGCATTTCCACGGACGCTCGCAGCTGGCCAGCATTCAACCGGTCTACCTGGCGACCTCGTCTCAAGTCTCACACGCATCTGCTGGCCGCGACTCACCCCTCATTAAGCCATCGCTGCAGCAAAAATAGCAATGGCCCGTAAATCGGCAGCAGCACCGTAAATTCTACTGCGCCATAAATTGGCCGTAGCCAGAGTAACGAGGCCATAAACAGCACGTCGGGTCCATCAGTTACGAATACCGCAAATCAGCCACATGCATCTGGTGCAAAACTCAGCAGATCGGCTGGTCTGTCATCAACGGTGTGGGTGACACATGACAAACGATGCTTCTGTCTGAGCTTCACTGGTTCCCAGCCATCAATCGACTGCAATAAAAAAAATACTAGCTGACTTAACAGCCTCATCGCTGCTCACAATAGCCTCTGCACCGGTTACCGGTCGTCACATTCGCTTGCACCGGCCTACATGCTCTGACCTACTCCTTCGATGACGTGCTCTCGCAACGTATTTCGTAAGCATCTAGTCGACTTGATGTCCTCGTATTAAAATGAAATTTTTTCGGTGATCGAGCCTTCTGGTTGTCTTACCAAAAGTCTGGAACTGTCTTTCGCATTCGGTTACTACCTGCAATGGCCTTGTATCATTCTAGTCTCAACTAAAGAGCCATATTTTCCGGTCAGCGTTCTCTTCGCCCCAGCGAATGTGCTTTTATTTTTGTTCCGGTTTGCTCTGCTTGCACTTTACCTGTGCACGACTCGGTGAGTGCTGGCGGCCAGAGGTCATACTAACCAACGGTCGTTAGTGCCTACACGTTTGCTTGAGTACGTTCGCATGAGCATGCACAGTGATTACACTGAAAAGTGGCGCACGTTGGGCTAGATTTAAGCAGTCAGACAGACGGTTGCCTGTAAATAAAACGAGGGCGAAAGCACCGACTTCCGTGCCGAGCTGGCTTGGTCGAGCAGTTAGGTTGCATAGAGATTAAGTTCTCTTGGGACACTATACAAATGAATTATATTATTACATTATTCAATGCGGCTTGGGATAGACCTGGGTGGACTTGGTATAGACTCGGCTGGAAGAGCGATCCTTGGTCATTGCTTCTTACGCAGAGAGTTACGCAGCATCGCGTTAGATGTATCTCCGTCTGTAACTCCACAAAGTCATAAAGAGCTCCACCGAATCCACCGAATCCTCCTAGCGCTGCCTCGTCCTGTCCGCCGGCGATGGATGGAACAGGACAAGGCAGCGCTAGGAGGATTCGGTGGACTCCACCGAATACGGTCGTATCGCGCCCGAGCTGGCATTTTGTGTTTCTTTTGTGTTTTGTGTGTGTGCACTAGCACGTGGTCTCGGCATAGGGATTTGCCGGTGCGAGCTAGACGTAGTTGGCGTGTGTGGATTCCTAGTTCTCCGGTTGGGGTTTAGGCTCCGGTTCGGGCTCTGTCTATTCGGGTCGTTCCCCATTATTGACGTAAGTTACTTAAGTGTGGAGACGTGTTTCCTCCGCAAGAGTGCTTGAGGTGGCGTGTGTGGAGTATTCCTTCCGCGCAGGTGGAAACGGAGTCCTAGTTCTCCGGTTAGGGTTTAGGCTCCGGTTCGGGCTCCGTCTATTTGGGTCGTTCCCCACTTTAGACGTAAGTAGCTTCAGTGTGGAGAAGTATTCCCTCCGCAAGAGTGCTTAAGTTGGCGTGTGTGGGGTATTCCTTCCGCGCAGGTGGAAATGGAGTCCTAGTTCTCCGGTTAGGGTTTAGGCTCCGGTTCGCGCTCAGTGTGGAGAAGTATTCCCTCCGCAAGAGTGTTGGTGCTGTTGAGAACGTGCGAGGAGTGTGGAGATAAAACTGAGCTAGACGCGCAGCGACTTCGTGCGCTTGCGAATAATGCTCAGTAAAATCCCCAATTTGTGTGTCTCGCTTTCCAATTCATGCCGCGGACTCACGACCCCCTTTAGTAACGGTAAACAGGTCGGCGCCAGAAACGCCCGTTTCGTGGCGGCCAGCTTATTGCGCGTAGGCGCACACCGAACGGCATTAGGCGCTAGACTACGCCGCTAGGTTAGCGGCAGGTCAAGCCTACTCCGCCGAGCCTTCGGCGTTACAGCAGTTGAGGTAGTGAGTAGCGTGGAAGTAGCAGCTCAGGACTGCTGAAAAGGATGTACCATAGTCGGCAGTAGTAGAGTAGTTGTCGATGCGTAAGAATTGTGGAAGCGAGTTCCACAGTCTAGGACCTGCAGACCTAAAGCTTCTGTCGCCGACGGTCTTTAAGCGGAGGAATGGGACAGCTAATTTATTGTCCACACAGAACGTGAGGGCACGAACAGGCTGAAACTGATGCAGCAGTTCAGCCAGGTGCGAAGGAGCCAAGCCGTGGCGGGCCTTGTGGGTCAGCGTAAGAACTTTGCTCTGTATCTGTTGCTCAACCGGCAACCATCCTAGCTCTTTCAGAAAAGGAGACACGTGCTCAAACCGCAGCACTAATAGCTTCAGCAAAGGAGACACGTGCTCAAACCGCAGCACCTTTGGCATTCTTTGCAAGGGGCGGACTGGCTTTAAGGGCTGGGCCGGTCGGGCTGGGGTTCGAAGCAGGCGTGGTACGGACTGGGGCTGGGCGAGGCGCGAGTCGAGCTCGGACCAAAGACTGGACCTGCCCGCGGGCAGCCTCAGCTTCGCTCCGCTCTCGGGCGGTGGGCTTCGGCCGGCACTCAAGAGGCCAACTTACAACTGGTACGGACCAGGGAATCCGCCTAATTAAAACATAGATATGACACTTTTATGGGGCACTAAGCAAAGACTCGTTGCTCATGTTGTAATTTCGCCCTAGGAGGAGAGCAGGCTCTGTTGCACTCACTGCCGTGGCACTCACCGGTCCCACCACCCCCCCCCCCCACCCAACATCCCGACCCTATGCAATCAGGGGTCGGAATGAGGAGAGCATCTACCAAGTTCAGAGAAACTCCCTGCTGAACGAACAGTTATTGAGACTGAGGAAAATGTTGCCCCTCTTTCGCGTCGCCTGGACACATTGGGAACGATCGAGCCGTAGCTTCGGCGGAGTTACGCCCTGATCAATGCTATCTATGAATGCTCGGCTCAAAGACCTACGTCATGCGACCCCCTACCCTCAAAGCGAAACCTGTGTGACCGGAATTCCCGTCGCCGCCTATCTGGCCAAGTCTTGTCTTTCTGCTGTGCTTTAATCGACAACAATATTGAAATGAGCCAAGCAAATTCTCCAAGTGAGTTGTTGCATGTCTCAGCTTAGGACAAAAGCCGATTTGCCGATCGTCACCTTTACCTGTAGTGGTTGTAGCCGTAGTTGTTGCCCTGATAAACGTCGGGACCGGAGCCGAGACCCCTTCGCCAGGAACCAAAGAAATGAATTTAGATTTCGGAATTCACGTGTCTCAGCGTAGCCATCGTCGTTAGGCATAGAGACAGCTCGCTCAAGCTTTTCGCCCACTGCAGCGTTGCACCGTGTGGATCTTCTTTGGCACGAGTCCGTCAGCCACCTGGTCCTGCCTGTATCAGAATACGCCGCCATCCACACGCGCTTGTTTTGTGCGTCATTGCGACACCTTTTCTGACTCTGTTTTTCTTCTGTGTTTGACAATGCCCAAAGTTAACTGTAGGGACATGTTCGCGTAATCGACCAGTCTGGTAGTAGGCGTTTACCGCTAGCCGAGCTATCGTACTCTCTGGCATTGAATTTGCTGAGAATTATGCATAACCGGAGCGGACAGAATTATCTTGCCATCTTGTGATAAAGCGTTTTTGAATTTGGACGACTAGCCTACCTTTTGCATTCGATCGCAGTCCCCTTCGAATAACAATGTTCGTGACTAGCACGACTAGGTTCTCATCGCCACGGTTACAAAAATAAGATGGCTATTTTTATTTAGAGCAGGAGCATGCTAATACGGTTTTAAATTCAGATTCAGCTGAGATTCAGATGCCCGTGGGACTCATTACGGTAGAAGTTGTCCTCGGCAACATCGTCAGCGAGGAAACGGATGCTATCGTTAACAGCACTAATAATTCAATGAACCTAACCGGTAAGTGATTGGTCTGAATGTTTTCTGTGAGGTATTTACATATCGTTGATCGTAGTTGTATGCACAATGCCACATCGTCTGTTGCTGCCTGTGCACAGCCATGTTTCTGTTTCACAATTTGACAGCTGTAATGACTGTCAAATTTTACTCGAATGAGAATAAAGTATCCGAATCGTATCTCGGAGACGTTTGCTGATATCAAGTTTTTATTTTAATTTAACGAAATTAATTATGTCCTCATCATTTTAGTCCAATGCATCGTCATTTTTCAACATTTGGAAACTGAGCTTGCCGATGCAGATGCTACTTGTATAACCGCATGCCGGATATTGACGACTTATTAGCGTTTTTCATATGCAGAATAATTTTCAGGCAAGGTGTCGACCGCGCTACTTGCTAAAGGTGGAAACAAAATCTTAAGCGACTGTCAAGCCAAAGGTAAGCAAAATCGCCCAGCCTAGTTATGACTACTTTGCCAAAATAAGATAACCCCGAGAATGGCAAGAGGCTATGTGTTTGTGCGACTTCCGGTAGACCGCACGGGCTCGAGCGGTGGTACTCAATGTGGTTTGTAGCGCCTCGGGCTGGGATTTTAGTTGGCTGCAAGAACTGCTGATGCTTGTTAGTTCAGGAGACATGTTGGACATTCAGGAGATGCTTGTTATTTCAGCTGCCGAGTGATGGATGGCCCACTGTTGAGTATAGTATCTCTCTGTGGGATGCTCCCACGCACAGAGGAGTCGCTGCATTCTTCGATGGATATGGATGGCATGGTTTTAGCACGCATCGACTCATGACAACATGACTCTGAGATTGAACACTAGGAAACCTGCTTGATGATGGCCTCTGATCGCAGCCTTCGAGGGGACATTTTTTTAAAAGAAGTACAAGCAGCTGAATTAAGGAGTTACACTCAGTGGTGGCAATAGGTGGTGATAGTCGTCTTTGCATGTGTGTGCACTAAGTTTATTGTTGGTTATCGGTTGTCAATCGGTCGTACCTTGTCGTTATTCAGCACATTAGATTCTCTGCTGTGCATTTATATGCTTGCTGCAATTCCCATGCTACATGTCTGGCTGGCGGTTTAAGGTTTCCTGCTGGGAGGCGACAAGCGGCATTGCATGCCTGTGCCCTCCGACGTGCGTGCAGAGATGACACTGCTGCGGGGAGGGGGGGGTGATCGACTGGTAGCAGCTAGGCTTTAGTTGTTGGGATCGCTGTGAGTAGGGTTACTGACTGAAGATCATGTGGACTTTGTAGGTTCGATTGGAAACACTGGAGTCTTTGCTGCTTCTGCCAGTGGCACCAAATTGGCATGCAAATACATACTACACGTGGATATCGGCAAGAGGGCAGGAATCTTAGTCAGGGAGTGCCTTGCTGAGGCCGACCGGCTCAAACTGAAATCGATTGCATTGCCAGCCATCGGCACTGGTACGCACATTAGCTTATTCTGCTCTGGTTACACTACTGTCAGCATGTGTGCCGCTTTGTACTCCAACTTATATTGCGATTTTACTCTGCCTTTGGGCTTTGGACCACTGGCTGCTGCTGCTGCCGTACTGCTGGGGGCACATTTTCTGCATAGCCTGACAAAGCGGCTGCCACCTATGCCGCTTGGTGTATTGGAAGAGAAGCCGTTGAAGGCTCCCGACCTAAGATTTCCAATGGCAAACATCGGGGGGGGGGCAGTGGGACACTGGGGAATGGGGTAGGGTAACGATCGTCGATCGACCCAACAAAATATGTAAGAATGTGTTAGTGAAAGTTTGAGGTGCCGTCATGTCGGTGTGTGCAAATGATGGCGGCACATATCCACATATGCGCCTGTCTGTGTGTGTGTGTGTGTTTGTGTGTCTGTGTGTGTGTGTCTGTGTTTGTGTGTGTCTGTGTGTGTGTGCGTGCGTGCGTGTGTGTATGTGTGTGTGCGCCTGTGTGTGTGTGTGTGTGTGTGTGTGTGCGCCTGTGCACAAGTGTGGTTGCCTGGGTGCTTGCCCTGCTGCCTGTGTTGCACTGGCCTATCGAACGTGCTCTGCATGTCTCTGCTGTTTCCTTCACGGCTAGAGGCCGCTTCAGCCGAGTCACAGGTGCCCCCCCCCCACGCATAAAGAGTCGACAGCTTGCTGCCCGATGCTGCTGCCCGATGCCCGATCGATCACGATCGGGCATCGGGCAGCAGCATCGGGCGATCCCGTCGATCGATGCCCGATCGTCTCCGCTTGTTTTCGGTTGACCAGTTGCCTGGCATTGCATAGCTTGGGCACCAGAGGCGGCGGCTGTGAGCACGTTTGCTTATGCCACTTGTTGCTAGGACTGCACGGAGCGGACCCTGAACTGATTTTGCCGGCCATAGTGAGCGGAACAGAGGAGTTCGTCAGCAGCGTCAGACGTCCACATCTCAGGCTCATTCGATTCGTGGTCTTTGAGCAACCGTTCATGATCCCCATCTTCAAGAGGGCAATGCTGTTTTCTCTAGGTACGTCCTCTGGAGACGAGAACGAGAGCAGCCCTACTATAATATGAAGCGCTAGCGGGTTCTGCGAGCTTTTTTGCTTCCGGGAGCTTGCTGCGGTTTTGGCCCGGATGCCGGGAGACGTCAGACTAGCCAGATGCGCAGGAGCAGTCAGTGCCTTTGGCCGGGCGTCACCGGGACCAGGCTTGCCTTGCCATCTGCTGTGTGCATGACTGTAGGTTTGTTAAGACTCGCCATGCGAGGTGCCCCAGGGGAGACAATCATGGTAGTCGTGGCTAGCCGCTGCCTCTCGGTGTGCTTATTCTTCTTCTCAGTCGTCGAGAGCTCGCTGTGCCGCCTCGTTCCTTCCAGCCGTGCCTCTCTTTTGAAGCCACGGCGGCCGGGCAAGCGGCGCAGCGATTCGATTGCAAGCAGCAGCAGCAGCAGTGCGGCCACCAGCTAGGGTGGTCAGCTTGCTTGCATCTTTTCGGGCGTTTGACAAAGGGGGCGCGAGTCCTACACAGGGGC
Source organism: Cristatella mucedo (assembly GCA_009760855.2). NCBI lineage: Eukaryota > Metazoa > Bryozoa > Phylactolaemata > Cristatellidae > Cristatella > Cristatella mucedo. The sequence goes on from WPIO01000161.1 coordinate 25,428, forward strand.
CCGGGCAGTCGTTAAGATGCTTGCAGCCAGCACTTCCGGAGGCTCGAGCTCAAGTTTCGAACCGAGCAAAGCTTTTTCCTTCCTCCTCCCATAGAAGTAAGGAAGCGTGACGAAAGGTGCATCGTTTCTGCTGCCGGCACCACGTGTTGAGACTCTGCTGTACCACCACCACCACCACCACGTGACTCAACTTCTCAGCTTGCAGCCGGCCAAAGCCGGTTTGAGGTGAGAAAGAGAGAGAGAGAGAGAGAGGGGAGAGGGAGAGAGAGAGAGAGGAGAGAGAGAGAGAGAGGAGAGAGAGAGAGAGATGAGAGGGAAGGAGAGAGAGGAAGAGGGAGGGAGAGAGAAGGAAAGAGAGAGAGAGAGAGAGGGAAGGAGAGAGAGAGTTTTTGAGGCCGAAAGCCAAAGTCCCGTTGCACTAGGGACCTCTAGGTCGAATGTCATGGCCATTCGGCACGTCAGCTCTCTGGGCTGCCGCTTGCAACATCCGAGCGCCATGCATAAGCACTGGCGCTTTCTGTGCAAAGGCCACCGGCGATTCAATTTCGTGGACTGGCAAGGCAGTCCACGAAAGCACGTCCTTTTTTGTCTCTCGCGAAAGGGGACCTCTCAGGCAGCTTTCGGGGTCGCGGTGGCTGCCAACGCTACGAAACGCTTACCCCTCACTGCCACCCTGTCGTCTTTATATGGAAGAGTGCAATTGTGCAGTTGGCGCCACGTCGCATGACTCACGTGGGCCAGTGTGTGAATTTATTTTCTCGGCGATCGGTAGATGGGGGTCGGTCGCATCAAAGCAAGCCTGACTGACCTATCTATATACGAGGTGCCGTGCGTGCACGTCTTTCCGTTAGGTTGAAACAGCGTGGTCGGTAAATTATATTCCATTTCGTACTCAGTTCTAGACTCAGTTCTACCTCGAATCTTTCTGTCAGTAGCCGCAGTGTCCGATCTGGCGCCAGCCGAGCTGCCTGTGTCTCTCAGTCTCTTTGTACTCGGTCTCCTCTCTCTCTCTCTCTCTCTCTCTCTCTCTCTCTCTCTCTCTCTCTCTCTCTCTCTCTCTCTCTCTCTCTCTCTCTCTCTCTCTCTCTCCCCCCCCGTGCTGAAGGCTGCACCACGTGACATTGCCTCCACATTCTCGGCTTGCTGGCCCACGTGGTCTCACTGTGATCGTCCCTGTTGCAGTCAGACCCGGAGTCCGCGGCGAGGAGTTGCCTCTGGGTAAGGAAGTGTCACACGAGGCGGTCAGTGCGCCAGCCGCTTCTGCCCAGGACCAGTCGAACTTTTTTGAAGTTCCAGCGCCTACCCTGAGTGACAACAACATGGTGAGTGGTGTAAGCACGTCTATTCGCACTCGCCTCGTTAGAGCTGTGTGACCGTGGCACGTGGTATGCACATACAAGTATAAGCATGCCAGCTTATGCTCAAAGTGAAAGCCACGGGAAATTTCAATGTGTGGCTTTTGCAATCCGGCCCAAGTGTCCACCGACTGACCCTGTGGTAAGCCCAGCCCGACAAGTGGTGGTCTCTACCAATGTCGGTTGGCAGCAATGACTCCAAACCACGTGACCTGTGTAGGCAGCGTAAGCCCAAAGTCTTTTTCTATTTTCTGTCATGGGTGAGGCATTCGCTGAGTGAGCTTAGACAGCCTGAAGCTTCCGGTTCTCTTGTTCTGTGTCTTCTTGTTGTAGCGTTTCTTGTTTGCTGTGTTTCTCTCAAGCTTCGGTAATGTGGCACTGAGTGGTGACTTCCTGTGTTGCTTGTTTTTCACATTGTTGTCCGTGATATATAATTATAATGACACACTTGATAAAGTGCCCTCAAAGAACTCAAATCTCTTTCTAGGCATTTCACATTTGCTGCAAAGGAAGCATGCTTATGCCCTGCTCTCTTGGCTTATCTTTGATCCCAATTCGAATTCGCTGCGAAAACTTGGCGATCCGAAGTGGCAGGGGAAACCAACCACTGGAGGCATTGTATGGACATCATCAGCCTGCACATGTGAAAAATTACACGGCTTTGCTCTGGAAGGCGGGCCTGCCTGAATATCTCTCTGCTGACCTAGCTGATGAGGACGCCCCCACTGACTGCCAAGCTTGGAGCTCTTAGTGCAGCAAAATCTGTTAGAGGAGGAAATTGAAGCACATTTCAAAATTGCATTTAATCATTTTCTTTTAAAACGGACACAAATGTAATTTAATTAAATTTATTCATCAGCTTCGTATAGTGAATCAGCATTAGGTCCCGTGTACAGGAGGCACGTGCGTGCTGTCCATCTTTAAATTTACTTTAGCTGTAAAGTAAGCCGGTCCTTCCTCCCCCCCCGTGAAGAATCAAGGGCAGGTTCTATTTATGCATATTCATTGCTTACTAAAGGCAGACAAGGCAAGGCATGTTCAATTTCGACTAGGTGAGTGCATGTTTCAGCTATCATATGTAAAATAGCAAGCTACCTCCACTTCCCCCCATTTTTTGACACTCACCATTGATTCTGCGTAAAGATCTCGAACCAAGATCTTAATGGGTCTTTGTGCACTGCTAGGGAATATCCGTTGCTAGGGAGTGTACGACGTTACAAAAAGTCTTCCCGAGTCACACCAACCACGAATGGGTATCTCTACTAATTAAAGTGAGCAAGTCCATCCTTCCCTCCATCACACGGCATGATGGCAACCAGTACTTCCGTGAGTGACCGTGTAATGGACGAATAATTCTACTATGACTCATGCGAAGCGAGTCGACAGGCAGTACCATCTAGTAACCAGTAGTAGTAGAGGGGCTGAATGACTGGAGGCTTCATATGAAAGTCGATTCTTCTGCGCTGTATCAGAGCCATAGCTCGGTGCATCGGTGCCTGCTGAGCCACGAGAGAAGTTACCATAAAGTCAATGATTGTTATGGCAAAGGAGCTAATGAGGCCTGCCTGCGATGCATCATTTGACCGTGAACTTTCAGTGCTCTTGTGTACAGAGGGGACCGCCGGGTGTAGGCCGAAGCTAAAAAAGCAAGGCGGCTAAATGCGGCTCTTGCCTCGGTGCTGCAGCTCATCATCGTCGGACCACTGGGCTAGGAGTGGGAGTGGGAGGAGCCAAAGGAAGCTTCCGGAATCCTGCATCTAAGGAACCGCAAGTAAGATATCTAGGTCAGCTCTGACGGCTGGCTAAATAATAGCAAGGACCTCTATTTACTACTCAGTAGCAGGTCACACGTCAAGGTTGCTGGTCACGGTAGTAAATTCACTGTCACACCTTTTCCAGTCACAGGTCAGGCAGCATAGAGGACAAAGTGCAAAGCCTCCTGCAATTGGGGCAGCGCCAGAATGAAGACAACCGCTGTCTGTCTTTATTTTGTCAATAGGCTCTATTATAGATATTAAATAATACTAAACATTTATATTATCTAAAATTACTTATATATACAATTATTTATTCATAGACAGCTATAATAGATATTATTAGCTTGTGACGTCTGGTGCATACTCACGTCGGATATTCAACACTTAAGCCTACAGGAAATGTTTTGCGAGCTCAACTTTCGGTTTAAGGTAGAAGCTAAAAAGTGGCCGAATTAAGAGACAATATACAAAGTTCTTAACAGGTGGGCTGCAGACAATTTCCGATCGTGTCTCAAACTGAAAGCCTTCGCCTCCTGAAATGCCACTCGATATAAAGATTTTGCCCTGCATTTACCAAAATCCTGGATACTTCCTTGCTTTGTTCCATTATCTGGATGGCATTAAAGCTTGCAAAATGGCAGGCATTTCCATGCGACCAGGTTCATGCATCGTGCATGCACTGTATCGAGGACTTGGAAGGCCGTGCGCTGGCATGTTAAGGCCATAAAATTAAAATTAAATAATAGAATTAAAGTCAGTTGAAGGCAGGCTCCTCGATACACTCGTGACATCATAAAGGGATAGATGCCGCACAGGGACCTTGGATATGCCGAGCTGGCTTGGTCCGGTGTTTAAGGTGCTTGCCCTGACCAAGGTCTGGCTGAGGTCGTGGGCTCGAGCCCCGAGGCATATGTGAAGCACCTGAATAGAGATTAAGTTATTAAGTTCTCTTAGGGTGCCATACAAACGAATTATATATATATGTGTGTGTGTGTGTGTGTGTGTGTGTGTGTGTGTGTGTGTGTGTGTGTGTGTGTGTGTGTGTGTGTGCTGATACATTACAGCCTGTGTTGGTTTGTTGAGCTGAATTTTCTGCCCCTGCCTCTTGAAGTGTTCCCTGCCCTCCCCCTCTGGATCAAGTCAAGGGTGGTAGAAATTTACTCACTTGATAGCATCCACCGAAATGATGGATTTAGGTGAATGATGCATGCATCCAATGTCGCAGCCTCGTTCACTCTCATCCTTATGTTGGCCCGTGCTGTGGCTGCTGCTCTAAAGTCTCTGCATGCATAACTTTCTTTAGCTGGCTGTTAATGCCGGTCTTGTATTCAGACCTGTTTGAAAATGCAAGTGCTGTCACAGCCAGAGGGCCCGTGCCTCCATGCTGGCACAGCATCCAGACGCCATTGCGTTTTGCTCGCTAGTTCTTAGCGCCGTGCTTTCCGAGGTGGGGGTCGGACGCCATGCTGCCACTGTTGAACGTGCAACAACTGCCGGTAGGTCAACGATTTCATCCAGTTCGGTGCAGAAAACGGTGTTCGAGTCAGCTTCACTTTGTTGACGGGACACGTCACAGTCGCCGGCTCGGACGCAGCCACGAGGATGCGAGTGCAGCAGCACATAGAGCGCGCCACGAGCGACCTGCAATCACAGAGCGCAATCGCCCGCCGAGTCCGGTGGCAATACCGGAACGATCAGCAAGATTGGAAAGACTACAGCCGGTCGTTGAATGTGAAAATAGAGACCGCTCACACGGCTAGGCAAACTACTCTGACGTACCGTAGCGGTGGTTGCACATTCGTGGTGGACCTAGCGCATGAGACGGATACTCTGCTGGAAGCGCCTGGTGGCTCCGTGGCCGTTCGAAGGGTCGACCCTCCGGTGCAGCCGTAAGGCCTGCCCAAGCTACGTCGTCACGTGTGTGCAGCAACGAGTGGCGATATATTGCTTCCCTCGTTTTATGCTCTGTGTGTGTGTGTGTCGCTTGCTCAGATTGCTCAGTTCGTTGTCACGTGCGTGCCTCGGCACAGCAGCCGCCGTCGGGGAGGCTGCTGCCGTCAGGCGGCGCTGCTGCCGCTGCCATTAGAGCGTTGTTGATGCTGTTGATAGCCGCTGAGGCGCTAGTCTGTGAGGTCTGTGGTGCGCTGAGGTCTGTGCTGCGCTGCTGGCTGACCGGCCGCCGCCTGCTTCGGTCCATTAATTGTCTGCTTGTGTTTGACTTGCATAGCCCCGGCCTTGAAATTTTTAATAGCGAGAGAGCAGAGCCGTAGTGGCTATTTTACCTGATTTGCAGTAGGCAATACAGAATTTCGCCGGACAGGACTCGAACCTGGGTCGTGGAGTGCGTGCACCTTAATGTGAGCACCTAGTGGCTGCAGTAGCACTGCAGTTCCACTGCAGTTCCACTACAGTCGCTTCCCTCGACTTTTACTTTCGAAGTCGTGCGATGAAGCACGATGGTCTGTGAGTGAAGCTGTGATGGTCTGATCACAGATAGTCTGCTATGGTCTGCGATGTGATGTCTGCGATGATGTCATCATCATCGCGCAGATCACAGATGGTCTGCGAGTGGGCTGGGTACAACGGTCCCGAGGCGCTTTTATGGTCGATCTGTCTGTCTGTCTGTGTTGATTCCTGTGCTTTCTTCCGCTGGCCTGTGACCGGACGGAATTTTTCTGGCAGGAAGTTGGCAGTTTTTGTGCTTCGTAATGCAAGCACTAGTTTCCCGTGAGCCCAGCACCTCATATCAGTCTGTCGTAGATGGGAAAGCTTGAATGAGAATACAATCAGAGTTAGCTACTGACCGGCAGACCAGGGGTCTCAATATTATCGGTCAGGTTTCTTGGTGCTACCAGATACCAAGTACGCTAGCCTTATTAATGATTCGCAGCTCTAATCAGGAGTGCTACTCGCGTGTGTGAGACTTGCCGCACTGACAAAATTAAAGAGGTGTTCTGTCGACTTCAGCAAATATGCCCTACGAAAATGCTTTCTGTACCCCATGTGCACGCTCAATTGTGGTTCTGACAAAAAGCCGCCATCGTCAGCATGCTGCTCATCTCTCTGTAGCAAGCAGAGCTTGTCTGATGTTGCCGCCTGCCATCATGTCACCAATAAACAATTGATAGGTGGTAGCAAGATGACTTCGCATAGATATCGAGTTTCCTTTTGCTGCAAATGTAAAGCACCTAGAAAGAGATTGAGTTCTCTGAGGGTGCTTTATCAAGTGCATTATCATTATTATTATTATTATAGTCGTTCTAGCTCCATGACCGAGGTACAGACCTGCAGTAAGCATATGTGCAAAACCTGGTCGACAGTCTAGCCCAGCTGCAGGCCTTGGCTTGATTATGTAAGTAGCTGAGTATGGCTGCCTCTCTGCATCCGGCTTCTGGAGCATGTGACACTGCATGACAGAAGTCTGTTATGAGCCTAATGTGTACATTCGACAGTTGCAAACAGTATGCATCTGCATATACTATATTATGTATTCCCGTACATTTATATGCATATATGTAACCCTAAACCCCAAACCCAAAACCGTACATTTATATGCATATATGTAAATTACATATATATGCATACACTGTATACACACACACACACACACACACACACACACACACACACACACACACACACATATGCTTGCACGTGTAAACCTGCCTACTGTGTGTGTGCGTGCCTCCTGTACATGCAGAGCGGTATGTACCGGCATAAAAGGTTAGCTGATTCAGCAGCCTCGTTTGCATACCAGCAGAAGAGCCTTATCGGCAGTGGACAACAAAGGATCGCCCACTGCTGGACTCGAACCCACGACCCGGGTCGTGAAGAGCAAGCATGTTATCTCCTCGGCAAAGACTCATTGGCGTATACACCTATATACATGATAGCAGCGTGTGTATTTATAGATTACTTAACACTGTCATACAATGCTAGCTCAACCTGTGCACTCCCATTATTGATGCAGCTCTACTAATGTTCTGCCAATCGTCAACACATGATACTAGAACTGGTCACTCTATTGTTGCAGATCAAGTGACCTCGACCTTGTGCATCACTTGCACTTTGAATTCTGTCGCCATGTATAATCTTGAGTGTGAAGACTCGATACCTGTAAGCACAATTCGCTGACGTCATGCTCACGTTGAACCCTTTCTGAGGTATATATACTACAACGGTACAGCTAGGATGAGTGTTAAGGGCAAAAATATCAGGGGACCAATTTGCATATGCAGCTGCACCAAGTGCTCTAACAGTTAAAATTGAACTTTGTATTGTGCATTGACCTATGAAATTGCTCTGAACAGGCAGTATATCAGCAAGCTATTTAATAATGTGCAGCATACACTTATTCCGGCTCAGGAGGAGGCAACTTCTTTGGGACAGACCAGGAAAGTGCTGTTTTGTCCAACTCTGCATTTTAGAAGAGGTCACTTCATTAGAAAATGGTCACGTGAGTTCCTACGGTTAATTCACAGCTGACACACACAAAATGAGTAGCTACTAATTAGAGCTTGCCACTAATTGATATTAGGATACTGCTATGCTGTTAGGCTGACATAATGTTAACAAAACACATTCACACGTAGTAAGTTTTAAAGAGCCAAGCAGAGGCTCCGGTGAGAGAGAGAGAGAGAGAGAAGTGTGTGTGTGTTTGTGTCGACTTCTGCTCACCAAAAGATTGAGTTTGAATACGTATTCATTTCATCAGCAATGGGTCTGCTGTTGAGGAAGTCTTGGCACAGGTAAAGCAGTGCAAGCACGGTGCATCCACTGCAACCATACGGTCAGAATGGCATGTGCGACGATTTAAACGACGATGCGAAAACCGTTGCATTGCTTCAGCAGCTATAGACTGTCCTGAGGCTCACAGCGAATGAGCACACAACCGCTCAGCTCAGGAGCCTCTGAGCTGCATCTGCCTCTGCTCATTCTGCTTTCTGCCTGCTGCCTTTCCTCTCCCACAAAGAGCCTCTGGTGCTGAAGCCTCTGCCCCACCACAATAAGTGGTGGTATCTTTAAAAAAATGCTAATAAGGGAGCAATAGAAAGGCACAACATTAATCAGAAGCGTCCTCTCCGATGGCCCAGTCCCTGACCTGAGTGTACTGACTTATCAAAAAATAAATCCTAGCTGCTTAAACAGCCTCTTTACGTGCATAGCGACAGAAGAGCCTTGACGGCTATCACCACCGCTTGCAGTGGCGATAAAGGATCACCCACCGCAGAAATCGAGCCCACGACCTCGGGACCGAGGTCATGAAAGCAACCGCCATACCTAGTATGCCATCACGGCTCATTGATATACAGGTCAATGGGCTCATGTCGGTGAGGGGGAGGCAACGCCAGGCTTCTGGTGGAGTCCTGAAAATTTAAGAGCAAAGACGTTCCTCTTAGAGATTACCTCCACCGCGACTACATATTCAATTAAGTAGCCAGTGAACTTGCTAAGGGAATGGAGTGCTGTTGTGTGAGCCTGCGGCTTGTGCTTTTGCAATTAGTGCAGCAGCATCAGCCACTAATGTGTGCCCCACCTGCAGCAGGTGGTTGAGCAATTGACTCAGTGCAGCCTTTGATGTGGCCCACCACAGATGCACTCCCTTATCTGTGGCGAGTCAGCCCAGCTCCTATATGTACCCGATAGGGGAATAATGATCGAGTCTCACTCACCACTCACGTTCGCCTTCTCGTGTCTCCGAGAGACTCCACTAGCGCTGCTGCCGCCGGAGACGCAGTAACGTAACGGTGTCAATAGCAGTAAAAGTAGAGACTTGCTTTGTTACAAATGTGGTTTGCGAAATGTGGTGTCAGAACTAGGCCGCAAGCACAGCGCCCGTAGCAGTGCTAGTCTCAGCCGACGCACGACGAATGCTGGTGACGCGTGAACCGTGTATCGTGGTTAGTGACTTGTAGGCGAAGCACTGTTGTTGTGAGAAGACGCCGATGGTGACAGAAGCTGAACACAGCAGCGACGAAGAGCGTTCATACCTCAATACAGCCAGTGCATATCATGATATAGTGATTTAGCATGCCTATTGTGCATATTTATCAGCCAGTGCATATTCATTTCGTAAGAGTAGTGTATTGGACAGCGACAGACGGGTACAGGCATTAAACCACGGCTATTACATGCAACCACACCCTCGTTCGGCTTAGTGGTCTAGAGCACAACTAAGCTCAAATGCCAAGGCACCAGCTGTCACCATTTGGAGGGTTTCGGCTTTCATACCGCATTGGCCGTAGATTATCGCACGGTTGGTTCCTAGGAGCCTTGATTCCTCCCAGCCTTCGAGCACCTCGAATTCTCTCAGCTCCCTTGCTGCATGTATTGATGACATCCTCACATGGATGGTAGCAAATTTTCTTAAACTAAGCGATGATAGAACTAACTTATTAGTTATGGGCAAAGCCAGTGTTATTCAGAAATTGGAAGGCTGTACGCTCAAAACGCTCAAAATTGGCTCTGCCAGCGTATCTCGTGTTGAATCAGCTAGAAATCTAGGTGTCATGTTCCAAAGTGACCTCTCGTTCGACAACTACGTCAGCTCCACAATCAAGTCTGCCTACTTTCAAATACACAAATTTGGTAAAATTCGGGCTTGTTTAGATAAGGATACCACGTCTAGGTTGGTCCATGCATTTGTGACATCCCGTCTTGACTTCTGTAACTCACTGCTTGCTGGCCTACCGGCATGTGCAATCAGGCGATTACAGTTGGTGCAAACTCTGCAGCTAGGCTTGTCTGTCGTGAGCGTCGAAGTTGCCACATTCACACCACTTCTCGCCGACCTGCAGTCTAGCAAGTCTAGAAAGTTTAGTCGACCAGTCAAGCAACGGATCGACTTCAAGATTTTGTCGCTCACTTTTAGGTCACTTCATTCTTTGGCTCCAGCCTATCTCTCAGATCTACTCCCCCACCAGGCCAAGCGTCGTACCACCCGCTTTTCGGAATCCACCCGTTTACCAATACCTCGTACAAACCGCAAATCCTTTGGATACCGTGCATTTAGTTCGTATGCCCCCAAAGCCTGGAACTCACTCCCGACTTGCGTCACAACAACCCATGACTTGACCATATTTAAAAAGAACTTAAAAACACCTATTTAGGACAGCATCGAGTCGGTCCCTGTGATTCGTCCTTCGTGTGCTTATGCGTGCTGACACTGTGCATGCTGCCACTCACCACACTTGCATGCTGATCCTATGCATGCCACCCCTAACCATGTTATTCATGTTGTTTATCAAACGCGATATTACTCACCATTCAATCGCGTTTCCCTTTGCAGCAAATGTAAAGCGCCTAGAAAGAGATTGAGTTCTCTGAGGGTGCTTTATCAAGTGCATTATTTTTATTATTCTAACCAACAGTGCCATCAACCGCCCATCCATCGCTGGTTCGATGACAGTGCGCCACCATTGAACCAGGCTACAAGAAATACTTTACAACATTCGATGGCGCCTGCATGTACACGACAGGTATCCGTGAAATAAATTAGTTTAAATGGGATAGTAATTTTTTAAGGCGGGGTAAACATATAAATATTTATAATTCATATGTAAAGCGTCTAGAGAGAACTGAATCTCGATCCAGGTGCTTCACATATGCCACAGGAGTCGAGCCACCCAACCTCGATCGTTTAAGGCAAGCACCTTAACCCTGGGCCAAACCAGGGCATGCGAAATGTGACTTGCTTCGGCGATGAGTTTCAGCTAGTGTTTTATGGTAATACCCACTGATGCAGCGCTATCGGCAATGAAAGTTCGCATCCATAGGGCCAAAAAAACTTCATGTCCTTTCACGATTGACCTATGACCCTATTTGCTGTTTCCCGAAGTAACGACCGGCGCTTTCGGCCTTTCCGCATGGACCATCTGACTTGGCGTATTTTTAGTTGCAAGAGCGGACGTGAAAGACCGGAAGTCTGGCAGCGTGAGCCCTTTGTCAGCAATGGACATACTTGAATAGAATCTGTTCGCAATTCCCTCACGTATAGATTTAAATACGGTCAGCGTGTGTGAACGTTCCGTACACAGCTGGTGATAATTTGCTATCCGTCGCTGACGAATAAATTTAATAAAAGCAAATCCATGCACGTATTATAAGAAGATTATATGTATAATTTTAAATACCTTTAAATTGTTCCTCCTGCACAGGTTTTTCGCCATTAACCAATAAATATGAAGCTGTGTTCATACGATAGACTTTCCCCACATATTTTGGACAGATTTGTGCTAAAACGTCATCATACGCCACAACATTTTGGGGGAGGAGTAAAATCTGCATACTCATCTACAGGAGAATCCATCTCAACTTGTTGGTTGACAAGCTCACCAATCAAACCCGGGGATCGTCGCCTACACCCTGCGGCCAAAGTAAAAATGGCTGGCGTTCGTAGGCTCGAGTTATATTGAGATGTTCAGAGCAAGTTCTTATAAATAGGATACTTATGCGTTTTAACCAATGTTTAGCCTCTTTAAAAATTAAATCTCTACCTAGACATTTTAAGTATACGGGTGGGTGCACTGCGATAGTTCAGATTAGTGGTTGGCTTATCGTTCCGTAAGTCCTATCTAAAAATGGAACCGATACTCAACTGCAAGCTTCCGAAGCCACGAAGACGGCCTGGTGGTCTTGCTGAAATGATCAACTACGAATGGTACATTTACCGGGATTATCGCCGTTCTCAAAAGCTTCTTTAATTCTGTAATGACCGTAAGCTAGTCAGTGGCAACCGAAATAAAACGAGTAGCGCTTATTAGCATACGATATTGGTGCTGTCTTACTTAATTGTTTAGTCTCTATATTGTGCCCACTTTGAACCATATTCGCAAGCTTCCTACTATAGCCCTCTGTAAAGCTAAAAACTTTGTCAACATCGGATTTGAAAACCTTGTTAGTCTCAGATATAGACTCAAACAACTTCCTACTATAGTCATTCAAGCAACGGACGCAGTCATCATGTAATAACCTACCACGATTCATAATCGCGGAAAAAATACTTTTCGTTTTTGCGTTTCGCTCAATACAACCCTTCACGATAGTATTTACAGAATCAAGCTTCGGTATCAGGGCTCATACTTACGATATTGGATTGCCGTCGATCCCATCCTTAAACTTACCGAATTCATCTTTATCAAACTGTTCCTTTGATATTGACATAATTTTCTAAAAAATTCACTCTAAATCATAACTAATGAATCAGTATCAATATAAAGTAGACTAATCTTATCACCGTACTGTGGCTGTAAGAATTCATAGTAAAACATTTATACGCGTAACTTTGACTAGTCCAATATTGTTGCGCCATCATATATCGGCTTGCTTAGCAACTTCTTATTCCTTTCTATCTCGAATATTATCACGTATCACTAAAAGATCTGTAATCAGTAACCCTAGGATCTCTCATGTTAATGAATGTTTCTTATAAATGTTTCTTATAAAACTGTTTAATATTTCTTATAAAACCTCTCATCATTTTCATCAATAACGTTAACCATACAAGTCTTAGTCTTTTTTCAGCATCTCATCATGTTTTCCCATACATCTGATTCATTTCGTCCTTTGAGGTATTTATTCTGAACTTATCTGAGTTCTCTGTGGGCGCTTTAGCAAATGTATTATTATTATTAATATTATTATCAGCGCCACGGTTAATTTTTTCTCAGCACACGTAACGATACATGGTTTCATCCATCTACTTTGAGTGAACACATACACAGCTTTAACACACAAAAAATGTAGAACATGTCTCAAACAAAACAGGAAATTACGATAATAAATTGCGGTCGATTGCGGTACAGGCCTCGTTGCAGCTCATTTGCACAAGCGGTCGTACTTACATGAAATTCGGTGGATAGATCGAATCAAGGTGTGCTACTATACTCCACTGAAAATTTGAGCTCAGAAATGCCAATGTCCGGTCGTTTTTTAGCCTAAATAGAGTGGATTGCAATAATTTGTCGAACCCGCCCGCAGAAAAGTGCTTCTAGGATTGCCATTTCCTACCTCCCTAACGAAAGTAACTTCCCATCAACTCTCAGTGGGCGGAGCGAGTAGACTTGCCAGGCTAGTAGCTAGACTGCCGTCTAAACATTAAAAAGGAAGACCTAAGTAAGACTCGAGTATGTAGGAAGCAGTTAGGAAGCAAGAGTCGCCATCTAAACCAGGCGTATGCCTGTCCACATCCATTGACGCCGGCAAGGGTAGGAGTTGTCCCGCCTGGCCAAAGTAATTTAATCGCGGGGAATACCCTGAGGGCTGCCGCAGCCTCTTTCATCTACGCGTACCGATTTCGGCGTTCGCCGCTGCTGTAAGCTTCAGCTGTTTTGCGACCGGTCGGTATGTAGTAGTAGCTCGCGGACATCTTACAGCACTCGACTGGACCATGGCGCTACCGTAGTTACCTTCGGGTCTCTCAAGTCGAGCGATGAGTAACAGTAGGCTGGACCGGCCGAAGATGAAGGTCAGCCGAAGAGGAGGAGGTGGGCTGGGGAGGGGTACCAAATAGTCGCGCAAGTACGTTCGCTTCCTGTTGTGTGCCCCCCCGTCTCAGATAGCTCCTGGAAGCGACTTTTCCATGCCTATCGCTGTGGCGGCGTGCTTCAATTTTGTGATGTCTCGTTACTCTGGCGGGTAACAGTTGTTAATTCGGGTGAGCACTGTAGTTCTCTTGAGCCGACCTCGTCGGGCGGGTCGGGCGAAATGTGAAAGACAGGTAACCATGCTCTAAAACATCGATGTAATGATAATAATTATAATACTGCATTTGATATACCGCCCTCAGAGAACTCGGTTTCTTTCTAGGCACTTTACATTTGCTTCAAAGGAAGCACGATCGAATGGTTAGTGGTAGCATGCTATGAGAGCGTATGCTATTTGCAGGCATACAAATGTGCAATCAGTATATACATATGTGTGAATTCATATATATATATATATATATATATATTTATCTATATATATATATATATTTATATTAACATTGAGCCGGTTCGTTGGTGCCACTTTAATACTTTCACTTTCGTCTAACCACTTCCGATCTTGCAGACTCGTGGATTGTTCTGAGCTTCTTCGGGAAGAGAGCTCGGGTTTCGGTTGTACTGTAAGTGCTATAGATTCTGATTCCCGGCGTGACCCCGTACGATAATCAGATAGACACCCAGATAGATTGCTGGCCTTGGGCTTCCTCTCGGCCGAACCGAGAGGCACGGCTCTGTCGAAAGTGCTAGCGAATCTTGATTCACAGTGACTAATAGGCTGAAGCCCTGCTTAACTGCTCAAACTTACAGGTAGTTACTGCACAGCCTGGATGCAACCGCATTTACGTAAACTTATATGTATATATATATATATTTATATACATATATATATACATATATGTATATGTATGTATATATATATGTATATATAGGTCTATTTCAATCTCTATCTGTGACTCTAAAAAGTTACAAGGACCAAGTGGGTGTTGCACTGCCGAGTTTTCCATGGCACAATCCAAAATTGGCAGGTTTCTGTTGAGGCATGGCTGGTCAAGTTTAGGCCCCTCACATCTCTTGAAGACATCAATATTTAATATAATGAAGCTGATGATATTTCTATTTTTGCCTGCCGACTGCTGGGTTTGTCTGCTGCTGTAGTAGTGGTGAAGGCAATAGGCTGCTGCTGTCTGAACGTCTAAAAGTCTTAGGCAGAGTTTTAATCAAGCCCCCCAACTGCTGTGCTTATTGTGGTAAAGCGAAGGGGTCGACCGGGATCGGGTGATCCAGTGAGCCTGCCCAACTGCACTGCACTGTGGTGTGTCTTTGTGCATGTGCATGCGTGCATGTGTGTGTGTGTGTGTGTGTGTGTGTGTGTGTGTGTGTGTGTGTGTGTGTGTGTGTGTGTGTGTGTGTGTGTGTGAGTTCTCGTGCCTGCATGAGTGTGATGGTGCCGAGCTGGTTACAGCCCGAGCTCACCCGAACAAAAGTGGAGAGTTGAGTTTAGATGTCACGAGGAACATGTAATCCCTGCTGCTGAGTCGTCGAGCGATTGTCGCTGGTGCCCTGGTGCTTCAGGGTAAGGCAGCTGGCTGCGCCACCCGTTAGCTTTGTGAAAGCAGCCTGGGAGGATCCTGCGTAACACTGCTCCCTGCACACACACACACACCCCAAAGATGTCACGAGGCAAACTGGCGCACTTCTGTATCGTCGCGGTTTGGCCGACGAGGCGAGTGCATCAGCAGACCCCACTTTGCCACTCACGCCCGAGGCACTGCCTCGTCCCAGATTTCTGTGAGGCCAGCGGCGCTGCCGTTTTCTCAGGTTCAGCACTAGGGATTGTGCCGGTGCTGCAGCCTGCCGGTGCTGCCGTCTCCGCCGCTTGGCAGCACATGCGCGGCCAGTGCCTGCAGCCTGATGGAGGTGCTCGGCGTCGGCGAAGAGCTCCAAGAGCTCGTCTGCCTTGAACTCGAGGACCAACTGAAAGAGTACGGCCTTGCAGAGCTCTGCTATCGTCCGGCAACGCAGTCAGTGGTCGTTCGCTTTGCCAACGACGACAGTGAGTATGACTGCCCCAGTTCCCGTCTCCCTGCATGACCTCACGCACGAGCCTTCGGGGGGGGGGAAGGGGGGAGCGGTCACGCAACCGTCAGCTGCAAGGCAGGAACCGTCCGTTCGTCTGTCGTCGTTTTTTGTTCGTCGTCGGTCGTCTTCAGAGTGACGTGACGAGCAGCACTCGCTCTCAGTACCAGCAGCAGCTGCGCTCCATCACTGCTCTCCACCCCCTCTCCCCCCCCCCCCCCCCCCCCGACAGCCACGCCAAAGCTCGGCGGCCTTGCGCTGCTTTTCTCCACCGCTGCTCTCCACCGCCTCCTGCTTAGGTTAGGAGAGCTCTCCACCCCCCTGCTTAGACTCTCCACCAGCCACGCTAAAGCTCGGCCTTGCGCCTCGGCGTTCCGCCGAAGCTTCCAGTCAGCAGCCGAGTCTGTGTCGTTGCAGCAGCGGAGGAGGTCGCCCGCGAGCTCCGATCCGTCGATGTGGATGGCCGGAGCTACGCCACTCGCAGAGCTCAGCACGGTGAGCGCTCTCGCGCGGCTGGCACCGCGTGTGGCGGTGTTGCATTAGTCGCTCTGTGTCTGATTGTGCTTTCACGGCATCACGTAATAATAATCACGTATGTGCGTCTGCACTGCAGAACTCAATCCTCTCCATCAGAGGTTTGCTGGCCAGCCACCGGGCCATAGAAACGAAGCCTCGGAAAAGTAGCTCTTCCCTTCCTCTCTCCTCTCTCTCTCTCTCTTCTTCCTCATTGGTAGTGGCTGCATAGTGTAACCGAAGAGCAGTGTCTCGTCTATTTTTCTTTATTCGTTTTTTCATATCCGTGAAAAGGCAACTGAAAGCTAACCCTACATCCGAGCATCCGGCGTAGTGATTGAGGCTAAGTGGAAGCTAACAGAGCCCGTGGAGTGAGCAGTAGCTCTCCCCCCCTCCCCGGCAGCTGGGTGTAAGTATATAGGCACAGCTGATCTCATTCCTAGTCACATGCTGTGCATATATTTTCCATGCACGCCGAAAGTTTGCTTATTCTCTCCAGCCTGATTGGTGAGCCGTGATGGCACACTAAGTAAGGCGGTTGCTTTTCATGCCCTCGGTCCCGAGGTCGTGGGTTCGAATCCTGCGGTGGGCGATCCTTTATCGCAGCTCCGAGCCGTGGTGACAGCCGCGAAGGCTCTTTTGTTGCTATACCAAAAGTGGCTGTTAAATCAGTGTTTTTTTGATTGGCTTGTGGGCAGGGTCAGCTAAAAAAGATCTCTGCTTTTGTTTGAATCTGCAAAGTAAATGTATCGCTATTTATTGTCATTTGGTGGCAGAATTGATTGCAAGGGCACCATACAGGGTGCTCCTCGGCTCTCTGCTAAGAAATCTCCAAGGAAGACATGTGAAAGCGAATCGATTGAGCGTCGTCGAATGCGTGCAGACGTTAGGCAAATGCACCAAAGGTAGATGAACTCTCGACAAGCTGACATCTATCTCCAGTGACTTGCGCGCGAGAGTCAAGTTTTACCTCCAGCTCTCTCTGCCTCGCTATCGGAAAATCGTGCGTGTATTGCAGTGCCAATACATGCACTCGTGTAGTGCCTTGCAAATGTGAGGCAGCCCACGATTATGCCAACCTCTTAGATCCTAACAGCCCTAATGCACGAAGGCGAGAGGAAACTCCCGAAACGTCAGAAACGTCGACCATGATTAATCAGTAACTGGGATCTGCAGCGCAGCAGCAGCAGCTTCGGGTCTTTTTTCCCCTCGGAAGGATGCGCCCAGAAACCCAGTCAGCTCAGATGTCTCAGATGTCTCAGATTCTCGATCCGCACGCGGAGCTCTCATATGTGTGTGTGTGTGTGTGTGTGGCCTCGTTTGTGCAGTGTGGTGCTGTGTGTGTTGGCGAACAGTGTGCAAAACCTGTGCCTGTGCGTGCTGTAAGGCGAACAACATCAAAACGCTTGCCCGTGCGTTTCCAGAAGCTTCCAGAAGCTTCCAGAAGCTTCCAGAAGCTTCCTGTTTATCATGAGCGAACGCCGCCAGTGTGCGCAAGGTTTCCCAATAGGCATGAGATTGGTGGGGCCAGCCAGCCAGCCGGCCGGCTGGGGCGAGCCGGGCAGGCAAGCGGTGGCTCACTGCTGTCTGCTCACCAGCCAGGTTCGCTGCCTTTCGACTGAGGGTCACTAGGCGGTCTGTCTGCCGAGTGTGCGCGGAAGCGAGCAGACAGACCGCAAGCGAGCATTAACCCCCAGCTGACATATCGGTCGGCACTGACGTCACAGCCGGTCTACCTTTGGCCCCAGCTCACTCCGCTGGTGCAGCTTTCACGAGTCAATGGTCAGTGGTGGGGTCTAGCACACGACTCGTCCCAGTGCAGCTCGACTGGCAAGCCTTTCGGGAATCCTCCAGCACTGGCGGCAGCATCCTTAGCAGTGGCGGAGTGTCGCCTCTTGCCTCAGGGTGCCTCGTGTATCCGGGATTAGGGCGCTGCTTGCACTTTACGACCAAGGTTCGGTGGTCGAGTGGTTCAGCAAGCAGTTCGTTTTGCCCACTGCTAGAGGTAGTCACTAGAGCCGCCGTTATGCCGCTATGTAAACGAGTCTCTTCAATTATCCGGCCATTCAATCATTCTCATTTATTACTTTTCTGCTCCGTCTTTCACTCACTTTTTTCAGGATTTCCGCACAGAGCCGAGCTGCTGGATGTCACCTGTCCTGACTTTGTCATACTCTACCTGGACGAGTCTATCGGTCGGGTCGTTTATCATGCCTACTTTCCGGACGAGAATCGCCTGGAGGTCGCCTTCGAGAGTGCACAAGGTGGGCGTGGTGCTCTCGGCTGTCGTCGGGCGACGTCACGTTATATGAAGACATTTAGAGGGATGTGTCGCAGCATAGCCGCATCTGCTAACCAGCGGCGCTGTAACGGCCTCGGCTGCTGCTGCTGCCGCCGGCATCGCCGCTGGTGCTTAGCCTTGTCATTAGCCTGCTGTGCATGTGCAGGCATTCGCTTTACAGGCCTGGACAAACTCCTTGCCCAAGAGAGTTATAAGATTGATAAAGACTTCATTGTTCGTGTCAAGCAGCAGCAACGATTGGAGCTCTCCTCGCTAGGTCAGTTCGTTCAGGCGTGTGTGTGTGTGTGTGTGTGTGTGTGTGTGTGTGTGTGTCTGTGTGTGTGTGTGTGTGTGTGTGTGTGTGTGTGTGTGTGTGTGTGTGTGTGTGTGTGTGTGTGTGTGTGTGTGTGTGTGTGTGTGTGTGTGTGTGTGGGTAAAACCAGTTGTGGCCGACGGTACGTGGCCTTCTTGTGGTTAGGTCTCGTGTGGATGCTCGCACTGGTTCGTCCTGTTGGTGCACTCCTAGTCCTGGACTGGCAGGCACATGGCCTATACACCGTCGCTTTAACGGCCTATTTAACGGCCTGCGGGATATTTGCTGAAAAAGGCTAAGCTCTGCTGTTCGTGTTGAAAGCCGGTGGCGCTTGGCACTGATAAGCCTGCTGCCACAGGGATTCGCAGGCACTTTCAGATGCCTCGCCCATTTTTCCGTGCCGTGCATCGACTTATAAGTGCCACTCTAATGCGTACGTCATCCAGTTTAGGAGCGTGTTTTAATCTTACTCATTTTCTTGCGCAGATCACGAACCGCGCAACAAAAACATAGAACATAGGTAGTGAGGCTCTAACGATATTGAGCCGTGCACAAGGTTTTTTTTGCATTTGGCTGCCTCACGTAATGGGCTGCGTGTGTGCCTTCGATTGCCCCGCCCCATTGCTTTGAAAGAGCTGGTTTGGTGTGCAGTGCTCTCACAGTATAGCTGAGGTACAAGCAGTGGACTTGCTCAACGGAGCCTTTGGGAAGTTCATGGTCTACTTTCACCCCTATTGCAGGTGGTCCACGTCCGGTGGGGAGGCACACTTGGATTCAGTGGACACACCTGGCGAGTGTGCACAGCAATGGCTGACCGTGGTCTCTGCCAGCGATCCTGCCAGTCAGCTGCAACTTGCAGAACCCTGCCTTGTGACTGTGGAGGGAAGCCTGAGGGGTGAGGATAGAGAGAGAGGGGGAGAGAGAGAGAGAGAGAGAGAGAGAGAGAGAGAGAGAGAGAGAGAGAGAGAGAGAGAGAGAGAGAGAGAGAGAGAGAGAGAGAGAGAGAGTAAGTTTGTAAGAGAATAGTAGGCTTAACGTGATGACCACCATTGAACAGCCAGCTGCTACTGAAGTTGGTTCGGCTGCTGTGTATGCAGCAGCAATGCCCGATCTGACCACCACTCCTACTGCTGCAAATGTTGCTTGATCTGTTGAGATCACTTTATCATTGTAGTGCCTGAAAGAGCACTTCACGAGGACAGCCGCAGGGCAGTACGCAGGGCAGCCTTTGAGGCTACGCTAGCTGTCATCATGCCCGGCATTCCTGCCACGCAAAGCAAGTCGTCCGTGGAGCTTAAGCTAACCAAGCGATGGAAGCAGATTAGCTGCGAGTATTCGCATGTCGACTGGAACCCTTCTGCAGGCACAGCTGTCATTAGCTTCCCTACTGCCAGAGGTAGCATGCAAGCCCAAATCTGCTCAACCTTTTGCCGAGATTGTCCATGACTGTAGGCGCTCAGTGAAGATCGTTCAGATGCAGCAAGCAATGCCATCGTGCGAGGCTACTCTGCTCCGCTGTCTCATCAGCTTGGATCCAGTAGTTAGTAACTGCTGCTCAAGGGTCAAGCTGTAATTGTGGCGTTGACAAGAATTGAAGTACGGAATGAGTTTTTGTAGTTTTACCAATTCTGGCATTCTTTCTCTTACTCGTTTAGTTTGTGCTTGTGTATGCATTAGTCTCCCCATCTCTCTCCTCTTCCTCCTCTTTCCCCCTCCTTTCTCTCCCTCTCTCTCTCTCTCTCTCCCTCTCTCCCTCTCCCTCTCTCTCTCTCTCTCTCTCTCTCTCTCCCTCTCTCTCTCTCTCTCTCTCTCTCTCTCTCTCTCTCTCTCTCTCTCTCTCTCTCTCTCTCTCTCTCTCTCTCTCTCTCTCTCTCCCTCTCTCTCTCTCTCTCTCTCTCTCTCTCTCTCTCTCCCTCTCTCTCTCTCTCTCTCTCCCTCTCTCTCTCTCTTACTCTCCGAATTTCATTTTCTCATGCTGTCATTCTCTCTCTCTCTCTCTTTCTCTCTCCCTCTCTCTCTCCCCCTCTCTCTCTCTCTCTCTCTCTCTCTCTCTCTCTCTCTCTCTCTCTCTCTCTTGCTCTCCGAATTTCATTTTTTCTCACGCTGTCATTCTCTCTCTCTCTCTCTCTCTCTCTCCCTCTCTCTCTCTCCCTCTCTCTCTCTCTCTCTTACTCTCCGAATTTCATTTTTCGCGCTGTCATTCTCTCTCTCTCTCTCTCTCTCTCTCTCTCTCTCTCTCTCTCTCTCTCTCTCTCTCTCTCTCTCTCTCTCTCTCTCTCTCTCTCTCTCTCTCTCTCTCTCTCTCTCCTCTCTCCCTCTCTCTCTCTCTCTCTCTCCCTCTCTCTCTCTCTCTCTCTCTCTCTCTCTCTCTCTCTCTCTCTCCCTCTCTCTCTCTCTCTCTCTCTCTCCTTTGCTCCTTTTCTCCGTGTAATTTTCACCACTTAATTTTCTTTCTTTCTGTGTTTGCCTGTGTTGGCTATGTTGGCTGAATCTGCTTCACAGCCATTTTGCCGGACGATTTCACCTTGACCTTCAGTACATCACTGACTGACTCAGGAGACCGGATATTCTTGCAGCTGCAGACTACAGCTGATAGGCTGTACCTCAGCCGATAGTATTCATTCAGGACTACTATATATTGGACCCGTTTGTTACTTGTTCTTAGTCCGTGTTTCCCTATTTGGATTCGGTCCGCATTATGTTTGTCGGCTTCGGTAATAAACTACCGTAATTTTCTCGACCATTTACTGGTGAATGGCTTCACGGCAGCACTGCGTCTCACAGGCTAACGTTCAAAGCTGCAGTACTATTTATTGTCGATGTCAGATGAAAAAGTATGACCAAAGAAAGAATTGCAGTGCTGCATTTCAAAGCCGTTTGCAGAGTGGGCCAATTGTGTTCTGAGTATAGAAAAACAGGAAGCAATACAGAAATGACTGAGCAGGTGTGTGTGAGCATAGGCTACCATCTGGTACCAAGCAGTGGCAGCAGCATTGGTAGCTGCAAAGATTTGGCCTAGTTTTAGCTTAAGGGAAAGGTGCTCTCTCTCTCTCTCTCTCTCTCTCTCTCTCCACGACTGTTGTAGGTTTGAGTCGCGAGCACAGGCAATCCTTTAGCGTCCTCTGCTAGGAGGAGGATTTAGGTTGACTGGTTGTGGCTGGTTATTACAGCTGCTACGGCTTTTTGTCGCTATATAACAGACGAGGCTGCAAAATCAGTCGATCTGTACTTTCACCCGACCGAGCACGCTCTTTTTGGCCTCATGCTCGGAGCGTTACTCCTACGAGCAAGCTGCTCAGGGCACTCAGTGAAGCTTCGGGCACGAACCATACGAGACCTTGGAGCATCTGTGTGGATCAGCTGCTGTAGCCTAGCAGGTGGCGTGGCAGGTACTTCCGGTCAACACTTCCGGGTCCTAGCCCTTCGTGACTGGGATGCGTGCATCACACACGCACGGATCGAGCGCCCAGGCTCATCGAAGGAAGTGCGGACGAGCACCACCGGTTGGGCAAACTCGTACTTCTTCAAGCAAATGGGGCACCAGCTCTGGCAGCTATCTACGGTGTACTATTGGCAAATATCTAGAGAACTTTGATGCTCGTCAATCTCTGATGACCACTGTATGAACAGTGTGTGGCAGACAGCGGTGGATAGTGCAGTGGAGAACTCCTTGTCTCAAACCCAGGCAGTAATTGACGTTGTCGCAGGCTGGCATGAATAAGTGAACACTGCCAAGATGGCTTCAGTGGCTTCGAAATGAGAAAATCGTGTGCCTCAAAGCTGCTGTGTCCTCCAGTAGGTCGTAGGTCAATTTAGTGTCCACGTTATTAAAGGCAGTAGCGCAGTTTCCTTCAGCGCTGGTGTTTATCGGTGAGCAGCAGCCAATGGTGTTTCATGTGTCGACTTGTCCTTATGCAATTAACACTTATTAAGTGTTTAATATTATTAATTATTAATTAATTGTTTAACTTATTAACACTTATTAACACTCAATTAGTTATTTAAATTGTTTAACTTATTAATTAACACTTATTAACACTTATTAGTCAATTCACACTGATTTGCTCGTGTTCTCTTATAGCAGGACCTTGCTTGGTCTAACTAAGATTAAAGTCGGCAGTTATTCCAGCGCCGGCTAGACGCCAAGTGATTACTTTCGAAAAATTAAAAAGTCGATTGTAAACTTGCACTTGTTCATTGATTGTTTGCCTGTAGACGTCGATAAATGTATTCAGCTCGGAAGCATAAAAGGCGACTGGCCCATCAGAGCATGCCCCCGCTGTCAGAGCGTTGCCGACCTGCTCGGTGACGTCGCTCTACTCGTCGAGGACATCTCGCTCGAGACAAGCCGAGAGGCGCTGTGGTGCTGGGTAAAGTTGGCTGTCGGCGACTTCGCCCACACCGTCATCTACTCGGATAGCTGCACCAAGGCCGTCGTGCTGTTCACGTACTTTTCGGGTGAGTGGTAGCTGAAGGCTGGCGAGTAAGGGTCCAGCACTTGAGATAACGTGGTAGTAGCTAGCCTCGAATGAGTGGCCATCCGGCGTGCCGGCGCAGCGTCGCGGGCACTTTCGTGAGCTCATTCGAATTTTCGCAGGCTGCAGTCGCTTTTGGGAGAGGCGTGTAAATGATGCTTGCCGAGGCCCCCCTCCCTACTGTCGAGGTGCGCATCTGTTCAGAGTGACGATCTAGCGAAGCGAAGGTTCCTTTTGAAGATCTCGATCTGGAGGACGCTCAAAGCTTTGCCGCCATCCACACCTTGGACAAGCAGCGGGTGCGAGTGGCAGCCATCCCTCGAACCACCAAAGCCCAGGTGGGCAACCTTCCAGCCAAAGTCACCGAAGCCGCTCTGAAGCAGCATCTTGAAGACTCGAGGGTGAAAGGCAGAAAGGGAGGTGTTGCACGGTTGAAAATGCTTGAAAAAGACATGGCCGTCGTTACCTTTGCTGAGGACGACGGTAGGTTAAAGTCATTTGCTCTACGCCGTCGGCTGCCCCTGCGCTCTTGATTTGTGTTCCTATAGTATTATAATGCACCTGATAAAGCACCCTCGGAGAACTCAATCTCTTTCTAGGTGCTTTACATTTGCCAAAACAAAGGAAACAAGATCGAGTGGGGAGTGGTAACATGCTTGATAAACAACATGAATAACATGGTTAGAGGTGACATGCACAGGTCAGCATGCAAGTGTGGTTAGTGACAGCATGCAACAGGGTCAGCACGCATAAGCACTACTTATCAGAGGCACTCGTTTTTGGACATCCCAAAGGGAGGCGACACACCCTAGTGTATGTTACTACTTTTTTAGGACAAACGTCAAGGGCTAGATACAGTGGAATTGTGGACTAACAGAGCTGTGCACACCGGCTGACCTTTCAACGGCAGCAGCAGCAAACTTGTAATGTGGCTAAGCTTTTGGGCTTTCAAACAACTTGACGAAGCATTGCTATGCACTCTCTCTCTCTCTCTCTCTCTCTCTCTCTCTCTCTCTCTCTCTCTCTCCTCACTGCATGCACTGCTAGTGCTGCCCTCGCTACAAAAGCTTGACCTGTCGTGCAAGACGAAGTGCACTCGTCTTGCACGACAGCGGCTGGCTGACCCGGCAGGATCCCCACCTGGCAGTAGTGCTATCAGGAAAGGAAAATATGACTTCTGGACACTGGAAGTTAAAATTTGATTGATGGCTCAAAAAGCTAGCATCTTTGCCATACAGGTATGTGTATCTGTAGATTCAACCATCACCACTACTCATGCTAGCTGCAAGCAAGGTCATGCAGCATGTATGAGTGACTTTCGTGATGTGTCTCTTTTAAATGCACTCAAATCTTTGTGCAAATCCATTGCTGGTCACTGACAGGATTATCAAGCAATGCCTATATTTTCTCTTAATCCAGAGATGACATGATCCTTTACAAATGCAGTCTTCACTGTCAACAAAAAACTCCATCTCGAGGACAAGTCAAAACAGCACTTACGAACAGGAAGATCTAATCTGAAGGTGGATTTAAAAACTAGCAACGTGTTGCTAGCTCATCGGCACGTGCCTGCCCTTACTGTATGTGCAGGTTACTGTAGGCTGAACCCTCATGCTTGATACCATTCTCTGTGCCTTCGGGTCTTAGCATTAGGGTAAGTTGCTTGCACTTAACGACCCAGGTCATTGGTGTTAATCCTGCAGCTGGCAATTCTGTGTTATCCATTGTAAGCAGAAATGACAGCTGTTAAAGCTCTTCTACCACTGTAAAAGTGAGGCTGCTTGAATCGGCTGGTCTTTGCATTTTTGTTTTACTCGACGAGGCAATGCATTTAACTAAGATGAGATGGTTGATCAATCCATTGCTCTGTCAGTCACTGCATTAGCCTGTGACTTTTATTGGAAACTTCTGGCTTGTAAAAATTCCTATTTTGTGTTCTTTCATTGCAGCACTTCGACATGCGATGGCACAGAAGCACGTGCTCAATAAAAAAGAACTATGGCTAGTCCCATTCTATGATGAAATTGGTCCTGTCGACTCATATCAGCAAGTGTGCTCCTTCACATCCATGAGAGCGGCCATATTGGAAGCAGGTGGGTATGTTTTTGGGACTCCCCCCTCCCCCAGTGGCTGCTCCATCCTTAACGAAGCTCCTTGCTGGATGCACAAGTCAAGCAACCCGGTTCATTTATAAGCCCAGTGAAACTATCAGGCTGGCAAGCATTGTCTCGATAAAGCGATTTCCAATTAACAGCAAGTTCATTTTCGAGATGGCCTTGGCACCAAAGCTGGCAGCCAACACGGTGTCTGTTACAAAATTTAGGCACTCCATCGATTCCAACTTGAGGTTTCACTGACTGTGCACATAAACTCGTATCCCATAGGTCGTGGCATGCTTCTTGGGCCCCTGTGGCCTTTGGCAAAAACCATAGACATTTCACCTTCTGCAAACATAAACATTGCGCACAGCATCACCATGCATTCCAAGTTCCTGGAAGACAGACAGTGACGACTTCTCTTTGGTATGTCATGGTCTAATTGAGTTTCGGCTCTCTGTCTCAGTTTCGGTCTCGGTCTTGGTTTGTGAGTTTGTCTCTTGATCTCAGCCTGTTTTCGTGCCTGTTTCTTTGCCCAGCTCTGCCACTTTCTGCACACACACACCCACCTCTCACCTTCCAGTCTTTCCCCTCTCAGTCTCACTCCTTTCTCTTGTATTTCTATTCTTATTATTCTCTCGCCCTTTTTCCTCAGTTTGTTTGTGTTGTCGTGCAAGTTGGCCTCTCGTTGCTGCCATGGCAACGTCGTATTTCAATATTGTAACCGTGGGCTTTCGACTGATTCACTTTGGCTTTCAGTTGAGATTTTGTCTTCACTTTGAAGAAGCTATGTTGAATATTTTTGCTAGGCCACGCATGCACGCAGAGCAACTGCCAGCTTCAGTCCTTGGTAACGGTATCTGCTCTATCCGGCGCCCACTTTTCTTTGTGCCACCACCTTAAGAAAACCTGCTTTGCTGTAGATGCAGCCACTACAATGCCACCTGAACTCATCGTCACCGGGTTCGAGGGCAAATTCGACCAGCCATCCCTGCACTTGCAGAAGTTTTTATCCCAGAGAAAGATGTCCGGTGGAGGAGATATACGATCGTTTATCTGCAATGAGAGCAAGGCTGTGGTGACCTTTGTGGATCCTGAAAGTAAGTGCTTTGTTCGACTCTGCTTTCCGGCACATTCTGCTGCTTGAGATGCAGACGCACTGCTGATGCCTAGGAAATGTGGTATTTCAGCTGCTAGCCGGATTTACCAGAAATACCAACTAGAAGGCTTGCAGTTATGTGAACACAGACTCTCATTATGTCTGAGATCGTTTGAGCCTGTCGATGATGCATACCAGAACCGGGTGCTTCTCAGAAATGTTGGAGTGGCATCCGAGGACTCTCTCAGATACTTCCTGTGGTGTCTATGCGGCACTGCCATTGATCAAATTGAGTTTGTCCGGAAGGACAGGGAGTCACAACTCTACATCATAGCTATTTTCGAGGCCGACATTGGTAAGTACATCTAAGGCAGTCTAGACGAAAATTTACATGCAAGTCCATTCATGCTATCGGGCTGACATTTTGTTTTCTTCAGATTGCTTCATTTGTTGATTTTAGCCATCAAAAAAACGTGCTGCTTGTACCTGAGACATCATTCAAATGACTGCTGAAGCTTCCACGGATGATGTACATCTGCATTCGCGAGACCTAGAATCCCAAAACATGCTTTCCTCCTTTATGGTTTTTGTCAGTCCTTCAACCACCGCAATGCAGTTTGCTTTCTCGGGTGTCAGCTTTTTAGACTGCTCTCTTAACTCTTGTCTCCTTTTTTGTCGTTTTTTTATCTTTTGCACACGTGGTTACTCTATTGCTGTACCTATCGCACCGTGGCTAGAGAAAAGTTGCTGATAGGGATTTTTAACATTTGGTTTCCGTCCATGGTCATTTGACAAAACTCGTTGACAGTATAGCAGTTTTGTGTGACAACTGCACGTGGCCATGAATTGTATAAGCATGGGCCGCTACCAGCCGGGTCGTGTATGGGTTGCTAACTGTGTGCATTCTGCATGCATATATATATGTGTGTGTGTGTGTGTGTGTGTGTGTGTGTGTGTGTGTGTGTGTGTGTGTGTGTGTGTATAATTTCTTTGTATAGCGCCCCAAGAGAACTTGATCACTATTCAGGCTCTTCACATATGACTTGGGGCTCAAGCCCACGACCTCAGCCAGACCTTGGTCGGGGTGAGCACCTTAACCGCTGCGCCAAAGCCAGGTCGGCGGCGCTTTTGAATAAAGCCGTTTCCCAGCAGTGCATACTGGCATCATTTAATCGAATACCCTTGGATTACTTGCTGATTTCGGAATTATATAAAGAAAGAATCAGCATTCGATTTTCATGCACTTATCCACTAACGAAATATTATAATAATAATAGCATGCATTTGTAAATGCCTTCAAAGAACTTAATCTCTTTCTAGGCACTGTAGGTATGCAGCACATGAAGCATTATCATAGGGTTAGTGGCAACAGGCATGGTATCAATTTTCATTATATAATTATTGGTAAAATGCGCATGAAAACATACATAATATGGTTAGTGGTAACATGCAGGGTCAGCATGCGCACACGCACACACACACACACACACACACACACACACACACACACACACACACGCATAGAACGAATCACGAGAACCCAGAAAATGCTGTTAGAAACATGTGCAATTTAAGCTTCTTTTTAAAAGTCAATTCAGTGGATGCTGTAACTTCAGTTGGAAGTCAGTTCTACGCTTTGGGAGCGTATGAATTAAACAGTTTTTCCCAAGTTTTCCTAAGGCTTTGATGTTGGATCGAGGCCATTTTGCGAAGCAAGCTGAGGCAAGAAGTCGGTTCGATGGTTGGAACGATGCGTAGCAGTCTGGAGCAAGAGAATGAATGAATCTAAGTGACAAAAATTCAAAGTCGGTACACTGCTTGATTGGGAGCCAGTACAGGTCGGCGAGAAGTGGTGTGACATGGCAACTGCGATTCCCTCAACAGAGAAGCCTGGCTGCACAGTTTTACACCAACTCAAAAGTGTCTGATTGCATAAGCCGGCAGACCTGCAAGTAGTGAGTATATTCTACCTTTATTCACGTAAATCTCTTTCCCATGTAGTGAGTATACTGAACAGTCAGGTGTTTCCATCCCCGGCAAGCTCTCGACCCAGTTGTATTCTGCACGCCCTCGCTAACGTTCGTTGCAGACTTCAGCCGCATAGCCAGGTGCGTGCAGGCTGCCACTCTCGATGACCTCAGTCTTGAAGTCGACCAAGTAATGAAGCCAAGGTCCATTCGGGCCACGAATGTTCCAGAAGGTGCCCACAGAGACCTGGTGGCGTTGAGCTTCTGTCAGCGTTTTGACATTCATGAGCTCTATCAGATGTCATCGAACGAGTGGATTGTGACATTCCATCAGTCAAAGGGTGAGCGGCTGCTCCATATCTCTGCAGCGACCTCCTATGCACCGAGGCGTCGGCATTCCTCTAGCCATGCATTTGCATTTGCCTGCATTGCGCGACCTGCCTCGGTGTGCTGCCAGCCAGCTCTCTCTCTCCGATGCATCAGCATTCTCTCACTATATCTCGCGCTTCTGCACCAAATGTGCTGCTTTTAATTAGCTCCCTGGGCGACTTGGCGCACACCAGCCCACTTTGCAGGATGACATCGTGGCACTGCGGCTGTGGACCGGTCAAAGGTGGCTGCTGCTACCTTATATATATATGTGTGTGTGTGTATTCTGTATATACGTTAGTAAATATATTTCTTCATAATATGTCTGTATACAAGGGTAATTATGTGTGTTTCTATACCTATCTATATATACGGTGCATGTGTGATGCATGTACTCCATATCTGTAAATACGTGTACATGCACACGCGTTCACACACACGCACACACACACACACACACGCGCGCGCACACACACACATACGCATATGTACTCATATATTTATGCAAGTAAATAGGCATAAGAAAGTCTATCCTTAAGGCAGCAGCTCTCCCTTTTGCCGATGTGTATCGATGTGAAGTGCATGAGCTCATGCAAGCCATTCGGTTGTGAGCTTATTGAATGAATGTGCCGTCGAGTTGGCTACTGAACTTGAAAAGGGTTGTGGACTTTCGGCAGCGTGCACAGTGCCCCAGGTGGTTGGATGGCTCTGAGCCGCCACAGCCTTCTTCCTACTCTCCTTGGCATGCGCAAGCCTGCTGCCCCAGTGCTGCCTGCTCAGATTGCCCGGCTCCTTGGGTTGGACCTCCATGCTCAAGTTCGGCCGTGCATGCCGCAATCTCTTCCTTCTTTCCCTTGCTTACATAATTTCCTGCTGTGGCGCTGATGCTTCGGCATCAGCAGCTGTGGTCCCATTCTCTGGGAAAGGCTGTAGAATAGGGGCAGGTGACGATCGCCGGTTTTTGTCGCCCGAATAATCTTGTTTGATCGCCAGTTTTGTCATCAGTCTAGCCTGCTCTTAAGCAACTCTGCCACTACAGTTGTCCTTAGCAGATACATGGCGAGCATATTGGGAGCAGGATGGCTTTCTCTATTCCTGTTCGAGGAGGCTGTTTAATCAGCTAGGATTTATTTATTTAGAATGTTCTAGCTCTGGTTCCTGATTGCCGTGGCACGGAGAGAAATCCTGGAGACCGACGCCTGTTAGCGAGTTTCCCTCGCCCCGAGTCACTGCCGGCTCGATCGCCAGCAGTGACCACAGTCATGCCTTCTCTTAAGCAACTTCACCGCTGCCGCTTCTCCTTTGCAGACGTGGAGCGAGCATGTCGGGAAGGAGTTCTCTATTCTGATAGCGTCCAGCTGCAGCTGAGCGACCACTCGGAGTTTCTCCCCGTGCCCGGCGCCAGAGAGAAGGGCCGCCGCGGCCGCCACGCAGTCGTGCTCGACGGCGTGGATGAGTCGATCGTGGACTTTGTAAGCTCCAAGAGACGAACTAAGCTAGACGCGCTGCTGAAGCAAAATGGCTGCACTCTCGCCAACGACCGCGGACGGCCCATGCTAGCGTTCGTGCTCGGCCCCGCCGACCCCGAGTACCGTGACCTGGTGCGACAGTGGCCGAGGATACAGGCCGAAATTCAAGCCTTTTTCGGGCAGTTCCAGAGCATGTCAATTCCGATGCCCCAGGACGTTTACGACTCGCTCGTCGACTCCGAGGCGTTCAAGAGTGCGACTCGGGACGACCTCGGCGACCTTGCGGTGGCCGTGCTTCGATCCGAGTGGCACGATGGCCCCGAGATGAGAGAGCTTCGCCTGGCCGGCACGCCGCAGGCCGTTCAGCGAGCCCACGAGCAGCTGGCTGCAGTCGTGAAGGCAATCGGCGGCTCGATCGAGCGGCAAAAGCTGAGGGTCGAGCGCGCCTCGAATCGGCTGGCCGATTGGCAGCTTCAGCTGCTCACCTGTGGCGGCTTTCGCGACGTCGTGCGAGCCCGTTTCAAAGACCTCGACGACGTCGTCCTCGACAACGAGCAGCAGCTCGTGCGCTTTGCTGGTCTGCCGGATGATGTCAGAGCAGCGCTGGACGAGACGAAGCGACTGCTGAAAGACTCGTGCGAAGTAATCGTCAAAGGGTCGGCCGCCATGGCGGCACTTCTGGCAAGGGATGCGATCCGGGCGTTCATCGACGGCAAGCTGAAGGAGTCGAATCTGCTCGGTCGCTCGATCTGGTTCGCCAAGCCGTCGGTGGGCGTGTGCGTTGGAGGCGTCGACTCGCAGGCGGCGCACGATGCGGCGGCCATCTTTCGCTTGCACGTCGTCGATAAGCAGGTACCGCTCGATGCAGGCGCCCATGCCCTCATGTCCACCGACAAGTGGCGCACTGCCGTGGAGACAATCGCAAAGAATTGCGGGGGAGACCTGATACTCGAGACGGTGGCCGTCGGCGGCGGCAAGGGTGGCTCAGCCGATGCTGCCCTGCAGCTGTCGTGCAAGACAGTGGATGCAGACCGTATCGTGGAGGAGTTGCAGCAGTTCCTGAGACGTCACACCGTGAAGGAAGACTTCGTCGGAGTTCCACTGACACAGATGCAGTTCTTACTCAAGTTCATGAGCGGCGAGCTAGCGCGGATTGAGACGGCTCAGTCGCAACACTTCGTCAAGCTTCGTCCGACGGTCGAGGCTAACCGAGGCACGGTTGCTGAGAAGCCGGGATTTCGCATAGAAGGAAACGTCGACGGCATCATAAACGCCAAGAGAATGCTGGCCACCATCTTGAAACAGCACAAGGTGACCACGAAGCAGCACGAGCTGTCCGCACCCGGAGCGGAGTTGCACTTCAAGTTCAACGACGGCGTTCTCGTGAGCATCGGCGACGGCACGGAGACGGTCATCGCTCTGGCATCGCTTGCCGATGGCAACTGCAGCGATGCCGACCTGGGTTTTCTTCTGGATGAGAGCGGCCTCTTGTCTGCCACTCAGCTGACCTTGCCCGGCGGCACTGAGCTGCACGTGATGAAAGGCGACATTACTCTGCTTCAGTGCGATGCCATCGTCAATCCAGCCAATACGGCGCTCCAGCATTCTGGAGGTCTGGCCAGAATCATTGCCGATAAGGGTACGTGCTTCACGCATCGACGCCGGCCGATATCCTGCAGTGACTGGACACGTGACAGTGACTGGACACGCTCTGGTGTCCGTCGTCTTCGATGTTCTTCTGTACTCTTCTCGATGATTCTCGACGATCCTCTTAGCCTTTAGACTTTAATTCATTCAGTGGACTTCTTGTCCAGCTAAGCAGCACATTTGCTCCTGCTGTCTGTCTGACTGTGTCCTCTCTCTCCTCTCTTGCCTTTCTCTTTAAAAGAACTAGCAGCCACCTATTGTAATGGCTATATCACTGCTTTGTAAATAGCGTAGCGTCTAACAGCAGTGTTATCCACCACCTATGTCACCATAACCTGGTGATGCGTATAGTCTGTGCTCAGTGGCTAGGCGTATGCACTTCTCGACCCAAGTTTACGAGTTCTGCATCAGGCATTCTTTAGTGAGTGACCGATTTTGTAACCGAGGCCGAAACCGCATCGGCTCTTGTGCTGTCATATTGTTGCATGCCAAGCTATAGGGGCTCCTGAAGTAATTTCCTTCGTCTCAAACTCAGCAAACATAACGGATGCTATTCTCTTCACGTGTGTGATGGATACTAATGGCACCTTGAAGCACGGCTAACGAGTCGTAGAGGCTGCACTGATAGGTGATGGTATGCCGACGGTTGCAGCGAACGGCAGCAATCCACACTGCCCATTCCTCAATAACCTTATATTACAAACCTACGTCCCTAACTATATATTCAATGGCCACAGAGGGGCACTTACACACAGCACCGGCGTGCTGCTCTTTAGTTCGAAGCCCACAGCACAACTGACTAGCTATCGCTTAAGATGGCCTTTCATTTGGCCTAAAACATAGACTACCACGAGCTTCTGGTACCAGCCCCGTCTGAATAAACGTGATCTCTACCCTGGTTGCATGTTCTCACTTGTAAGCACTATCAAAAGTTCCTAAGATGGATGCTTTTCACGACCTCGGTCTCGAGGTCGTGGGTTCGAATCCTGTGGTGGGCGATCCTATATTGCCGCTGCAAGCTGTGGTGATAGCCGTAAAGGCTCTTCTGTTGCTACACAAAAATATGCTAGTTTCAGCTAGTATTTTAAATAATTAATTCGGCTATTATTTTTACGGCTTATAATTCAGGAACAGCTAATGATATCTGGCATTGTCATAATCTGACTGATTTAGAAACCACTCTTTCTAATATACACGTTTCGGGTTGGATTCTGATTCAGCCTCTCATTACTGTTTCTCACTTGTGCAGAAGGCGTGTCATGACGATGGCAATGTGCCCACTACCCACCCTGAATGTGGCTCATAGAAATTACTGTTCCACTTTGTCTTGAGCACTCACCGTGTGAGTATCATTTTTGCTAGCAGTTAGCTTTGGTTGTGACTGAAATAACCTTTATTCTGCCGCATGCAGAGAAAAAGATGCCATTGCATGGTCTTAGCTGACGAGACCGTGATTGTTTGACGTGGCATGCATCCAGCCAGGCATGTGCCATTCAGCTGATGACAGAATGCAACACTTCTCTCTGCAGGAGGCCCGACCATCTCGGATGAGTGCCTTGCATTCATTAGAGCAAGCGGTCAGCTCAATGAGGGGCAAGCTTGCATCACTGGTGCCGGTGCGTTGCCGTGCAAGAAGGTGATCCACGCAGTGGGACCTCAGTGGCAGGGTGGCAGCCGCAGCGAGGCAAACAAGTTGTTCATGGCCGTGCAAAACTCGCTGGCTGCTGCCTCGCAGCACGGCCTCTTCAGCATCGCCCTGCCTCCGATAAGCTCGGGGATTTTCGGCTACCCTCTGGACAAGTGTACCAAGGAGATCGTGGAGAGCGTAGTCGCTTTTTGCCGCTCCGCATCGAGACCTCTCAAGAAGATCATTCTCGTCGACAACAAGGACGACGGCATCAAGCAGTTCAAGCGTGCCGTCGACCAGCTACTAAGACAGGACTCGGCCGGAAATCAGGCCCCGGGTGCTGCCGCCCGGCAAGGGCCCGAGCTCGACAGGGTCGACAGGGCGGCTTCGACTGCTGCTGCTGACGACGACGACGACACGACGACACGACGACTGCGACGACGACAGCGGCTGCTCGACAGGGCGGCTTCGCTGTCGTCGTCGTCGTCGTATGAGCCGACCACGCGGCTCGCGAAGCAGGCCGAGACTCAGATTGCAGAAGTTTCAGGTAGGGGTTCCAAGCTCTAGCATAAAGTTTCGAGTCCGCTCGTCTCGCGAGGCTCTCGAGCGCCTTCGTTCTTGAAGCAGATTTCCTCTGTGGCTTGCCCTGCGTTTCTGCTACGTCTCTGCTTCCTTTGTCTTTGCCCCTGCGAATAAAAGGGCGTGGGTGGCTACGCATCGGCGAGCTGTATGCAGCAAAAATCCCGTCTTTGCTCTTCTACTACCGCCCTTCTTCTATGAACGAGCTATCCGTAAAATGATGGGCTGCGATGTTGCCAAGCGATTTGCTTAGTTACTGAGAGGTTGTCGTTCGTTCCTCTTAGCTAGCAGGGCCCGTACGATATCGCTAGCTGCTACGTCGGGTGACTGCTGTTGTCTGCAGTCACATGGTATCAGCTCCCCGATTTTTCTCTGGGCTTTCGTAAATGTCTTGCCTGCCTGCAAAGAAAGCAGGCGTCGGTCGGCTAGTGCCAGCTTCGGGTCGCTATCCACCGGCGATCGATTGCATAGCCTTTTTAGACGAAAATGCCCATCGCTGCTGAGCGATCAACCGAGGCCGAGTCTCACAGGTTGCCTGACAATCTGCTGCTTTACGGTTATGGTATGCTTACCAGGGCTGGATATGATAGCTGCAATCTAGCGGGCCAGTTACAGGAGCCATGAGCTTCCGTATACGTTGCTTGAGCACCGAACTCGCAGTGCTTCATTTTTACTAGCTTCGGTCAGAGCCTTTCGTTAGTGGGTCCTGGGCTGATAACCGAGGAGCATATGATTCCAACTCTAAAACGGCCATGTGGAATTGATTGCTTTCGAATGCAAAACGGGTGAAGGGAAAGCGCTCGCCGGTGGTCTGCCATCAACTTAGCGAGCCCGTGCTGCAGAGTTGGTATTTCGGAATGAGTCGAGTGAGGCCCCCGACGATCTCTACGGCTACCTTAACCTGTAGCTGTACTTCAGCTTCTAGGCAAACCGCATTGCCAGTGCACATCTTTTGACAGTCGGATTCTGCCGAAACGTCGTGTATTCTTTCCTGCCGATGCTCGAGGTCTGGATCGATTTGCTTGAAAATAAAACGCTACCGACTACACACACACACACACACACGTGCTCGCACATGCACGAGCTCAGGTGCCAACAAAGGGAAAAGAGTATTTTGGTCTGTTACTATATTACCGTGTGGCGAATTTTTACTTGAATGACTCCACCGGAGATATCCCTCGATGCCGATGTAAGTTGTTGACATCTCCTAATGTGCCGATGCCGGCAACAGGTCAAACCTGTCACTGCCCCAGTGGTACCGTAGTAGCACACTTCAGGATTCATGCATTGATAGAGTGTCACAAATCGCTTGAGGCGGCGGCAGCGACTGTGGGGTTTGGCAATGAGGATCTGATCGGTCAGCTCATGTGATGGCCGTCTTGCCATCAAGCCACCTCGGCAGAGATGAGAAATAACAACAATGTAACGCCGAAGGCTCGGCGGGGTAGGCTTGACCAGCCGCTTACCTAGCGGCGTAGCCTATCGCCTAATGCCGTCCGGTGCGAGCCTACGCGCAATAAGCTGGCCGCCACGAAACGAGCGTTTCTGGCGCTGACCTGCTTACCGTTACTAAAGGGGGTCGTGAGTCCGCGGCGTGAATTGGAAAGCGAGACACACAAATTGGGGATTTTACTGAACTTTATTCGCAAGCGCACAAAGTCGCTGTGCGTCTAGTTCAGCTTTATCTCCACACTCCTCGCACGTTCAACACTCTTGCGGAGGGAATACTCCTCTACACTAAGCGCGACCCGGACCCTAAACCCTAACCGGTGAACTAGGAATCCGTTCCCACCTGTGCCGAGGGAATACCCCAAACACGCCAACTTAAACACTCGAGCGGAGGGAGTACTTCTCCACACTGAAGTGCGAACCGGAGTCTAAACCCTACCCGGTGAACTAGAACTCGGTTTCCTCCAGTGCGACCGGAATACTCCACACACGCCAACTCAAGCACTCCTGCGGAGGAAATACTTCTCCACACTGAAGCACGACCCGGAGCCTAAACCCTACCCGGTGAACTAGAGCTCCACACACGCCAACTACACCTAGCTCGCGCCGGCAAATCCCTATGCCGAGACCACGTGCTAGCGCGCAAACACACGACACAAAAGAAACAAAACACGAAAGAACACACAAAATGCCAGCTCGGGCGCGATACGACCGTATTCGGTGGGGTTCCACCGAATCCTCCTAGCGCTGTCTCGTCTTGTTCCGTCAATCGCCGGCGAACAGCCCGCCCTCCTCCCTCGCTTTCAGAGAAACGAGTGCGACGGCGTCGAAGCCGGACCAAAGACAAAAAGACACGAGGCAAAAGACCCAGAGCGAGCGTCGCTCGACTCTTAAATACTTGGCTGAGACAATGGGGCAAGAGCTTAGTGGTATTGGGCCCGACACCATGGCCCATTACGGTGAGGAATTACTACCGTCCCCAGGCCACTGGAAGGGTACCTCCGTCCAGCTTGAATGGCGAATGGGTTCCAGAAGATTCTTTCTTGGAAAGAGGGAAGGGGGGGTTGACAGGCCAGCCAACATCTATCAGCAGCTTCCGCGAGTATTGGACCAATTCTAAAGGCCGAATCGCCGCCGCTCGTCTCAGAGCTTCCTGGCTTGCTCCTAAGCGCTTCCTCTCTAACCGCACTGACGCTCCTCTCTGGCTCACTGCTCCAGGACAAAGGGGCTCTAGCCCGCCGCCGAACAGCTCTTGTTCGCGCTAAAATTCAGCCAGAGCCAGCAGGGCGCTACAACAACAATGGTGAGAATGTCACTTAATTCTGCTAGTGCAGCTGCAGTGCATCACACACACACATACTGTCATCTGTGATTAAAATATCATACTAGTAAGCATTTTTCTGGTAGGCTGTAGCCCTTAATAATTCTAGAGAAAGTGCCAGAGTTGCCCGGGTCGGTTTGACTTTGATCTGTGCTTGGCCAATTTCTATTCAGATTCAGACTTGTTCCCTTTGCTGACTGAATACAGTTTTTTTATTTGGCCGACCATGAACGATTAAGAGAGAGTGCAGCTGTCTTAGTATCTAAATCAAGCTCGATCTGCTAGGCAAAGCAAAGATGTCTGCTTTCCCGGCTGTTCAACTTGCCACGGTTACGTGACTGCCCAATTGTTTATACATGACCCTTACAAAGTTATCGTTATTCTAGCCAGGTAAACTGGTGATAAAGTGGTCCGTGCGTTTAGGGTGTATTCCTGCTTACTTTTTTGCGACGCATAGGGTTGGTCAGTCTGGTTTGCGAGAAGCCTCGATGCTCTTGCTTCTTGCCTTGGACATTGTGCGATCCCCAACTCGCGGTAATAAAGTGGCTACTCATTAGCCTCCTATACATATTAAAGTTACCTGTGTTAATTGCTGCACACATTTTAAATTCTGTTGTTGTACTTGTCACGTATCCATGAAGCAATAGTCGATTACAGAACTGCGTATATCACCTAGCGGCTGAGTGATCGCTTGTGTTTTTATTCATATTCAAGCTTGAACTACTCTCTCTCTCTCTCTCTCTCTCTCTCTCTCTCTCTCTCTCTCGCTCTCACTCTCTCTCAACCCGTCACCCTCTCGCTTGCTATCTCTCTCCTCTCTCGCCCTCTCTGACCTCTATTTCACTCTCATCATCTCTCCGTGACATCACATCGTCTATTTAAAGCACGCTCTCTCTCTTTCAATCTCCCTTGTTTCAATCTCCCTTGTTTCAATCTCTCTCTCTCTCTCTCTCTCTCTCTCTCTCTCTCTCTCTCTCTCTCTCTCTCTCTCTCTCTCTCTCTCTCTCTCTCTCCTGCCTTGCATAGCATCAAGCCTGACGTGGAAAGTTACACTCTGCGTTCTGGGGTTAGAATTATCCCAGAATCAGCGCTCAACTGTACCTCCCACACATGCCCAAGTCATCCATACGAAGAAACTTTTCAGTGTGTCACTGATCTCCATATCAGATGTGGAAATGGTTCTGCTGTTGGCCTACCGATCAATGTTGGATTTGCGGTCACAATAAATATTTAAATAAAAACTATTTGTATAGCACCGAGAGAACTTAATCTGTATTCAGGTGCTTCACGTATACCTCGGGGCTCGAGCCCACGACCTCAGCCAGACCTTGGTAGGGGTGAGCACCTTAACCACTGGACCAAATCAGCTCGACATTTCATTGCTGTATTCAACTGCACCTACACCGTACACGTAACTTGAAAATGAGAAGGCGTCCTCTCGACTAAATTTCTTGATCATAGACGCATAGGGGGCTCTCTTAATTTGTATAGACTTCTCCCAATGTCTCCCTTCAATCACAAAACCTTCCTTCAATTGCAAGAGTAACTAGGCCAATTGTCAGGGTATAGGAATCGTTTTGTTATTACTAATGTGACGCCTTCACAAATATCACCACAACCAGAAAATACTTTGTCAGTTGCTTGTTACTAACCGTCTCTCTTGTTTATTTTTTAAGAGCTGAAGACAAAACCAGTATTGAAGTCTGTGGCAGTCGGCAGTACTTTGTTGGAACTCGTAGAAGGGTCTATAGTGACAGGAAAGGTTTGTCGAATGTTGGTTTTCATATCGGTTTCTCTCTCGGGGCATCATTGGCACGTGTCTGAAACTGGTTGCTTCGTACGTTTCGTGCTGCCCAGGCTGATGTGATGGTGAACACAGTTGGATCGCAGCTTCAGCTGAGCCAGGGTCAACTCGCTCGGATTGTTAGCAATGCTGCTGGACCACAAATGCAGCAGCACTTGGCCGTTACTTACCCAAATGGATTGGCAGCTGGGCAGATTGCCGTCAGCCCAGGTTTTAAACTTCAGTGTCAGACGGTACTGCATTGCTTTTGTACGGAATGGAAAGACGGTGCTGGAGAACAGGTACAATGTGGGTGTTAGCAGTTGATTTTGACTTATTCCTCATCATGACAGCTTGTGTTCTTCTAATGATGACTCTTTTTTGAGATGCATCGACTGATTCACTGCCACTGGATTCCATCGTGAGCGCTCTTTGAAGAAATGTATCGCCTTGTAAATTCCATAGCTCAGCCAATACTTCACGAATCATAGTTCAGTTTGAAATACGAGGTTCAGCTCTGCCTGTTTCAAATTGTGCTGGAGTATTTTTTATTTTAGTTGGATACATTTCTCTGTGAAAGTGCTATACAGTTTTCCTCTACGTGTGCTAGTTAGCAGATCCAAGGCATCAGCTTGTGTCTTGCTGCTGTTGGCTATTTGGGAGCGTTTTGTGAAACCAAAAGAGCTTCCTAAGCATGACAGTCTTCTTAGTTGAGTTGCAGTTGAGTCCGATCTGTGCAGCTAAGCAGATGGTTTGGGTTAGCCTTGACAAACGAAATTACATACTGACAAAATGAGGTAATTTTTATGACAAACTCGAATATGGTAATTATGGCAAGAGCAAATATGGGCTCGGGGATTAGATAAGACAGTCTCGTGACTGCACAGCTGTTCTAGGCAGAAAAGTTGTCTTTAAAATAAAAGAAGTAAGCCTAAGGTCGGCTTATTCAACAACCTCATTTATGTAGCAACATAACAGCCGTACCAGCTATCTAACACACACTGCCCTGCCTGCAGTGGGCAATTAAGGATTGCCTGCTGCAGAACTCGAATCCAGGACCGGTACCATCGAATCTACGAGATTAGAGAGAACTTCGAGAGCTCATGCACTGGGAGACCTTCAAGCACATTCGGTGTGAAGTCCACACCTAGAGGCTCACAATGTAGTAACATGCGGTTCTCTAAACAGCATGAAAGTAGTCAACCAATGCCATTATCCCCTTGTCAGATTTCATGAAATGCACTTTGGAAACTCCAAATTCTCAAACCAATTGGTACCCTAGAAATTTGATGTCTAAAATGTATCCACCTGACAAAACTGCAGATTTTAAATTTTCCGAACGAAATACTACTACTAGTAAGATGGTTTACATTACTAGAAACTTGCATGTGGCTTCAGTTTTTCAGCTTAGCTCAAGAACAAGAAAAAGCGCACGTCGGTAGCAAGCTGGCCAATACCTTCAACATACACACGTCCTGAAAGAAGACACCACAATCGGTCTGACATCGATCTGCCGCTCTGGCAGAGTGGACATATGTTTTATGTTTTGAGTTCTGTTTGTATCAAATGAGTAACAGGTATTGTCCATCAGGCCAGTCATTTGGAGATTTTCACGGTATCTGTTATTCGTCATTTTTTCGCTCTTGCTCTTGCTTATAGCAAAACTCGATTCTTATAGCAATAGCTTATAGCGATTCTTGATTCAAAACAGATTCTTAAAGGCTATTGTCGAGCATGACGGCCAGATTTACTTGCCATTCAATCCTTGGTCGGCAGCACTTTTTGGAATGCTTGGAAGATTCATTGGCAGATAAAAAAAAGTTGCAGTATAGTTTTTCCTATAGGGTGGATTGTCATGATCATCTAACCAGCTGCATCGATATAACTGACTTATCAGGACTATATTAATAGTATATTATTAATATATTATTAGTAGTATTATATATTATTAATGCATTATATTATTAAGCCTTTTCAAACTAAACAGCGATAGTACTAGCCTGTTATTTATATGGAAAAGCCTACCGTCACCGAGAGTCGGCCTCTCACTGACAATTGCCTTGTCCATCTTATACCCTATTATCTCTGCTCGAAATCTGGGTGCTTGGTTACCAAAATGGCCTGTCATCTGATGGCCGAATTGGCTCCACAATAGAGACTGCATTCGTTCCCAAGCGTTTCCAAATTCCCCGTCGTGCTCATGTAAGTATCCAACTGTGGCCCTACCGTTACCTTTGGATTTACCCAGACTGCGTCTGTCAGAGTTGCTGGCGCCTCTTGCTTTTTCTATGCCACGGGAAATGATTGTGCTTCGACTGTGCATAGGCACCGTGCAGACTTTGACGGAACTATGGTGAACTCTCCAGGGTGATGAGCAACTTAAACACGTCATGAATCGGAAGTGTTCGTGAGCCCAGTGCATTTTATTGCTCTTGCTCCTGTGCATTTCCGCAGACTTTCCTGCCAGTGCCACGTGACGGCCTGATTGCGGCCTGGTCTGCTGCGGCCAGCCGGCGTGTTCTACGGCCTGCCGAGCTCTACAGCAGGTAATCTTTCTATCGCAGCGAGACAGTAGCTAGCTCAAAAATAGCGCTCACTGCTGCAGGTGCTCAGCTCACTGCTGACTCAGTGTCTGGAAGAGACTGCTCAGCGAGGCCACTCGTCCATCGCCTTTCCAGCCCTGGGCACCGGCATACTTCGCTTTCCGGCCAAAGATGCTGCCCGGATTACCTACGAAGCCCTGCTGAATTATTGCCAGCAGAACCCTTCCAGCAGCATCCGGCTCATCCGGCTCTTCGTCTTGGACCCGCCCGTGGTGGCTGTAAGCGATGCTCAATCGATGCTCAACTGCGCGCAATCGTCCGATTTGCCTCGCCCCTTGCTACTTGGTCTTAGCCTGCGATGACATTGACAAGGCTTAAGTCGTGTTTGTGAGCCCTAGAGTTGAGGCAGTCTGTGAACCCTAGCCGAAAGCTGTGTGTGGGCAGCTGCTGTGGCCCTGCTGTCATTATCTAAACGAGGCTGCTTAATCAGCCGACTTGTACTTTGTGGAAAGCAGGTCCTGCTATATGCGACCGTTTCTCTAAAACTCAGTGCAAGTATTCCCGTGTGCTCTAATATTAATGATAAAAATAATAATTATAATAATAATGCGAATAGCATTAAAGTAATACAAATTGTATAGCACCCTAAAAGAAAAAAATATCTTCTTAGAGACGACGTGTGTTGTGAAGGAAGCATGTCTGTTGCTTAATGATAGCAGGCACGCTATCAGGAATGCACTAGCATTCAGAGGACAATACACAGACTCTGCAAAATGCTGTGAGAAACCTGTGCATTTTCAGCTTCTTTTTAAATCTCAATTCGTTGGACATCGTGACGTCAGGCAGGTGAGAGCGCCAGGATTTGGCGGCATTCGAACTAAAGGCACGGGTTCCAAAAGATTTGAGTTTGGTTACAGGTACAGCAAAACGACTTCAGCAAGAAGAGTGGGTAGCACGATTCCTATCCTTATTAAAAAAAAAGTAGTTTGGTTCATAGACCGGAGCAAGACAATGGAGGATCCTTAAAGTGAGGGACAAAACCTTGAATTCGATATGCTGCTGGCTGGTGACCCAGCGGAGGTTGGCGAGAAGTGACATAATGTGGCAACTTCGACTTTAACGAAAAACTCTGAAGCCACTTAGTTGTGCATGGCATGCAGTAGGCGACTTGCTACCCAGGATGGAAGACCCGCGCGAGTAATGAGCTTTAGCAGTCATGTCACAAATGCACAGACCAACCTTGGATGTGGTATTCCGGTCTAAGCAAGCCCGAATCTTTAAAATCTTATGCAGCTGAAAGTAGGCAGACTTGACCATGGAGCTGATATCGTCCTTTAGTGAAAGATCCGTCAGATGAAACATGAAACTCCCAGATTTTGAGCAGATGCCACTAGAGATCTGCCTGCTTGTTTTGAGGTACGGGTTTGCAATTTCCGGGTGATAATTGATTTTTGCTCGTGAATTTCTAGTTGGGTTTTTCATTCAATTTTAGAATATGTGTTGCCATCCAAGTATGGATGTCAGCAATACATGCAGAAAGAGGATTGAGATAGAGTTTGACATGATCGAAGGCAGGGAGAGATCGTATGCATAGGTACAACTGTGTGTCGTATGCATAGAAATGAAAGCCTTGACTGTGCTTTGGCGAGTACATCGGCAAGAGGAAGAGTCATAAATTGTGAAATAAAGTGGATCGTATACAGATCTCCGGGGTACGCCATACTTTAGAGGCTTCTCGGATGATTGTTGCACGTTAGTATCAATGCTTTAAATTCTGCTACTGAGATAGGACCTAGACTATTCCGTAGAAGTGCTTGTAATGTCCAGGTGTAATGATAGGCTCTAAGAAACTGTGGTGTCAATAGTATCGAATGCTGCTGAATAATCAAGCAAAATAGGCAGAGAGACGCAGTGCTGATTCGATAGAAAGATTAACTCTAATACTTGACTTCACTCACTTGCTAGATTATAGGTTTTTGTATAGGCGTTAAGCTGGTCTGCCAAGACCTGAGGCTGAGGGCATATTTA
Source organism: Cristatella mucedo (assembly GCA_009760855.2). Taxonomy (NCBI): domain Eukaryota; kingdom Metazoa; phylum Bryozoa; class Phylactolaemata; family Cristatellidae; genus Cristatella; species Cristatella mucedo. Next base: position 68,659 of record WPIO01000161.1, read on the forward strand.
TTAGGTTAGTTATGCAGGGCTGCTACAAATATAAGGCTGAGGAAAAGTTAATGTGCCGTGTTAAAATAATGATTTTAGTAATAATTTATTGCAATGATAATTTAATAAATCTAATGATTCGATGAAAAAATGGCTACAGACTCTTTCCTCAACTTTATATTTGCATCTCAGAAGAACAACACGGGTATATGTGGTTCTTCATAGACTTGAACAATGAACTTGAAGATTGGGTAATTAGCGACAGACTTGTAGTGTGATACTGAGGTAGTATAATGAACTGACGGACATGAGTCGTAGAGGAATTTTACCACAGGGATGGACTCTCCGATTTTATCTATGATTATTATCTGCTCTCTGATCTTTGCTGACAAAAATGCGAGAGAAATGATTGGCTAGATCGCCACAAGGATTGCTACATAAGCTGCTGACTCTGGAACGGTTAGTATACGGTCAATGGTCGAGCATTGTTGGATTGTACATCTGTGATTCGACAATTTTTTTGATAGAAGCTGTACTTGGCTTAAGTTAGGAGGGATAAGTTTGACCTACAATCGCCCTCGTATGACAGTCGATAGACAATCAGTTCTGATTTTGTTATGCTCTCCAAGCTTGCACTTATCAGTCTTAGACGGGTTAACGTCTGCATTAAACCATCGCCCATCTGGGCTAAGGTGTACACTGAGCTTTGCTAGAGCCGCAAACTCGTTCAGAACATCGGCAAGCATCGTGTTGTAGCATTTCACCAGAGCAAGTCAGAAGAAGGATTGAGGAGGAGTGCAGAAGATCTTTCCTCCGAACATCTTGAATAGTGAAGTTGATAAATTCTGCAGAGAGAAAGGAGTCCGCATGTGGTCACATGTGCAGAATGTGTTACTGTAGGATTTGACACTACAATCGTGAGCAAGAATTTGATCGAGTGCACGACCTTTGTTGTAGTCTCTCTATCTCTCCCTCTGTCCTCTCTATCTTTCTCTCTGCTTTTTTCTGTACCACTGCATGGCCTTGCAGGGTGATGCTGTCTATTTCTGCGATCTGCGTGTCTCTCCATTCTCAGATTTGCCCCCCCCCCATTCTTGCCATTCACGTGCTTGTCGTGTCAGTACATGCTGCCACCTCTCTCTCTGTCCCTATGTCTCTCTCTCTTTGTGTGTGTGTGCTGTATTGCTGTTTGTCCTTGGTGTCCATTTCTATTTTGTATGTCTCCCTGCAATCTCTCTGTCCTTATTCGTCATCTTGGTCTGTCCTCTCTTTTTCTTTTTTGTCTTCATTCTCATCACTCCCACCTCTCCCGTGCTCATGCTGCCTGTTCTTCCGTGATCGTGCTTTCTCTTCGTGTGTCTTCTCATTTGCCCTTTCTTATTGTCCTCTCTCTCTCTCTCTCTCTCTCTCTCTCTCTCTCTCTCTCTCTCTCTCTCTCCCTCTTTCTCTCTCTCTCTCTCTTCTCTCTCTCTCCCTTTGACCATTCTTCCATTGTCCAAGTCCCCTTTCTTGCTCACTAGGTATCTGTTTTGGGTCGTTTGCTTGGGCCCTCTCTTTCTGGTCCCCCTTTTCTCTTCTTTCTTGCACTCTGTCTTCTTCCTCTTAATGATCTCTATCTTCGTTACACCAGTTGTCTATTTGTTCGGGCTATTTGTGCTATGTCATACCCCTCTGTCACCAGACGCTTGCTATCGTCCTCTCGCTGTTTCTGTCTTGCTGTCTATCCTTTTTCTGCGTCTCGCCGTTTTCATCTCTCTCTCCCTCTCTTAGTTTCTGTGCTTACTCTGTCTCTCTTTGCATCTTTATATTGTATTACCTCTTTCTCTCTCTCTCTCTCTCTCTCTCTCTCTCTCTCTCTCTCTCTCTCTCTCTCTCTTCTCTCTCTCTCTCTCTCTCTCTCTCTCTCTCTCTCTCTCTCTCTCTCTCTCTCTCTCTCTCTCTCTCTCTCTCTCTCTCTCTCTCTCTCTCTCTCTCTCTCTCTCTCTCTCTCTCTCTCTCTCTCTCTCTCTCTCTCTCTCTATGTATGTGTTTACATGCACGCTCACTCACATGCTATATCATGCTCACTCACTTGTACGCTCACTCATGCAGGCACGCTTACACACACACACACACACACACACACACACACACACACACACACATTCACACTCATGAACACACATGTATATGTATATACCTTTCACTTTGCAGTATTTCTCACTTTAATACTTCATCTTTTGTTTCTTAATTTATTTTGAGACGTTTGGCATTGGCTGAAGAGGAACCACGCCTGCTAGGCATTTGCAGTTTCAGCTAACTCGAGCACATAAAATGAAGATTTACTTTTAAGAATATGTGGTTACTGAGTTTTAAATGTCGCTAAGTTAGAGGATTTCGCGATGGAAGTTGGTTTTATTCATTGAAGAGATTCAGGACTGGGTGCATACGAGCTGAAGGTTTAGTCTCCAAATGATTAAGGGTTGGTTGGTTAGAGGCACAGCAAAGCAACTTAAGGCAGCCCGAGATAGTGATGATAGGGGAGACCCAAGTAGTGCGGTAGCTTTAGTTAGATTAGCCAGAATAAGAGAATAAAGAGACAAAACGTGCGGACAGGAACGTGGACTCCATCCCATGTTTCTGAATACCCAATGCAGGTCCAAGAGAAGTTATGTATCTTGGTTTAATTGTACAGCTATGACGTTCAGCACATGCACGAGCACAGCTGCCGAGTTTGCACCGTGATAGTAAGGAGACCGGTAGAGAGAGAGAGAAAGAGAGAGAGAGACGGAGGGACAGAGAGAGAAAGAGAGAGAGAGAGAGAGACTGCAGAGAGAGAGAGAGAGAGAGAGAGAGAGAGAGAGAGAGAGAGAGAGAGAGAGAGAGAGAGACACTGGAGAGAGAGAGACACTGGAGAGAGAGACAGAGAGTTCGTGATATTAGTTTAATCTTGTCGTCATTCAGTTAAAGAAAGTTATCCTCAAGGAAGTTATATATATAATTATAATTCATTTGTATAGCACCCTAAGAAAACTTATTCTCCATTCAGGCGCTTCACTTATGCCTTGGGGCTCGAGCTCACGACCTCAGCCAGACCTTGGTCGGGGCGAGCACCGTAACTGCTGCACCAAACCAGCTCGGCAACGATTGAATTGGTTGATAGCATCGATGCAGATATGCTAATTCTTACACTTACGCGCTTACGGTACTTGCAACTGGGTTCTGGCTCGAATTTCCCTAGGGAAATGTTTCTAGCTATTACTTTCTCAGGCACTATTACTTTCGCATGACATGTGCTTGAGTAGGCATTCCAGGAGCAGCACAATGCTCTACACGCTAATCAAAATGGCCCATCGGGATTGCTACCGACCTCTGCATCCGGCTCAGGACGAGGAGCCATGAGTACAGGTGAGTATGCAAAGTAGCTAACCACCACTTCGACACCGTGCTGCCCACCTTCCTCCCTCTGTTTCTGTCACTCACTGCCTCTGTCTCCTGCAAGGGGGGGGGTGTTGGAGGGCGGAAGGTAGGTGCCACTTATTTCGGATTTTTTACCATGTTATATACAATTCATTTGTTTAGTGCCCTAAGAGAACTTAGTCTCTATTCAGGCGCTTCACTTATGCCTCGGGGCTCGAGCCTGCGACCTCAGCCAGACCTTGGTCGATGCAAGCACCTTAACCGCTGGGCCATACTAGCTCGGCAATTTTGACCTTTTGCTACAATCATCACCGTGGGTTTGCACCAGACCGTTCAATTTGGCACACACACACACACACACACACACACACACACACACACACACACACACACACACACACACACACACACACACATAAATATATATATATATATATATATATATATATATATATTTACATACATACATACATGCATACGTACACACATACCTGTGGACTCGGTCATAGTAGAATTACACTCACTATTACAGTCACTCCCGGAAGTACAGGTTGCCATTTTGCCGAAAGACTGACTTTTTAATATATATCTGTGTGCATGTGCACCTGCATGAGTGTGTGTATGCTGGGGAGAGGATGAGGCTGCAGCGAGTGAGTTGGGGACCGGGTAGCACTTGCCAATTGTTCTGAGAGGACATTTTATGATAATTTCGTTTGCCTGTCCTACATTCTAATGTTCGTGAGGAGGTTCTCGGCATGTGTTTGAGAAAATAGGGGCCAGTGAAGAGGCATTGTTCCTGAAGTGAAGAGGGCTGCCGACACTGCAGTACAGCCTAGGAAAGGTGGAAGAAAAGAAGTAGACCAGAGATGAAAGGACGCAGCAGGACTAGCAGCCCCGGCTGCCGGTTTCAGCCTCTTCGTTCTGTGAGAATCGTAGAATCGAATAGCCCTTGGCAACACAAACACATCGATAGACGTCGAAAGGAAGAAATTGCTGCAAACGTTGGTCGGTTGGGTGAAGGGGGTGGTTGTGATGGGCTGTTGCAGCTCATTCGTGTGAGATTGTAAATGCTGTTGGCCACCGATGGGAGCATTGTCACACCTGCTACGGAAAACTCTCCAGCTTAGCACACAGTTACTCGCCGTGACTTCAACTGGAGTCATCCTGCAATTGTATGTGTGCAGCCGTCGTAAAGGAAGCTAGTTCCAGCAATCAGTCAGGTTTGCTGGTAGCTAACAAAGCTTGTTTAGGGCGTTGAGTACAAGCTAGGACCTAAAGTGGTAATTGGTAAATGAGGCTTAGCCAACGGCCGGACTAGAATAGCAGGGAGGCCTCACTACTTTGACCAGCTGTGGCTGCCCTTCGTTAGCCCCATCCCCTCCAAATGCTGCCCAGAGCTCTCGTACTGTGCAGTGTAAATTATATTAGCAGACCGGCGCAAAGTCGGTCGCTTAAAACGTTTAGAGGCTAGCAGACGAGACAGTTGCAATTTCATTCAGGACCGCAATGTATAGCGCCCCAAGAGAACTTGATCTCTATTCAGGCACTTCACATGTGCCTCAGGGCTCGAGCCCACGACCTCGGCCAGGGCACGAGCGCCGGTGGACCAAACCAGCGATAGACGCACATTTTTGCTTACCGCACTATCGCTAATATTGCACGTTGTAGCCAATGGGACTAAAGCTGAGTTGATAAAGTGCAAGTCGCTCTGCGATCTTGCTCGTGGGTTCGAGTCCTCCTCTTTCATAGCTAACTGCTAGAGTGGCAATAGCTGTCGCGGATTTTCTGTTGCTATCCAAATGAGGCGGTTTAATCAGCAGACCTTAACTTTATACTTACTTTACTGGAGGTGGACTAAGTGAGAATGCATGCTGCAGAAAAAAGAAAGAGTTCTTTCGTGTTTTAAGTCGGGAATTGTAAATGTGTGCTCTCGAGCATTTAATGTGCTCTTGCATCGTGAGCAGTTATTTCTAGTCGCTTTGTACCAATTTATTTTAAAGAGCCGCTGATATGATACCATGTGGGACTGCATCCTTATCATTTGTAGACACTACCAGAACCCGAGTTCAGATCGGGCAACTCTCTGTGCAAGTGGTGCAGGGAGACTTGTCTCGCGAAAAGGTGGATGTAATTGTCAACAGTACCGATAGTCAGCTAAATCTCGGCGGTAAGAAAAATTTGTTCTGCTGTCAACTACTGACTGGAGACAGAATACCAATATCGAACTAGTCAGTTTACAGGATCCTGCATTATGTAAACTCACGCTTTTCTGGCTTGCTACTTGATCTCCGCGAGGGATGCATTATGTGGGGCTTGTGAGGCATCGTGACACTTGACGTACGTACAATCACCAGCAGCTGATCTTGATTTTTAAGCACCAAACTCTACTAAGGCATTAAAACATCGTTAGTGGCACCTAGGTCCTGCTGTTTCATCATGCCGATTTTTCAAGCTTTAGTTACAAGCCGTAAAAGCTTATTATGCATTGTTTTGTTGAGCGCTTGTAAGTTTTTGAGCAGAATTCCAGAAAGGCTGGAGTTTAGCAATGTAGTGTAAAGTATTCCACTCTCATTCACTTATGTTCTATTCTGCCTACTTGATACCATAGTGATTCAGGACGAGAAGGGGTCGACACACGTTTTTATTTTCTTAAACTAGAATTATTGACCTATCTGTCCCAAGAGCAAGCGAAGTAAGTATCCGTTGCGAATGCATTTGTCGGCTGCAGTCTGAAAGCAGAAAATTGCCCAAAGAATAAGGTTGTGTGAGCCTCGATGCTGCTGATTGGTTCATGTCGTAAGGTAGTCTCAGGCAGCGTGCTGCTACGGTGTGCTCTCCTCTCACCACGGGGTCTTAGCCCCCAGGGGTAAGGTGCTCCCGCTTGATGAGCCCGTGTATTCGAGTCCTTTAGAGCGAGCGATACGTTTTTGTCGGCATCGAGGGTAGGGGGTAGATACTCGCTGCTAAGACTCTTCTGACACTACATAGAGGAAGAAGGTGCTGGGTCAGCGGACCTTTCATTTTTTCATTTTTTTTTTAGCAAGCCCCAGCAGTTTGTCGTAGGCAGACTCTGGATGGGGAAACTGTGCTGCTGCTTAGTAACGATAGCTGGTGAGCTAGAATGCTTCTCATCTGCTGCGACTGCATGATAGGTCGGCGTTATAGTGGTTTCTAAATCTGAAAGGGGAGAATGGTGCGTTTCCGGCTCCTGAATCCTGAGCAAGTCACGGAGGTTCATTAAATAATACTTAAAGACCTGGACACTCAAATACCTCGACAGGATCTGGTATTGAACTGTTGGTGTAGAAAGAACGTTTGAACTGCAGCTGTAATTTAGACGATGTTAACTTAAGAAGCAGCTGGGCACAGGAGTACTACCACCGGAAAGGCATTTCTGAACATTCTCGATCAAGATCGGATGCAGTATTAAGCAGCATTTGTCTGAGGCCTTTACGATTGTAACGATTAATTTTGTTTTGGGATTAAGCTGTGGCATCACATTAAAAGTGTATCAGCAAGGAACGGCCGCCCCCCCCCCCCAGTGATCAGGATGTAGGTACTCAAAGTTTTAAGTGACAAATTGGTTGGAGATGGCACACACATGAGAGTGGGAGTTTAGTTTAACGATTAGCTAGAGGCAGCACTAGCTAGCGACGGCTCTGCACTGTCATCCAACAGTCTACAGCAGCGACAGCTACCCCTGGAACGAGAGAAGGTACTTGCAACCCTGAGCAGCTTACTTATTGTGCTGGTCTTGCGACTCAATCCCCGTTGGCTTTACATTTGGCCTTCAATCCCTGCTAGTAATTCAAGCTCACTGGTGGACCTGTCTAGCGTTACGCTACGTTGATCATTGCATCTTCAAAGTGTCACGATTGTCGTTTGCCTTAAATCACAAAGTAGGGAGCTCAAAAGCCTGCCTGATTGGGGTAAAGTCGATGGATGAATCGATGGAGGAATTCGGAATTCTTCCATCGATTCATCCATCGACTCCACCGTTTTGACCGACTCGCCCCATTAATGTAACTATTGAGCACCACCTTAAAATGCAGTGAGGCAACGTATGATTGAGACTAGTTTATTTATCCTTTGCAGAGTCGTAGCTAATCTTCGTTAAGCTATAATTCGTTAGCTTCGATTGGCCGCTTCGATGAGGTCGCAGGTAAATGACCAACGGGCTTCTGTGTGAGCCCATCATACTATCCGTCTGTGATAGTATGCGATTAGACTAATGGCGTCGAACCTTTAATATACATAATTATAGTTATAATAAGTTGTTTGTGTATGGCACCCAAAGAAAGCTAAATTTCTGTGCACTTCACGTTACGCTGCAAGAGAATCAGTGACCCAAGGGTTGATGGCATGCACTATCATGCTTAGCAGAACATGCGAGAGCAAACAAGTATCATGCTCAGGCTAGCCTTAATGCTAAGGCATCCAGGAAGATGTTCAGGGCCACTGATTAGTCGGACCCCTAGTTAGTAGCCTTAACTGAACCTGCACAGGTAAGCACTCAGAGCATACGATAAGAACGATAAGACGATAAGAATAGGAACGATAAGATACGATAAGATAAGATACGATAGGAACGATAAGACGAGTACACCAGCCCTGTCTCCTCTAGGGAAAGTTGGTCAGAACAACTGGGTATCTAGCCGAGACTGCAATTATGCAAGGTCATTCCATAGCGGGAGGCAAGTTTCGGACTGTCGGTGCATGCAAACCGAAATCCCGATCTCCAAAGGATTTCAATTTAGCGCGAGGTACTGCATGAATGGAGGAGATAAAGGGTGGTGCAAGACCACGTGGGAGAGAGAGGGGGACCAAAGAGGTCGGTCTGGCATAAGCTAGGGAAACGACCGAAGAAGCCGGAGAGAAGAGCACCTTGAAGTTGATTCGAGGCTAGGCTGTGGAGTCGGCGAATTTCGCCTAAACCCAAAGCTCTCCGTGCGTCTCGTGCTTTTGCCGATAACGATATATAAATATGCCGTTGTCAGAATGTGTGTGAGAGAGAGAGCATCAATTCGGCCGAGCACTCGAGCACTCGAAGTAGACTGGCCGGAGCGGCGCTGCCGTGTCGGGAGCAGCGTCTACTCGATCGCACGTCGACCTCCTTTTGCTCCAGCAAACTGCCCCCCCCCCCAGTCGGGCACTCCTGCTGCTGCTGCTGCAGCTGCTGCTCACACTGAGTGGGTTTGCTGTGATGCAAGCCGTGGCGTTTCCTTGCCGGTGCATGTCTGGACATAGCATTCCCGTACTATAAGGTATTTTATTTTCTTGATTAACTAGACATCTAAAGTTTCTTGGGTTTGAAAGTTCTACTTTAATAAAAGAAAACGTTTGACTGCTTACTTTGCTGAGCTGTGCATTGCTGCCAATCGGCGATGAGAGGCAGCGCTGCCCAATCGGTGACTGTTGTCCTCATGAAGGGGCTTTTTCCTGACTAGTGGGCTCCTAACTTGTATGCAAGTGTAGCTACTGCTACTACTAATAATAATGCGACTAATGCAGACTGTGATTGCTTTTTTCGTGTGCCTTCAAGTGAAGCTTTTTCCCCCTTGTCCTGTTGAGTGGTCGGAGTCGGGCTACATAGCTAGCTCTTTTACTGATCGATTTGCTCATGCTGACCCTGTGCATCTCACCCCTAACCATGTTATTCTTGTTGTTTATTGAACATGCTGCCATTAACCATTCGATCGTGCTTCCTTTGCAGCAAATTAAAAGTGCTTAAAAAGAGATTGAGTTCTCAGAGGGCGCTAATCAAATGTAACAATATTGACATTATTATTGTTATTATTATTGTGTGTTATGAATATAGGATTATTGATTAATGAAGAAGTGTGCTGTAAATGCAAGACAAAAGGTTTAGCTCAGGTTTAGGCCTGAGTGACTCGGAGGATCACCGAATTGGTCGCGAAGCGTAAGAGACCAAGGCCTCCAGCTGAGTGCGGTGCAAATGAGAAGTGTGTCGAGCTGAAGTGTGGCAAGCCACATACAGAGCTCCACCAGAGTTAAGGTTAAGGTGCTAGCCCGGCCAAGGTCTGGCTGAGGCCATTGGCTCGAGCCCCGTGGCATATGTGAGCACCTGAATATAGCTTAAGTTCTCTTAGGGCACTATACAAACGAGTTATATATTTAAATGACAATAACAATAATAATAATAAAAAAACTCATTTCTATTGAGTTGTATACTCAATACACTGTATGTTTAATTATTTGATTTTAGTATTACACTCTGAGAGAACTTAATCTTTATCCAGACTTATGCCGAAGGGCTCGATCCCTCGACCTTGGTTGCAAGATGACCCGTGTTGATGGTTAATGTGCTAGCTAGTAAGACCTTGTTGTTTGGCTGAACACTCTACATCTATATGTATTTCTCTCAGGTCATGTATCGCAGTCTCTCATACAACAAGGTGGACGAACTATTGAAAAGGAGTGCCGACAGAAAGGTAAGCATGCCGTGAAAAGTCTGCTTCAGATTCCTGCATGCTGATGCAATATCGATTAAAAAGGGTACATGTCAAGAAAATACTGAACAGGTGTGTCCAACAATAGAATATCTGTCTAGGAAACCTTTTACTAGACAATACGTGTTAGAAATGAGATCGAAATCGTTGACCATTTCCACTCAAATCAAACAATGACTATGCCAACCATGTCTTAGCTGGAAGTAAACCGAAGAAACATACGAATAACAAATTACCGATCTCAGCATCATGTGTGTGACTCTTGTTCCAACTTGTTGAACCTTGTTACGTTACATGGATATGCATGTTTGCAGATCGTTAAGGTGCATGCTTGAGGAGCGTTTTAAGCAGCTTCATTTGCAGAGGAAATGAAGCTGCTTTATTTATTATTTATACTATATAATATTATAGAATATTTAATATTTATATTTTTTTAATATTTAATACTATTTATTATTTATTTGTTTATTTATTTAAGCAGCTTCATTTGCTTGGTGCTTTGAAGTATCCATAGCTCAGCAATAGATCAACGTGAAGGTAGAAATGCGAGTTTAGCTTTTGGACGTGTGCAGCCCAGACTAACTGACATTTGTGTTCCTGATGGAAAGTGTAGTACTTGGAAACTTTATTTTAGAGGTTTTTGGCTGCTACGGTGCTGGTATTTTTTTGGGCCTACCTGGCCGTGCGAGGTGCTTACCGCAACTTATGTTGGCTACTATGTGCTGACCTTCACTTTGTCCTTGGGCTCATGTATTTGCGGTATACATGGTGTACACGCATCTTTTTTTTCCATCTAAAGCGATCCGCTATGGGGCCATTTTTCTCAAGTGTACTGCATACTAACCTTAGAATGTGACATGAGAGTCTGCCAGACAGGTCCCATCAGGTGGTCTCCTTTACACATACCCATGGACATTGCAGAATAATAATAACAATAGTATATGCAACCGTAAAGGCAAAGTTCTTGCCAATAAAAATAAATAACAAAAAATTGTCAGAAATCAATAAAAAAAATCTCCTGAGGTTAGCCAGTCGTTAGGTTTTTATTTATCTCTGATGTCTGTATCGATGTCACTAACCACAGCATCACCTTTGGATTCAACCTGTTTGTGTGTTTCATGTTTAGCTCTTCAGGATGGCTCACAGCGAGCACAGTAGCATTGAGGTCAGCAGTTTTTCTCCTTCGTGTGAAGTGATCAGGTGTGTCCTGCTGTAAACAAGTCATCATAGTTGACACCGTCCGGGAGCTGTTCGGTGAGGCTGAGCGACCGAAGGCCACCTGCCTTGGGACTGAGTGCCTTAAGTAATTAGCCTCAAGCAAGTGGCCGTTCTTGCATCCTCTGTGTTACAGGTCCAGTGCTCTGCCGTCTATGTGATATGTTGAGACCACCTGTCCATGGCGCCAAAAACAGGACTTATAGTGTTGCCATTACATTTCTGCGAATGTGCAGAGAATATTTTAGATTAGCTTGTATTAGTTTGTGTTAAGATGCTGATGTGAGTGAGGTTTGCTGGATTGATACCGATGAATTTTGTCTTCCTGCTTTGAAACCTTATTTGTAGATTGGTGAAGATAAAAGTTAGGAAATATATCTAATTATATAATGAGTTGAGCTAATGCGGACCATACCGTAAGTAACAGCTTAGCAGTCGGACTAGTTCAGACACTGCTGCATTGGATTCGATATGGGCAGATAGAGTTTCAGTAAGCCTGATCTCGACAGCAAATGTATGCACGATTAGGAAAATACAACTAATTTGAGCTGAAATACCTGGGCAAAGTAAAAAAGGTTGGAAGATGTATGTGCCTCTAGTAGAAACTGTTGGACCCAATTGCCAGAGCTTGTGTGAGTGTACACTATTGGTCTGTGTGATATGCTTGAGTCTGGGTATTGTCTCGTGAATTATTGGCCATATTGTTATTCTCGTTTTAGGCTCAATAGTAGGTGACGGTATCTTTCTATCAGGACCTGGAACCTTGAAGTGTCGGCACTTGTTACACGTCGATGCAAATATGCCAGTGGAACAGATTGTAAGGCTATCTCTTGAGAAGGCTATTGAGGTGAAGGCCAAGTCTATATCATTTCCTGCAGTGTGTACAGGTGAGTCGAGGCTGGGCTCAGAATCATCAAGCACGTGATTTCGGTATCATAGATCAGCTGGCTCTTGATCAGGGTCACAGCCCCCAGAGATAAATTCACGGAAACGTTCCCTGTGAGATCGAGTAGGTACTGGACAGCACTCGCTGCTTGCTCGCTCGGTCTGAGCCTACGGGTAGGGTACTTTGTTCACACTTCACGCCCTCAGTTGCGGGTGCGAGTGCTTTTGGGGGCAATCGTTGATTGCATGCTACAAGCACGGTGATAGCTACTAGCACTCTTCTGCTAAGATATAAATGAGGCTGAGGTCAAATAAAACAATAAGACAATGTACTCCTGTATGAAAGCACAGGCTGCAGCAGAATGTGCAAATCTCATCCGGAGTGACCACTTGATGGAGTGACACATCTCATTCCAAAATAAATTACTGTAATTCCCAGCTCCCTGCATTAAAGTAGACTCTTTGACCTAGATCGGTTTTAAGTAGACTCGATTTCTGTCGGCATGCTGAAGTCACTCTAGTAAATTGAAATATCGAGTATTTTGTGGCCTCATCTGTCTGTCTCTGTATCTTAATTTTAAAAAAAAACGTTTGGCCCATCCAGCAGCATCAACCATATTGCAAAGGGTCTTTTCGGCTCTCACCCTGCTTGCTGCAGGCAATAATGCATGGCCTGGTGCAGGACTCCGACCCACCCACCACCTTAGTAGTCAAGTGTGAGCACCCTACTACTTACCAAGTACCAGCACCTTATCCTTTCTGTGAGCACCTTACCGATGCACATTATATCTTCTATCTGTTCTGTCTCATTCTCTTTGTCTGCCTCTCTCCTCCCTCTCTCTCTCTCTCTCTCTCTCTCTCTCTCTCTCTCTCTCTCTCTCTCTCTCTCTCTCTCTCCTCCCTCCCTCCCTCCCTCCCTCCCTCTCTCTCTCACTCCCTCTCTCTGTCTCTATCCCTCTCTCTCTTGTTTTCTCTCTCTATGTGTGTGTGTGTGTATATATATATATATATATATATATATATATATATATATATATATATATATATATATATATATATATATATATATATATATATATATATAGAGAGAGAGAGAGAGAGAGAGAGAGAGAAGGGGGATAACTTATATTTTTAATATTTTAACAAATTATTGTATCTTAGCCAGAGGAGCCCTTCCCGGCCAAGGGGGCTACCCTCACCTCTCCCGGTTCAGGAACAGGGACTGCACGGCTTTCACCCGGAAATGGCATGCGAGACATACAGCTGCAGCAATACCGTCCATTCCTTACGTGAAATGCCAAGGCCTGCCAGGCAGGCTTCATTATCTGGCCAGCAGCCATCCAGAGCCCCGACCACGAAGGACCTCACTACTGCCGACCGGTAGCCAGCGGTCAGGAAAGACCGGGCAATGGCTGCATATTTATCAGCGACTATGAACGCGTCAATACTGTTGTCGATGACCAGGTCCGGCTCTCAAGCCGGACTCTCGGCAAGCAGGAAGGTGCGACCTCTCGAGAAGCAGGAGAGCGCAGTGGCTGGACGAGCCCCGATTAGGTGACTGCCAGCAGTGGCTTAGGACGTGGCAGAGGGTCTCAGCCACAGTGCAGCAAAGGCGGCAGTCGGTGTCAGTTCCGGGATGTGACCGGCTCCTAGCAGCGCCCACCAGCAGCATGTCCAGGTGAGCACGGTGAACGAACTGTCAGGCCCGGAACGACAGGCCGAGACCCGTGGTCTGAAAGTGGCTATGAGTCGCGATCTGTCCGCGGCCAGACAACGGCTGACCCTGCCCTGAGCTGGCTGGGCTGCCCAAGCCCGGCGTTCAGCCAACCCAGCAAACTCTTGCAGTTTTGACATGACAATGCACGGTACGGACGAGTGCTCCATCTTTTCGGGGTTGGTTCATACCACCGGGACCGGTCAGCAAGATACGACAGGAGAGACGGTTAAGGCATCGTCTCGCATGCACTATAAAAATGAATTACATATAATTATGTGTCCGCCCACAGCGAGGCTGGGCCGACCCTGTTTCCAGGGCCGAAGGCAGCTGAGCTCAGGTACCGTGAGTGCTCCTCGTCAGACGTAGGCCTGCCACCCAAGCGTTCAACGGCCCGGTCGAGGTGGTGACATGCGACAGGTCGCACGTCACACGTCAGGGGAGCGCAGCATGTGACACGCCTGAGTGACTCGGAGGATCGCCGAGTTGGTCACGAAGTGTAAGAGACCAAGGCCTCCGGCTGATTGCGGTGCAAATGAGAAGTGTGTCGAGCTGAAGTGCGGCAAGCCACATACAGAGCTCCACCAGAGTCTTCTCCACTGGAAGCAGGGCAGCCTTAGGCACCAGCCGTGTCCGACATATGTAATCGAGCCGATATATATTTATACACGATAAATGTACTATATATATATATAGTACGTTTAATAAATGATATATATATATATACATACATATATATATATATATGTATGTATATATATTTTTTTTTGTTATGCAAACAGCACATTGCTGCAGTCTTCAGACAGTATTGCATATATCGTGTGAGCTCAAGTTGCTTGCGATGGCCTGCTACGGCTGCATCCATAGAAATCGGTCGCTAGCTGCTCTGCTCTGATGTCTCATGATGAATCTACTGGATTGGCAGCCTGTGACTCTGCTGCTAGCAGTTGTGCCCACTGCATACTGTAGGCACAGCTAGTTTTCTGTATGATTGCCTGTTTTGGTTCAGGAGTCAAGAGGGGTGATCCGACCTCGATAGCTCGTGACCTCATCGGGGCCGTCGCAGCATTCGCTAAGGGCACGAACTGCAGGCACCTTCATCAAGTCAGGTTTGTGATATTCGAAAGTAGTATGGTGGAGTGTTTCATGCAAGCTCTTAGGCTACTACAGAGCACAGGATCATCCGAAATGCATCCATCATCATCATCATCATCATCATCATCATCATCATCAGACTCCTCCTTGCCAAGTACTACTCGAGCGAGTAAGCTGCCGTACTGCCTCAGCAGCCGCCACTGCTTCTGCTGCCGCCAGTGCTGCTTTTGCTGCTACTGCAGTTCTTCATCGTTGCCCCGTGGCGCCGTGTGTTGCTAAGAGACCCGAGCGTCTGGTAAAGACTCGGGCTGCACAAGTGCAGAGTGCCTCGGCAAGCATACTGTTACTGTTACTAGGCGAGCCTTCGTTCGGATCCACTCAGGCACTTGCGTTTTGCGTAACCCTGAACATTTGTGGGAAAGAGGAGAACGTCGTCAAAGCGATAAATGCCGTCGAGGGCTACTGTCAAAAGAACATTTTGGAATTTACCATCGATAGCACGGAGGACCTTCGCACCTTGCTCAGCGACGAACAGGTCTGTGGTTGCAGCTTCGGTGGTGGCACTCGCTGTCTCGAGCATGCTGTAGCTGGGATTCAGTGGGGATGCTTTCTTGGTACTACATCTGCCTGGCTCCTAGTAACGTCGGCAAAGCTGGCAGCACTACCAATGGTGACAGTCCGAGTAACCGCTGAACCGGATTCAGCACGCTCGGTGGAGGATTTGACAAGCGGTCAGTTATTACCTTAGAGGGGGCTCTGCGGCAAGCAGACGACTGCGAATCGTTAAGTAGGCAGGACCACCATGGAGAGACCACTCGTGGTTAGCTCGGCCCTTCAGAGCCGGCTGATGTGGTGTTGCTAGTGCTGCTGCTGCTGCAGCTGCTGCTTCCCATTCGTGTGCCCTGCTGATAAAAGCAGCTGCCCAGTAGCTAAATTGGGGGCAGAACGAAACTCGAGCATCACTATGGAGGACTTAGGTACCATACCAGGACAAAGATACCAGACATACAGTAGATATACCATTGATACATAGACGTACGACATAGCCGACCACTGCGGCTGAAGGTTTGGCGGCTACCTGTTCGGAAAAACATCCCCCCTTTCAGTTGCCTGAGCATCGGCTGCAGTTTCGTGTTTAAAATCACTCCATAACTAAGGATGATCTCTGTAGGAACATCCTTTTGCAAATACACTATAACCTAGCTCTAAGTAAGGATCATTTGCCCATCATAAGTAACTGTACTGCAACTGTATCTGCATGCGTGTTTGCCGTCGGTGTCAACAGCGAGTCCGCGTGTGGCGTACCTGCTGCATATACCCAGTAGATTCCGGTTGATCAGGCCATCGGTTGATCGAGTTAATTGAGACCTTGTTTATTCAGGAATAACATACAGGGTCGAGGAGCAAATGTAAAGAACGACTAATCTTAGAAAGCTCTGCCGGAGCAAAATTGGCCTTGTTGTGGCCAAGTGGCCAAGAAGGTGATTTTCGAGTTTTTCTTGCAGGTGGACGACTTAATTCATCATGGCCTCGGTGAGGGCGTTGCAGTCAAGGTCGACAGACGCAGCGACAGCATCACGGTCGGAAGCATGGACCGCACGGCAGCACAGGCAGAACGTCAGCACGTCATGATCACGCTGAACGGCCATCAGCTCAACCGCCTTCGCCTGGAGGCGGTCGGCAGTCGAATCCAGTGGCAGTTCAAGAACGACAAACAAGAGTGGTGCAACTATGAGCCCGACCTGAACGCCAAGCTCGAGTCTGCATTCAAGAGCAGCCAGCAGGAGTTCCGATATCGGGGCAGGGACGGCACCGGCTACCTCCTGAATTTCACGCTGATGCAGGATCAAAAGGAGGGCAGCGCAGCTGATGCCACCGACGTGCAGCGAGTGGACAAGGAGTCGGGTAGGCCCCTTCCCCCCCTAGTCGTCCACTTTGCTGACTTGTTGCCGTGCTGTCTGCTATTGATTGGCGAGTCATTCGTCTGTCGTGCTGCCAGCTGCCTGACGTCGACTCGTTGTTTGATGCTGCTGCTTAAAAATCCTGATCTCGAGCAGCAGCATTTGACTCTTGACATTTGACTCTTGACGCCAGACCTGTAATGTGCTCGGATGGTTAGACTTGCTGGGGTGGTGGTGGTGGTGGTGGTGGTGGTGGTTGTGGCGGCAGCAGCTTCGGCCACCCGTTGGCGCCACTCACGGTCGTCGCTCTTCTGCAGTTCTCGAGAGAGAGCAGAGCACTGGCTGCCTGCCGTCAGAGTGCCACACCTTTCCGGTGAGGCGGGTGAGGGTTCAGTGGGGCTAAGCAGTAGTTTCAGCCCTGCCTGGAGCACAGGGTGACTGTGCGGCAGACTTCCCTTGTGGACCAACCTGCTTGCCAGCCAAAGCAGCCAGCCGCTGCCGACCTTCTGCCAAAACCTAAGTAGCTTCATCTTAGCTGCTGCTTTGCTCGAAGATGCCGTTGGTTTGATCGACGTACCTGGCATGGCATGTGGCTAGACCTCAAGCACCCGTTCTATTGTTGATTAGAAAATGCATATGTCAACCCCATCAGTCCTATCGTCGGAGGAACCACTGTGAGCACGGTGAACATATTCGTAAGTAAATCGATTGCAGTTTTTTAATCTATCGTTAGACATCAAAGGAATGTGTATTTCGAGCTTTGGGAATATCATACTGTCTATTGGCGATGCATTCTGACAAACTTTCAGTTGGACAGTATTCTTTTAGAGTTTATATAATCACAGGAGTCGTATCACAATGAGCTTGATATACCTGTGCTATTCATACATTTGAGATGAGATAGGTAATGCTTGCATTTCCTGTAGGAACTTAATGCAGCTGTGAATCGATGGAACACCGGCCACACTGCAATCGAGGCCTAAGCAGTTTTGGTCCTAGCAGGTGGTCTAACAGATATATTGATATATTGTTGTTATATTATATTATCTATCATTATTGTATTGATATATATTGTTGATATATATTATTGATATATAGTAGATATATTATATTGTATATGGGAGTAAAAGCAGCTGTGAAAGTAACAAGTTAACAGTTCCCAATAGCTAGAAGCAGCAGGAATTTTGCTGGATTTTCTTACATTTCGGCAGACATTGGATCTGCAGAGTGGAAATATTTGTTTTCTCTATTTCTATTTCCTCTAATTCCTTTATTGAAAAAGGATCACTGTATTTATTGCTTGGAGATTGCTATCTCTGAACCACCTTCTCTTAACATAGAAGATTCATGTGTTTCAGGTTGAATGTACAATGCATGATATTAAGCATCTTGCATCCTTGCCACGTTCAACGCGTAATTCAGCGTTTACAAAATACAATAACTGCTAGGATAAGGTATGAGGACGTTACTTAAAATTTGTCCCCGACCAAGCTTAAACTGACCAGGTTACGCCTATCATGTATTTATGCTTATCTTATGAACAATAACTACATAGGCAATGCATGCGGCTCCCGCTGGTACAGTGAGAGGACCGTGGCACAGGGTGCAAGTGTGGCAAAGGTCGAAAAGAGTCCAGTTGATGACTTTTGCTCGTTGGAAGTTAGTGTTTGCACTGCACGACCCAGATCGTGTCTCGAGTCGTGCCCCGGGCAATTCTTTATTGGCAATTCTTAGCCTGCTTCAAGCAGAAGTGACAGTGGCAATAGCTCTTCTGCATACCTCAGCATGCCCCTGATCGGCAGGTTTTCAAACGACACTCCTGCTTTTATGCTCGGCATCAATCGTATGCATAGCTTACTGCACAAAATCAATATCTGTTGAGCAAGTGGCTAGGCATTCGACCGATGCTAAAACAAAAGTCTGCCCGGAGCGGGAAAAGGATAAACAGTCATTATGGATTGACTTGTTTAGCGACCCGTGCATGCATAGCTATGCATTCCTGAGCTGTAGCTACTGCCTAAAGAAGCTGGCTGCTGCATCCGGCTCTGCTGACTTCTGCTGCCCGTCTCACAGTCTTAAATGCACTACGTGAATCGTGACTGTGCAAAAGTATTAATGCTAACATGGTTCTTTCTTCCGGTATGCATTTATTGTAAACAACCATTTTCTGACCTACAAGACCAGTCAGATCCTCTGTCACCTTTTCTGACCTTAACCACCTATCTATACCTATTCAAACTGGCCATCGCTTGTCAGAACCCCAAGCCAGTGCATTCTTGACTTAATGGCTGCCAGATTCATTCTCGTGTGGCAGAAGAGTGGGCCCTAACCTGGCTACAGTCTCTGACATTTGTACTAGGCTGCCTCCACCGTTACTCCATCGTGACATTATGGTCGTAGCTTACCCTAATGTGCAAGCGACAGACAGGCTCCTTGACCCTTTGGCCTCCCCCCTGTATTTAATTTGCTCACCCCGACCAAGGTCTGGCCGAGGTCGTGGGCTCGAGCCCCGTGACAGGCATATGTGAAGCACCTGAACAGAGATTAATTACTTATGTAAAGACATTTTGACGGACTTGGGGACAAGAGTTTTGGCTTATGACATATTTATCATGTGGTTTAGGCAGGGCTGCAGCAAATCCGTACATCTCACGAGGAGAACAGTCGTGTTACGTCTAGAGGGCTTCTAGTTGTCTTAGGCATGGAGATGGCCTTCAAATTCTGGTCGTTAGGGACAGGCTGGAAGGTGGACCTTCAGGCACTACAATGAATTAAGAATGAGTAGTCCAGCGGGGGGGGGGGGGCTTTTAACTTGCAGATGGACTCTCTGATCTCACCTATCGTATTGAAGAAACTAACTCGACCGCTAGATTTGCGATTTGAAGCGATTTGCTGGATCGCCCCAAGGATCGCTGGGTGAGGTGCTGACCTGGGAATTGTCGGAGAGGAGACTGCCGATTGTCGGCATCAGCATTGTTTTATTGAGCCAGTCATATTTTCCCGTGCCCCGTGGATAAAAAGAAGAAAGTCGAATGAACGAGTCACAACTGTCAAAACAAAAGCCTGACCACTAAATGGATATGCTGAACTGCTTTTGCGAATAGAACAATGGTCAAACTGGAAACTTTTGTGTCGCGACGGCTTCTATGATGCTGACTAAATTACCGAGTCGACGACCGGCTAGGTCCGCCACCAGCTGCTCTCTGCTATCGGTGCTGCGATGTCGTGTGGCTGCACAAGAGACTGCCATTCTTTCTAATTCTCTATGATTGCATAATCGTTTCAGCCAATTATTTTTAGGGCTGCCGATATCCTGGGCCGCCATGAACGACTACCACGAGGAGGTTCTGCCTCCGACTAGCAGGGAGTATGCTAGAGTTCGTGACGCTTTCGTTAGCACTGCTGCAAAGCAGCTGCAGCAGCACACGATCATCGAGGTGAGCCGTCAGATGAACGAGTGCAATCCGAAATGCTGACCAAACTCCGCTGAAGAGGCGCTGCCTACCTGCTTCTTTTGGCTTCCCTTCGCTTCTCGTCGTCGTCGTATGACACGACATGACGTTCTTGCGCAAGCAGATACGACGAATTCAGAATCCGACTCTGCTTAAGCAGTACAGCCTGCAGCTGAGCCTAGTCAAAGGCAGCATGCAGCCCGGCTCGCCGCTCCCCGTCGAGCGCTGGCTCTGGCACGGCACGGCCGAGGACTCGCTGGAGAAAATCTGCCGTCGCGGTTTCAATCGCAGCTACTGTGGCAAAAACGGTATACCGTGCGCCTTCCTTCCACGCTACCGCTCTGACTGCCTCGAGTATTTTATTCGGTTTGCAATGCAGCAATGTCTCGACTGACCGACCGCTGCCAATGCCAACGTCGATCCGTTTGGCCAGTGTAACCTGTCTGAATGACTAAGGATGCCAGGATGACCTGCATTTATGTAAACTGAACGCAGGTCACTCTCGAGTAGCTTGTCTTGTCAAAGTTGGCACTCCTTTGGTCATAGGTCATAGGCCATCTCGTGCTGCTGTCTTCGAATCTGTTGTAGCTAATTTCGTCGCAGGCCACTTTTCCGTTTAGAAACCGTTGGAAACTTCTAGGTTGCCTTTCATCCTTCTGACTTGCTTGCAGATTCTCCAGAAGATGGCTGATATCCCACTGGGAGTGGTGGGATTGGGGGCTAAGGGCAGTGCGATACTAGGGCGATGGATTAGGTAGGAATTCCGCCATGAATGTGGTCACCTTGCAAGAATTTGAAGTTGCTTGAGTGGTCAGTCGGCTTGCCGCCGACTTCTATGGGTGGCAAACTTCATCGCCAGTTGTTCTCCCCCATCAGCCTTTAAACGTACCAGAATTAAGGAAATTAAAAAATTTCATTCCACTCATTACCATAGATTGCATTTAGCAAGCAACTATTGTTTATCTAACCTTCAACAGTTCTTTTCCAACGTTAGCATGTGAAATAAGGTGCCCCTGTCCTGTTACCAGAGAGGAATGACGAGGTATGCTTAGACGGCCTTGCACATCTTAACAGATGATTTAAATTATTTGCTGTTGTCTTGATAAATGTTCCTCGCATGCACGTAGACAAATGCACAAGTGCTGGGTGCAAGCAACGTATTGACGCCGTGAAAATCAAATTTAGCTATTATGCTATATCTATCCCTATATAAATTTATGTTATATAGGAAATGTATAACTATTATTTTTATTTATTAATATATTATATATATGATATCAATATTATATATATATATATATATTAATATATAATATATTTCCCATATTAATATATGTATATGTATATATATATTAATATGGGAAATATATTCCTATTCTGGTAATTTGCAGCTACACAAAGGAAAGTGTTTGTTTAGGCACATGCGCACTGCCACTGTTGCAGTTATGTGCATAACAAGTTTAGCTGACTAATGACCACCTCATTTACGCAGCTGCAGAAGAGCCTTTATGGCTATCAACATTGGTTGCTGTGAGCAATATAGAATCGCCCACTGCAGGACTCGAACCCACGACCTAGGTCGTGAAGAGCTAGTACCTTAGACCTTGGCTAAGACCCAGAGCAAACCAATCAATAGTGTTATGTCTGCCTAACTCTCACCAATTCGGGTCTTGGCCTAATGAGTGATATAAGCAAGAACCTGAGGTCTGTACTGTGTCTACCAGCTAAAGCAGGAATTTAAAAATGTCTTTGTCCTAACCACAAAAGACAAGTTTTTGTCGAACAGTAGCCTACTTTCTATTTATTAATTATATTAATGATTAAAAGAACACACTTGGTACCTATGATTACAAACACAATTTGGCCCTTAGTGTATTATCCTTGGTGAACGATTGGCTTTCCTGGGTTTCCATTGTGTACTATCAAATGCCTTCTGCTTGCATTCAAAATACTTCCATTGCTGAAGAGCAGCACACCTATTTAATTTATCTCCAATTGTAATTTCATAAAGCCACAAAGACTGAGGGAGTGTGCTGGGAAGTTTTCAACAATGCCTTCAAAGACTGAGGGAGTATTCGATTCGTATACAGGCAGCATGCACTAGCAGTCACTTTCTCTCACAACAAAGAGAAAGTGAGAAGCATAACCGAGTCAGGAGGGTAGTGAGTAGCATGAAAGCAGCTGCCGTGGGCTCATTCGAGGACCTTTTTATCTCTAGCTTTAGAACAAACTTAGAGCTCCAGCAGCTCTTTGGTTCGGTGTAGGGTCTGCAATCTGCATGCCTGACACCATTTTAAAACTTTCATTTAAGATACTAGTTGTATTGGCAAGCTGACCGCGAGTTTCCTACATCCCTTTAAACGTCCCTATTCCTATATATTCCTATTCCTATATCTATATCTCTTGTCCTCTCTGTCAAGGCAGCTACCAACGGCTTTTCATAACTTAGGTATGATACTTTGGTCGGTTCAAAACATGTCTTTCTTTGCTTGCTCTCTCTCTCTCTCTCTCTCCCTTTCTCCCTTTTCCTACCCTCCCTTTCTCTCTCTCTCCCTCTCTTTCTCTTTCTCTCTTTCTCTCTCTCTCTCTCTCTCTCTCTCTTGCTCTTTGTCTATGTGTGTGTGTTTTGTGTGTGTAGGTGTGTACCTGTGCATAGACGTGTGCGAAGGGGAGGGCAGTATCTAGATTATAAGCCTTGCAGTGGCATGTGATATCCATTTTAACTTTTCAGCCAGTATTGTGGCATGTAAGGAGAGCTCTAGGGTCGTTATAACGTCAATACTTTGGGGCTTAATAGTCTTCCAAGAGAGATCCAGAGACTCTGCTGGTTTGGTCCGATGGTTACGGTGCCCCGACCAAGGTCTAGCCGAGGTCGTGGGCTCGAGCCCCGTGGCTTATGTGAAGGGCCTGAATAGAATTGAGTTCTCTTAGGGTGCTATACAAATGAATTATATTATTATTATTAAAGTATTGGCGACTCGTAACATTTGAAATATCTAATTCTGACTTCGGTTGAATCGGTCAGATGTTAGCTGTGACACCTTTGTGAGAGCACTGCCACGCTGCGGCTGCAACTGTGCTGCAGCTTTCAGTGCCCTATACGCGAATGCGAACCCATCCTTCGTGCATGGCCAGCTTAGTATGATGCGAAGGTAACGTTTTCTCTGATAGTTTCGGACAGGCAGCTGATGGCTATTACTTCGGCTTTTACATTAGTTAAGTTACAGCGTTTGTGCTCAATATCGAAAATGACATCGTTTCGTTTGCATTGTAGCCACAGTATATGGTCAAGGCGTATATTTCGCTCGCGACTCCTCCTACTCGGCTGATCGAACATACTCGGTGCCTAATGCATTCGGATGCCAATTCATGATCTATAGCCAAGTGCTCACCGGAGAATTTGTAGTTGGTACCCCAATGCATAGAGTGCCCAATGTCAAACCTCACAATCCATCTTCCACGTACGACACCACAGTCAATGACTTGAACAACCCCAGTATATTTGTCATATATCATGATGCTCAAGCTTATCCTGCCTTCGTTGTGAAGTTTCAATGACCAATTCACAGCAGTGGCACTGTCTGCTGGCTGTGTGCAATGATTACTCTTCCCTTGAGTAAAATAAATTAAAGTCAAGCTGACTATTCATCTGTCGGTCAGAGTTAATTTATAAAGAAGTCACTTGCTTCCGATGTAGCTGTTTTATTACCACACGGGTGCACACGTGCAAATACTCCAGCCATCATTGGTATCAGCTTGTAGCTGAGAGTTTTCTCTCTACGATCAATGATTGGCTGCTTCAATTGCCAATGCTGTCAGGAGGGTCTGTGCAACTACAAGTACTGACATCGAGCTGGTTTGGCCCAGTGGTTAAGGTGCTCGCCCCGACCACGGTCTGGCTGAGGTCGGTGGGCTCGACCCCGTTGGCATTGGGTAGAGATTAAGTTCTCTTAGGGCGCTCTATAAAATAATTATATTCGTACTTTAAAATCAGTACTTTTGCACGTCTACATACAACGAAGACTGTTGCAGGATGCCAAGTACAAGTCGCCACTAGACTTTGTCTGTTTGTCTGAAAATTTGCATTCACCTATTCTAGTCCAACTTGCTTAACTTTGGAGACCTCGCTAACCTAGACCTTGATAACTTGGCTTCAGCTCTTTTTTGCTCCAACTTATTTTGAATTCGTGATCTTAACCCACAATCGCATAGCCACGTTCTTTGCACCAGCAGTACAAATCAAGGGACTCTTAGTTGCCGATTGGTCAACTGATTCTCACAGGTATAGCCACACAACGAGATGGGGGTGATGGTAATTGTCTGAGACATGATGAACAAGGCGGGCGAGAGCTTGGAAGCTAATAACTTGCAGCTTCTCTAGTCGATAGTTTCACTCAGCTTCAATTTAAGAGCAAAACGGAAATCTTCATCTCCGCCTTAGCCCAGTGTATTCTCAATACTGGGTGGCATTCAGCGGCTAAAAGTAGTTTGGCATTCTTTGAACTCGTCCGTATTCAAGTAATCGAAATTCCTGCTTTGACGAGTCCGAATAGGTGCAGCTTGCGATAGTTTTAACAGCGACTACAGTTTAGCCTCGAATAGCCTAAACAGCGTGTAGCCTTCCCCCATATACCCATATACAAGTCTTAGAATAATAGACCTCGGAATGTGACAAGTTGAAATTCCTCAATGATTAGTCTTAGCAAGTACAGGAAGCAATTGATGAAGGAGTCGCGAGCGGGTTTGGTCTAGCGGTTAAGGTGCTCGCCCCGACCAAGGTCTGACTGAGGTCGTGGGCTCGAGCCCCGAGGCATATGTGAAGCGCCTGAATAGAGGTTAAGTTCTCTTGAAGCGCTATATAAATGATCTATATATATATGTATGTATATACATATATATATATACAAATATATATATATATATATATATATATATATATAAGGATTATTAAGTACTGTCGCCAGTGACTATCATGCAATCGTCATTCGTACTAGCTTTTGTGGGAAAGGGGCCACTTAATTAAAACCTGCTATTTACTGACTTTAATGAGCTCGTCAACTACCCTAGGACCATCATGGCGATATTACAGACCGAATACACTCAACATTAATTTTTGCTCGACCTTGAAGGCCGAGAGCAGTGCTATGGCTTTGCTAAGCCTTAACCGAGCACGCTTTCAACCGCTTAGCATGCTTGCAGTGTTTACACAAATACTTTGTATGCGAAACTTCTACATGGTCTCCAATGACCATTTACATATTGGAGAAGTTTTTTATTTGCATTGGTGCGTTAAAATTCCCTCAAAGTCACCAATTATTAAGACAGCATGCAGTGTATAAGCAGACAGGATGAATGGTTTATTTACAGCTAGACCACTTAAAGCGAGCTGTGCCTACGCGTTGCATTAATTGGCTTTACCACAACATTACGTCGACTGTGTTTCTCCGCTACAAAGGTTTTTTGTTTAGAAGCGCTTGCCAGCGTCTCTCACATATCTCCGTGATACCCACTTTTTGCATGTCGAAACCCATAATCCTTCGGACTTGGCCAAGGTAGTCGATGCACAGAGAGATGAAGGTCTAAACGCCAGCTATTGCATTCCAAGCTCCCGTGCGAGTGCTGCATGCATCGAGCCATGATGGCCTTGCCAGTACAACAAGATCGTTGGATGATATCACGAAGACGGTAAAAAAAAAGTTCTGGTGACCACGAGCCGGTCGCCGGCGACGGCTTTTTCTTTGAAGGAAGAGCTTTTTCTGAAAGTTTCTCTAACAGCCCTCGCCCTCGCAACCGGAAATACTATGTTGCCCACCAGCAGTGGTCATAGCGGCTATGACTCTCTGTCGCTATATAAGTGAGGCTAATGAAGCAGCAAAAATTTAGTTCTACATTTACTTTCACTTTACCTCTTCTTTACTTGTTCGCGTTTTCCTTATGATATTACGGGAAATCTGTGCTAAAAAAATATCCAGACAATCGCGAGACGTTTAGCTCAGTCCTGCGTCTGAAGAAGAGGGCTGAATCATGTACCCTTTAAGGCTACCATTAGCCCACGGGTCTTATTAAGAATAATGATAACAGGAAAAAAATAGGTCGGTATATAGCGCCCTATGAGAACTGATTCTATATCCATGCGCTGAAGAAATCGCTGCAAGGGAATCGCTGTTATCAAAGGATGGGCGACGACATGTCACAACCGGAAATAGGCAGCTTTCCCATGGGGTAGGCCTCCGATTTATTGCAGACATACTCCTAATACGATCGCAATAGGCCAGATATGAGCCTAATACCTAGATTAATAGCTGGTTAGTCTAAATATGTGGTCAAAATTAGCTACGATCCTGTGTTGCTGGCTTAGGACTTTTAACATTTCTGTCTGAAGCAATTCTATAGCACACTGCAAGCGCTTCGGGACTATCTGATAGCACAAAATATTACTCCAGTACGAAAGACTTACTTCGACCAGGAATATTGCTCCCTAAGGTCAGGGTGTAGTAATTAAGAAAATCCTAGCTCATAATATCCCCATGGTTCCTGCACATGGGCTACTCCCAACTATCGAGTGGGCGACATCCATTTGGTTTCCTGCTGCTTCCGCCACCGGGCTGAGCAAAGTTCCTCTCGCTCGTCGTGGTGTACCAAAGCCTCACGTGGTACACCACGTGGTGTACCAAAGCCTAATCGCACGCACGTTACACTGACGCGATCGTTCGCCTTTGAAAGAAAGGTATTAAGCGAAGCAGGCGTCAGTGGCCTATGGTGGCTCTAATGTGATACGGCTCGCTTGGGGTCATCCGGCTAGGCAAAGCCGGCCCTTCAGCCTGTAACGCCGAAGGCTCGGCGGAGTAGGCTTGACCTGCAGCTTACCTAGCGGCGTAATCTAGCGCCTAATGCCGTTCGGTGCGCGTCTAGGCTGGCCGCCACGAAACGAGCGTTTCTGGCGCTGACCTACTTACCGTTACTAAAGGGGGTCGTGAGTCCGCAGCGTTAATTGGAAAGCGAGACACACAAATTGGGGATTTTACTGAGCTTTATTCGCAAGCGCACAAAGTCGCTGCGCGTCTAGCTCAGTTTTATCTCCACACTCCTCACACGCTCTCGACAGCGAAAGCACTCTTGCGGAGGAAACACGTCTCCACACTTAGGCTACTTACGACTCTAGGGGGAGAACGGCCCAAATAGACAGGGCAGCCCGAACCAACGGAATATATCAACCATACCTACTATATATACTATATACCAACTACGTTTAGCTCGCACCGGCAAATATTTATGTCGAGACCACGTGCGAGCATGCACACACAAAACACAAACGAAACACAAAATGCTAGCTTGGGCGCGATACGACCGTATTCGGTGGAGTCCACCGAATCCTCCTAGCACTGTCTCGTCCTGTCCCGTCAATCGCCGGCGAACAGCCCGCCCTCCTCCCTCGCTTTCAGAGAAACGAGTGCGACGGCGTCGAAGCCGGACCAAAGACAAAAAGACACGAGGCAAAAGACCCAGAGCGAGCGTCGCTCGACTCTTAAATACTTGGCTGAGACAATGGGGCAAGAGCTTAGTGGTATTGGGCCCAACACCGTGGCCCATTACGGTAAGGTATTGATACCGTCCGATCAATTCTAAAGGCTGAATCGCCACTGCTGGTCTCAGAGCTTCCTGGCTCGCTCTTAAGCTCTTGCTCTCTAACCGCACTGGCGCTCCTCTCTGGCTCACTGGACAGACTGCTCCAGGACAAAGGAGTTCTAGCCCGCCGCCGAACAGCTCTTGTTCGCTCTAAAGTTAAGCCTCAGGCCAGCAAGGCGCTACAAGCTTGAAGCCGGGTAGGCAATGGCGCACATCAATCGGGGCGAAAAAATTGGGGAGAAAAAGCTTGCATGACAGCAAGAGGGATCCTGGGCATGGGGTGTTCCTGTCACTGGGGTCTTGGATCATGAGGTCATGGGGTCATGTCACATGGGATGTTCTTATCCCTCAGATTCCGCATCCCAAAGGGATGGCTGACTGGCGTTACTCGACATTGCAGACAACCAAGGAAGACCGCGCGAGGACCGAACTGCCCGAGCTGCCCTGCCAGCTGTTAGTGCTTGTATATGCCAGGCTCTCAAGTAATTCGTTTTACGTGAGCCTGCTAAGCTGGAACCATCTGCGATCCGATGTATTCCCGCCAGTCCCTTTATATGACGCATTCACTCATACCTCTGGCGATGCGATTGGTGCTCTCGTGAGACAGCAGCCTTCAAGATTGCTTCTGCCCGAGGACGTCACTTTCACGTTAACGCTTTCTCCGGCGATCCCGCTTGCCGTGCGATAAGTCGTTCATAGGTTCCCCCCAGTCGTTCATAGGTTTCCCCGAGCTGGAGCCCTTGGCGGGCTAAGAAAGGCTCGCCGCCCAGGTTCTTGCAGTCTTGCTATCTATGCAACGCTGAGGCCATCGCACGAACAGAATTGAACTCGGCCGTTCAGGAGCGGCTCGAGCGTGCCAATTATTGAGCTACTGTCGGCATGACTTCCGGTACTTAAAAAATCGTTTTCCTGACGATCCTGCGGATAAACTAAAAAAATTCTAGGCGATTTAACAGTCTTTTCTGTAATGCGGCAGAATAGCCACAACAGCTATCGTCACCGCTTGCTGTGGTAATCAAGGATCGAACCCTGCAGGATTAGGACCCACAATCTCGGGACCTCGGTCGTGAAGAGCAACCAACCGCCTTGCCTAGTGGCCCATTACGGCTCACCAGGCCAACATATAACCGTGCAGCCAAGAATCGGGGTAATTCCAGCGAGCATTTCGGGGAGGGCATTTTTTTATGCAGCATTTAAGCGTGGCTGTAAGTTTTTTAGCTTTGATCCAAAGGCTGAACTTGAGCGTTCGAAGTAGAGTCGGTTTGCAAAGCTTTTAGAAGGGGCGGCACCCGTGCGAGTGCTTAGCGGACACCAGAGCACCTGCTGTGCTCGGCCGCCTCCCACGCCGACGACGGCGGATAACAGCGCAAAGCCATCGAAAGTCCGGCCTCCTCTTAAAGCAAACTTGTGCACGGAGGGGACCGCCCGACCTGCGGTTTTGTAGGGCACATCAGTAATAAGCGGCAGCTTCGTCTGAACTGTCGCGGAAAATCAGCCGTTTTCAGCCGCTGATACCGTCGTGCCGCTCAGGTTGCATTTTGGGATCGACGTCTAATTTCTTTGGGGGTCGAAACCAAAATTAGGCGGTAGATCGGGCGAAGGCTCAGGGCATCAAGTCTATTTCCTGTGTATACTGCGAAATATAGCGTGGGTTCTGGGCTGCACTTGATCAAGGAATGACCAAACCACTCCAAGATCGTAAGTCTGAAATCTAGAATAACTTCACAGTTCGGTTCTTTTTTCATGAATCACTACTTCTGAAATGCACCTCTGTTGTGCTAAGTTTTACGATATACTAATAATTTTT
The DNA here is from genome assembly GCA_009760855.2 of Cristatella mucedo. Lineage (NCBI taxonomy): Eukaryota > Metazoa > Bryozoa > Phylactolaemata > Cristatellidae > Cristatella > Cristatella mucedo. Next base: position 98,202 of record WPIO01000161.1, read on the forward strand.
TCTGTAACAAAAACGATGGCTTTATAATAAACGTTTCCTGATTATTTTAAATTTGAGGAAGCGATTGCCAGACTTAAATTCACACCTTGAGCTAACTTCATGCACCGCATAACCGGACTCTCCCAAATTGCCCCCATACTGACTATTAGGCGGAGGCTTGCATCCCAGAGTCTGCTCAACTCCCGGGTCTCAGTTTAGAATTCATGTGCTTGCACTTCACGACCCAGATCGTGGGTTTTAGTCGTGAAGCCGTCAATACTATGTTTCCCACCAGCAGTGGTCATAGCGGCTATGGCTCTCTGTCGCTATATAAGTGAGGCTAATGAAGCAGCAAAAATTTAGTTCTACATTTACCTTCACTTTACCTCTTCTTTACTTGTTCGCGTTTTCCTTATGATATTACGGGAAATCTGTGCTAAAAAAATATCCAGACAATCGCGAGACGTTTAGCTCAGTCCTGCGTCTGAAGAAGAGGGCTGAATCATGTACCCTTTAAGGCTACCATTAGCCCACGGGTCTTATTAAGAATAATGATAACAGGAAAAATAGGTCGGTATATAGCGCCCTATGAGAACTGATTCTATATCCATGCGCTGAAGAAATCGCTGCAAGGGAATCGCTGTTACCAAAGGATGGGCGACGACATATACGATGTCACCCATGCAAAAGTAAACGAGCAACATGCTTAGGCTGGCAGGCTGAAGGAAACAGAAAGTTGTATCGAGCGAAGTTCAGTAGCTTCGTATGGCTAAAATTTGAGACGGCCAGCTCGGGGGGGTCACTGGCTAGGTCAAATCCGACCTTTGACTGGAGGCCGGATGGGCAATGACGTCGCCTATTAATCTGAGCAGCTGGGGATAAAAAGTTTGTGAGCCAGGACGCGTTTAGGTGACTGGGAGTTTACTTAGAGTTTAGTTTACTGGGAGTTTAGACCCAGTCGCACACTGTACGCAATACGGAGGATGGATGGCTGGTGTTAATAATAATAATAATAATGCACTTGATAAAGCGCCCTCAGAGAACTCAATCTCTTTCTAGGCGTTTTTTTTACCTCGACATTGCAGCGATCCACAGAAGGCCTTGAGAAACCACATCCGGGGCATGGCAGTAGTCAAGCACGCTCACTCGTAGCATCGAATACTGCGAAAAAATGCAATGTCAGCCGTTTCATCAAACGTGAATACTATCAAGTGCTTATAGAACCTAATCTAAAATTGTTGCACTTTAAGAAACACTAGTCATTAAGGAAGGAATGACTTAGAACTGAATCTAAAAATTTTGCACTTTAAAAAAACTAGCCATCAAAGGAGGAATGACTGGAAAAATTACTTCGGCTGGAGTTATTACTACTGGAAAAATTACTTTATTCGACGAAATATAATAAATCACTTCATTTGCACAGCGCCATAGGAGAGCTTAATGTTTGACGGGCGCTCTACTTTTGATACAGGGCTCGAGCCCATAAACTTGGCCGTCAAAGTCGAGCACTTTAACCTCTGGAATAGGTTAGGCATTCTTCAATGCAGCCACATTCGACCAGTTGGCAATTGCAGGGAGCAGTCGTTCTTATCTGGCTCGATAGGTTTTCATCTGATAAAACAGTTACTAAATAAAGCAGCTAAAGCATAGAGAAAGCAGTTACATATAAATATATATATATATAAATATTATATTATTATATAATATTAATTATTAATAATAAATAATAATATTTATATAATACTAATTATTAATAATATAGTATAATATCATAGATAAAGCAGTTACAAGCGAATGTCGAAGTAGCACGTCGTATTGCGCGTTCGGCTGCATTTACTTCCATTGGCGAAGCCATTGAAGAACTTATAAATAAATACACGGGCGCGGAAGAGCGACGCCGAGACGCCGAGACCAATGGTGAGGTGAAAGCTCCTTCGATATGCAGTCACGTGCACTAAGAAACTTTCTAACCGCAGTTAACCGACCGACGCACCTTTAGCTATTTACGTTGAGCTGTATGCGCACGCTTTTGTCCGATTCGCCATGTGGAATCTTGTCGCAATATAACCTATCCGCTGAGACCGCTTTAGAACCAGGTAAGCTCTCTCAAAAAGCGTATAGAACTGGCTCTATCTCCAAGGCCGCAGCGATTTTCAGAATGCGGTTCGATACGCGATACGCGATCGCTCGGATCGCGTAAGTTCCTTAATGTTTACATTAGTGTCTCCAGCTTCTGCTCGCTCTGCTCCGGCTAGACCTTGGAGTACGTAGTCTTGACACCAATTCAAGTATAAATTTCCGCAGTTTCTCGAATAAGGAGACCACATTTAATGACAATCGAGACGGCGTCCCTTGTGTGGTTTGTGTTTCTGTGTGTGTTGTGTGCATGATTCTAGATCGCTGTTAACGCTGGCACTCGGCCGGTGCAGGCGGACTGGCAATGCCCTAAACGAACCAAGGGTCTAACAGCTGGTGGCTGGTGGAACGGGCAAGTGCCCAGCTGTCGTCTGGCGGCTGTCTCCAGGCCGCCTCTGTCCTCCCGAAATTGAATTGTGGCTGGGAGGAAGTGAGGGCAGAGGGAGCGCCAGCCCTCAGCAGGGGAGAGCAGTTGTGTTTGTGTTTGGGGATCGCCGCAGGCGCCTGCGAAAATACGCGTTCCCGTGAGCCAGCTTCGATGTTCTGCCTGCTTCCGCATACGCACTCCGTTGGGAGAGCATTGCTTATCTACACCTCGCTCTTTCACAGCCGAAGGGGGTTTCGGCCATCGTCGTCGTTGTCACTCCCACTGTTGGCGATCGCCCCTCTCCCAGTAGCTAATTATACCGATTGGGACCCTCAGCTAGGTTGTTGTCGTCAATCGTGCGCGTGAAGTGCTACTGTAACTCCGGCAGCGACATTTCTTGCGGAGTCTCACGGAGGCACAAACGCGGGAGTAAGCGATGAAAGAGGCTCAATCTTTATTTCTCTCAACGCCCAACATCCATATGAGAGCTCGATGAATCGCCGCAACTTCGTCGGGAAGTATACCTTTGTACCCAGGCTAGGTTCGGTTGGCTGGGACGGAACGGCTGTAATGCGGGTGAGGGTCACCGGGTGGGCCAGGGTCGGACCTATGGCATGGCCGGATGTGCGGTGACGAGAGGTCACCAGGGCACTTGGGTAGGAGTAGTTGGCCGAGTTAGCCGGTGGCTCCCGATCTCGCTGAGTTACGCACCTGGATGGTTGCTGGCGTGCTCCGGCGATGTGGCCACGCACGCAAGGCGACGAGTGCCCAAGACCCGAGCGGAGCTGGATAGCACGCGCATTGTTGCGATTTTCCGCGTTCCCCGTGTATCCTATTCGTGGCCCACCCGTGTGCTGGCGTCTTTCGGCAGAAGCTCTTGACTGCGGTATTTGTCGACTCGGACTAGCCAAGCAGTTACACAGCCAGCCGGATTTTGTACGGCGTACGCTCGTAATATTGGATTCGGAGTCGGTACAACGAGAGGACTGCGGAAGCCGACTGACCAGCTAACACGTTTGTTCACGCTTGCTTCGTCGTCTTGCGCCCCTGTAGTTGTATCTTGTATAGGACCTTCCCGGTACACTTGTTTAGTTCTCCTGTTGTTTTTCGCACATGAGATATTATTAAGAGGTCTAACTTGACGGCCGCTCGTCTTACGCTAGCTCAGCGGCGTGGCGAGCGGCAGCGTGGCCGGAGTAAGGCGGGGCTTGGCGGGAAATAGCCTCTGACCCCTGGAACTTGGCTACACCTTCAGTGGCTGGACGCTGCGGCTGCGTCCGTGGTTTAACTATTAGCCGCAGGTGAGGCGCTCGCGAGAATTACCACAGCAACACGCACACACAAGTATCTCGTCTACGCGTACTGCTCGACGCCTCAGGTGCGGTTAGAATCTCGAAGAATGCATGCCCAGAATGCCCGAGGATTGCGGCCCAGAATGCCCTAAGAAGCCGTGGCGGGCCCAGAGAAGCCGTCGGCAAGCGGGCGGCTCAGCCATCTCTCGCACAAATTCTTCTAGATCACTCAAACCAAGTCGGGCCGCTTTAATGCGATCTCGATCCATGTCCACGGACCTTTCCTTCCTTTGCAGAAGAAGAAGGCCGACCGGAGGCTCGATAGGAGCGTCCGGAAGCTTCTTTTTTCCGGTCAACTCCTTCGGTAAGAGCGCTCGCGGACCCGCCCCCTGCTCACTTCGGCGAGCGATCGAAAGCTTTAGCTCACGCTGCTGCAGCTATGCAGCCAAGGTTAATTTTGAAATCGATTCGAATTTGGGGCACTCCTTCCCGATGGGTGTATTTAATCAGCACACCGTGTGGCCATGACCCTTTACAAATAGAATATCACCCGGCGTCGGAAATTCCCCCCCCCCCATGCTGCCGGTTGCTGCAGCCTCCTAAGAGGCGTCCCGCTTGACCTAGTGCCGGTCTCGTTCACGCTTTCATGCTGGTCGCTCCATGCTGGTCACTCCATTTCATGCTGGCCGACTTGAACGTGGCGGAAAATGAGTTGGAATTTCGCAGCCTGTGAGACACCTGTTGTTGGTTCAGTGCGGCTGGAGTGCAGCTCAGCCGGCTGTGGCCCCAGTAGAGGTTGACCTTTACCTTTTGTATCCGATTTGGCTCGATTCGGATCGGCCAAGAAGCCCCCAATAAACGTGGCGACCTCCCATTAAATCGCGCGGTAGTGGTCCTGCCAAGCAGACATGTAAACGTTACTTCAGTTTCCACCCAAAACTTTGGTTTTCACTCAAACCCGGCTCGATTATTTATTAGCGCCTGCGCATGTGCGAGAAGAGTGATTTGCTAAGATACGGAAGGCTGCAGTCTGATGGCAGCCTTTCCGAGCAGCTATTATTGCCCCCCCCCATTGTAAATTCCATCTGCAGAATACTGGGCCTCCAGTTTTCGTAGCCCACGCGTCCGTTCGCTGCAACGGTAACATGCCAAGCAAGTCGCGTGCGAGTTTCAAGGACAGCGCTGTCCATTTATCAGTCGTGCAGTATGCGAAGAAAGGCAGCATTCAGGGCGTAAGGAAAAAGCGGAAACGCAAAGGAAAAAGCGTAAGAAAACCCAGAAGATCGCAGCTACAGCGCTGTGTCTATTGGTCAAACCGGCTGATTGCTATATAAGTATGGTTTCACGGAGGTTGATGGTAAAATAAGTAAATTGATGGTAAAATCTTTGAGCTCTGGTACTATTGTTGCCATAACACATGTCATGTTCCAAAGTGATCTCTCGTTAGACGACCACATCAGCTCCACAGTGAAATCTGCCTGCTTTCAGCCACATAACATTGCTAAAAGTCGAGCTTGTTTAGATGAGGATAATAATGATAATAATAATGTACTTGATAAAGCGCCCTCAGACAACTCGATCTCTCTCTAGGCGCTTTACATTTGCTGTAAAGTGAAATGCAACTGAATGGTAAGTAAAATCATGCTTGAAAAACAAACCAAATGAATAATATGGTTAGGGGTGACATGCACAGGGTCAGCATGCAAATGTGGTTAGTGGCAGCATGCACAGTGTCAGCACGCATAAGCACATCAAGGACGAATCACAGGGACCCACTAAATGCTGTCCTAAATAGGTGTGTTTTTAGGTTCCTTTTAAATGTGGTCAGGTCAGGGGGTGTTCTGACGCAGGTCGGGAGGGAGTTCCAGGCTTTGGGAGCATATTAACTAAATGCACGGTCTCCAAAGGATTTAAGGTTGGTATGAGGTATTTCTAAACTGTTGGATTCCGAAAAGCGGGTGGTACGATGCTTGGCCTGATGAGGTAGTATATCTGACAGATAGGCTGGAGCCATAGAATGAAGGGACCTAAAAGTGAGTGACAAAACCTTGAAGTCAATCCGTTGCTTGACTGGTAGCCAGTGCAGGTCGGCGAGAAGTGGAGTAATGTGGCAACTGCGACGCTCACGACAGACAAGCCTAGCTACAGAGTTTTGCACCAGCTGCAATCGCCTGATCGCACATGCCGGTAGGCCAGCGAGCAGTGAGTTGCAGAAGTCGAGACGGGATGTCACAAATGCATGGACCAACTTGGACGTGGTATCTTTATCTAAAGAAGCCCGAATTTTAGCAATGTTATGAAGCTGAAAATAGGCGGATTTGACTGTGGAGCTGATATGGTCGTCTAAAGAGAGGTCGCTTTGGAATATGATACCTAGATTCCGAGCTGATTCGACAGGAGATATGCTGGCAGAGCCAATTTTGAGAGTCAGCCTTTCCAATCTCTGGATTACACTGGGTTTGCCCATAACTAGTAAGTTAGTTTTATCGATACCACGTCTAAGTTGGTCCATGCATTCGTGACATCCCGTCTCGACTTCTGCAACTCACTGCTTACTGGCCTACCGGCATGTGTGACCAGGCGATTGCAGCTGATGGAAAACTCCGCAGCTAGGCTTGTCTGTCGTGAGCTTCGCAGTTGCCACATCACACCACTTCTCGCCGACCTGCACTGGCTACCAGTCAAGCAACGGATCGACTTCAAGGTTTTATCGCTCACTTTGAGGTCACTTCGTTCTTTGGCTCCAGCCTATCTCTCAGATCTACTCCCCCACCTGGCCAACCATCGTACCACTCACTTTTCGGAATCCAACAGTCTACAATACCTCGTACAAACCTCAAATCCTTTGGAGACTGTGCATTTAGTTCGTATGCTCCCAAAGCCCGGAACTCCCTCCCGACTTGCATCAGAACATCCCCTGACTTGACCACATTTAAAAAGAACCTAAAAACACCTATTTAGGACAGCATTTAGTGGGTCCTTGTGATTTGTCCTAGATGAGCTTATGCGTGCTGACACTGTGCATGCTGCCACGAACCACAATTGCATGCTGACCCTGTGCATGTCACCCCTAACCATGTTATTCATGTTGTTTATCAAGCATGATATTACTCACCATTCAATTGCATTTCCTTTTGCAGCAAATGTAAAGCGCCTAGAAAGAGATTGAGTTCTCTGAGGGCGCTTTATTAAGTGCATTATTATTATTATTATTATTATACCAGGAATGGATCGCTAATGGTATGCCAATCGCATCGGTAGAACTCTCTTCCTATGGAAATGTGCAAGTTACTGCCTCTCACTCCCAATGCTGCATCTCTGTTTCCAATTTGCTCTACTGGTCATTGCTGGACCCTGACAAGGGAGGCTTCATGTCGGTGCAGGTGCTGCCAAGTCATCTCACTCCTCTCAATTGTCGAGATATTGTAGCTCTAGCTCTGTGCATGCGCTCAAGACCTGCCACCGCTGACGGTCATCGGTGGCAGATCTGGTGACCTCATCTAGCTGGCCCACTGCTGCTGCTGCTAAGCAAGAAATAGGGTCATATGGGCAGCTCCTACCGTGTCCAGCCGAGTCACCACCGAGCATTGTTCTCGATGTCCACCATTGCACACCTGGCTTGTAGCTCTAGCAATCTCTCTCTCTCTCTCTCACTCTCTTTCTCTCTCTCTATCACTCTCTTTCTCTCTCGATTGCTCTCTCTATCAAAGTCCGTGCAGTCCGTATTGCTAGCATTAGCACATATGGATGACATCAAACTTTCTCAAACTGAATGACGATGGAAGCAACTTCGGTGCTTGTGACTGCAGGCATTTCAAATTCAAGTGTAGTTTGAGGCTTCCGACTTTTCATCTTTGATCTCACTATAATAATAATAACAACATTGCACTTGATAAAGCGCCCTCAGAGAACTTAATCTCTTTCTAGGCGCTTTACATTTGCTGTAAAGTGAAATGCAACTGAATGGTAAGTAAAATCATGCTTGAAAAACAAACCAAATGAATAATATGGTTAGGGGTGACATGCACAGGGTCAGCATGCAAATGTGGTTAGTGGCAGCATGCACAGTGTCAGCACGCATAAGCACATCAAGGACGAATCACAGGGACCCACTAAATGCTGTCCTAAATAGGTGTGTTTTTAGGTTCCTTTTAAATGTGGTCAGGTCAGGGGATGTTCTGACGCAGGTCGGGAGGGAGTTCCAGGCTTTGGGAGCATACGAGCTAAATGCACGGTCTCCAAAGGATTTAAGGTTTGTACTATCCGTGCTCACTACCCACGGTCTCATCGATAGCAGCAGAGTTTTTGTGCCAGGGCTCTCGAAGCTAACAGCAGCTAATGGTGGTTGCGCTATCGTCTCTAGCATCTAGTCGGCTCTCACCCGTGTCACGCCCCTCTACCAGTTGTCATGCCAATCTCGTCGTTTGCGGCAGCAAACAAAAGCAAGCAGCAGCAGCAGCCGGCAGCAAACCTCTCTCGGTGCACTGTCTAGCTGCTGCCTCTGTGATCTACCTATTCAGGCGACGGCCACTTCGTGATTCGCCAAGGACGTATCTCAGTGATGATAGAGTCTGGCGATATCGTCTGTGAGAAAATGGATGCCATCGTCAACAGCACCAGCGATGACATGGGTCTAACTGGTGAACTTATCAAGCACTACCGGTTGCAGTATTCATACCAAGTTTGCATCCCTGCTTGAAGCTCTTATGGATAATAATAATAATAATAATAATAAAAATAGTATGACGTTTTTATAGTTCCCTTATAGAACTCGATCTCTTTGAAATGTTGCGTTCGCGACGAAAATACCTCATGTATTTTCAAGAAACCCGGCGATGCCCACAGGCCTGCGTCCACGACCCAGTGCCTCCCCCTTGATCGCCCCTTCGGTTCTCAAGGTAAATTCATTAACCTACCCAGTAGCCTTTGCATGCCACACCAATCATTGCTGAGCTGGCTGGCTGCATGAAAAAAAAAGTCGAGGAGCAGCACCTGACCTTAGTAGAGAGGAGAAAGAGAGAGAGAGAGAGAGAGAGAGAGAGAGGGAAGGAGTGAGAGAGTGAGGAGAAAGAGTGACAGAGTGAGAGAGACAGAGACAGAGACAGACAGAGGCAGGTCCTCTGTGAACTGTTTCATTCCATTGCTTGAAGACTGCTGACAACAGAAGCTCTTGCTCTGCAGGTCCTAGACTGTGGTCCAATTCACGTACACAATTCTTGTGCAACAGCATCGGCTCTCGTGCTGCCGACATGCGGGCACAAACATTTTCCAGCATCCGTCCTGCTGCATCCAGCGCTGCATCCAGCGCTACTCACTTCATCTTACTACTCACTTCATTCACTTCCCTCCTGACTCAGCTTATGCTTATCCCTTTCTGATTGCTGCACGATATGAAGTCTGTTGGTGACAATGAGTGCCCCAAATGCCACGTAGGCTTTGATTGCACTATAGAAAACGCTCCAGCACTCACTTAGTGCTTGTAGCTTTGTGGAGTTACACTCACTTAGTGCTTGTAGCTTTGTGGAGTTACACGCGGAGATAAATAAATTACATTACAGCGAGCAAAAGTGCTGACCCACGCATGTATTTATGCATACATCTGCAATGTATTGCCTGCGTGCAAGTCTGGGCATGCTTGTACATGCTTGCCCACTCACCCACAACCTGGGCATGCCTGTAGGAACCAGGCAGTGGTTGCTAGCATGGCTTTTGTTGCCCGATGCCCAGGTTCAACGTCTGCTACCTTAAAAAATATCTTGCTAGCAATTTCAACATGCACCGACAGTCACTGCTCGCCTCCTTCTGCATGCTGTGCGAGCCCGGCTGTTGTCTCACTTGGACACTTGGCTTTTTGCTCGCACTTTTTTCGCCTGCTGCATCGGCTCGATTGCAGCTGTTCGGTTCCCCTTAGGTTTGATCTCACAATCGCTAGTCGAAAGAGGTGGAAGCACAATCAAAGACGAGTGCCGGAGGAAAGGTAAAGCACTCTGTGCCACAGGCGGCCACCGCCACTTCATGCCGAAGCTGCCGCTCACCTCGGCAACGGCAATCGCTTACTGATGCCGCTGTACCACGCTCTCACCGAACTAGCTCCTCGTCGGACTGCTGCATCGGACGTCACGAGTGCTTGTACGCGAGCGTGTCCTCGGGGGGCAAGCAGCGGCAGCAAATTCGGTCGCACACGCGAGGCAAATGAGAGCAGAGGCAGCCGGTCCGGGCTTGAGCAGCCGGCTGTTTAATTAAAGTGTCACTGTACATGCTGGCTTATTTGGAAGCCTTGCTTGTATAGCTGCAGAGGAGCGTTGTGTGGCGATCATTGCCTGCTGCACTGCAGCAGAGGGCAAGTAGACAATTGCCCGAACCCGTGACCTGGGTCGTCAAGTGCAAGTATGGTGACCTAGGAAAGTGCCGGCATGACGCGAAGTGAAGAAAGATGAATGAAGCTGCCTCTCATGCACGAGCTGTAGAACGACGACAGCTGTGTTTGACACTGGTCGACGGGGGGGGGGGCAGCTCACATGCAGGGGTTGAGTCTTCTACGGCAGGTAGGCTGCTCTGGTGCAGCAGAAGAGGAAGATGGAGGGAATAGCATCTGCAGAGGCTGGCAAACTGGCAGAAAGTGTCGAGTGTCGCTGAGGTGATGATAAGACCTGCGACCCGTGCAGCCATTCACCACATGGCTATTAAATAATAAATATTGAATATTATATAAATAAAATATAATATAAATAAAATATTATATAAATAAAAATATATAAATATTCTTCTTCAGCTGTGTCTACACTGGCGAGCATTCGGTCGCGAGACGCCCTAGAACTCTTGAGAGGCTATGTCGTCAGTTTTGTTGGTTAGAGGCAGGGACTGTTGGCTGACGGAAGGATCTAAGTCTCGAGTGCTGGGTTCGAGGAATTAGCAGCAAGGTTACCTTTCTGGCAGTAAATCAGAGACTTTCACGCTAGCTGAAAAATCAGGAAATGCAAAACAGCAACATGGATGCCACCTTCATAGCTGTGTTTAATGGGGAGACCGGTCTGTTGGACTGCAAGGTCGGAATATGGGATTTTATTAATAAAGAAAGAGTTCTGTAGAAGGATGGTGGATAGATTTTCGGCGACTGCTATGTAAGCTTATATAGGCAGGAGCAGATACATGTCGGTGGGTAGCCTCTGCTCGATTTCCATTTGCAGCCAAGCTAGAAACCTATTTGACCTTAACATTTCCGAGATCCCTCATGTTGCCAAGTGAGAGTGAATGTAAAGGGCACAACACGACAACGAAGCTAGTCTCGACTCTGACCTGCACCTAGACACGTGGCTGGTTCAACGCTAGTTTGCATTTAAGGCCAGTTCTTGGGGTGCGTGTTTCTAGTCTGGAGGTTCGCCAGTGTAGACGCAGCTCAAGTCGGCAGCTCAAGTCGGCAGCTCAAGTCGGCAGCTCAAGTCGGCAGCTCAAGTCGGCAGCTCAAGTCGGCAGCTCAAGTCGGCAGCTCAAGTCGGCAGCTCAAGTCGGCAGCTCAAGTCGGCAGCTCAAGTCGGCAGCTCAAGTCGGCAGCTCAAGTCGGCAGCTCAAGTCGGCAGCTCAAGTCGGCAGCTCAAGTCGGCAGCTCAAGTCGGCAGCTCAAGTCGGCAGCTCAAGTCGGCAGCTCAAGTCGGCAGCTCAAGTCGGCAGCTCAAGTCGGCAGCTCAAGTCGGCAGCTCAAGTCGGCAGCTCAAGTCGGCAGCTCAAGTCGGCAGCTCAAGTCGGCAGCTCAAGTCGGCAGCTCAAGTCGGCAGCTCAAGTCGGCAGCTCAAGTCGGCAGCTCAAGTCGGCAGCTCAAGTCGGCAGCTCAAGTCGGCAGCTCAAGTCGGCAGCTCAAGTCGGCAGCTCAAGTCGGCAGCTCAAGTCGGCAGCTCAAGCTCAAGTCGGCAGCTCAAGTCGGCAGCTCAAGTCGGCAGCTCAAGTCGGCAGCTCAAGTCGGCAGCTCAAGTCGGCAGCTCAAGTCGGCAGCTCAAGTCGGCAGCTCAAGTCGGCAGCTCAAGTCGGCAGCTCAAGTCGGCAGCTCAAGTCGGCAGCTCAAGTCGGCAGCTCAAGTCGGCAGCTCAAGTCGGCAGCTCAAGTCGGCAGCTCAAGTCGGCAGCTCAAGTCGGCAGCTCAAGTCGGCAGCTCAAGTCGGCCAGCTGACGGGGCTCAAACCCAACAAGCTCATTGGCCGGGCAGAGCTTGCAAGTCCTGTAGTGGGTGGGACTACGTGACTGGGGTGCCACGCCCACACGAAAGCACCACCCCTAGGCTAAGACCGGGTGCTCCTTGCCCCCATCATTCAAAGTGGGGCAAGGAGCCAGTATCTAAACACCCAGCCAAGGTTGAAGTTCTGGCAAAGGATTTAAACGTCTGTGCAATTCAACCCAGACGGCCTCATTCAGAACTGCGATGCTTATGCTAAAGAGCCATCAGTGAGGTTCAGTGATCATGGGAGTCTCTAGCAGTAGTGGAGAGTTTACTTACTGCTAGTAAATCCTCTGTCGACTGATGGACAGCTAACCTAATGGACACACCCTTAACTCAAGTTACCGATACTTGACTGATTACTTGACACCTGCTCTCTCGGTGTAGGACTACCTAGCACTCGTTGTCACTAATAATGATAATAATGCGCGCATACTCATAAGACATTTGCATGCCAACCCGAGAAACGCTAAACCTCTTTATGCGAATCATCAGCACGTGCACAGAGAGACTCGCAAAGGACGTCGCCAGGTTCGGGGATGTCGTGACGTCAGTCCTGCAAGTTGAACTGTGCTGTTTCTTTGTTCGATAGTGATTTTGCTAAGCTGACATCTTTTGGCAAGGAAAGGTTTTTACCTAGTATGCCACTAGCAGCGACCTCCAGACATGGATTTTAAGTGTCACAGTGAAGATTAAGATTTAGCCACTTGAATTGGATCAGGGGTATGGGTAATTTAGTCCAAATGCGATACAATGAAAACTTAACACATAGTCGACGCTGAAGCAACTACGTTTTGTGAGAGATCATTGAACTTTAATACGTGACTGTTTTGCCTCTCAATTTTGATTTAAACAAATTTAATTTGCACCTTATAAGAACTTATTTTCTACCCAGGCACTTTACATAAGCCGCAGGGCTCGAGCCCTCGAATGGCGAGCATCTTACACCTGGGCCAAACTCGGGTGGCATGTCAGCAATTTTATTAAGAATTTAACGCAATGCCAATTTTAAATAGCTCGAATGTTTACTTAGTTGATTATCGTTTATATGTAATAATAATAATAATACACTTAGTATAGCACCCTCAGAGAACTCAATCTCTTTCTAGGCACTTTACAGTTGCTGCAAATGAAGCACGATCGAACGGTTAGTGGTAGCATGCTGAATACACAGCAAGAATAGCATGATTAGGCATTTGTGACCAATGTCGTTACCGATTCTTTTTCATAAAATGCAGCTGGCTACCTTCATACTTGGCTCAACTGCTGCACCAGTTTCTGTCCCCTCGTGCTCTGAGGCCCTCTAGGGACAATAAATTAGCTATTCAATTTTCTACGCTTAAAGACTGTTCGCGACCGAAGCTTTTGCTCGGCAGATGACCCTATGACATGACTGGCTATTCAAGTGGCTCCTAATCAAGTAGTAATCGTTCCTCTATTTTCAGACTTTACTATCACGTATTAGTTGCCGACGATTTTCTTTCTGCCCTGGTCGAGAACCGTCTTTCTTCTGCTTAGGCAAAATCGGCAGCAACGGAGTTTTTGTGGCTAATGCAAGTCGGAGCCAGCTTAGCTGCAAATTTGCCATTCACGTGAATATAAAGCTGGCCGTTCGGAAGCTGGTTCGCGACCTTCTAGAAGCGGCCGACGGAATGAAGGTTATCTGCTCGGTTGCCATACCTGCTCTCGGCACTGGTAAGCATCACACTTGCATCCGCACTCATTCAGTGCCAAAGCTACTGACGAGTGGACCGTACGACCCAGTGCATACCATGCCAATCACACACACACACACACACACACACACACACACACACACACACACACACACACACACACACACACACACACACACACACACACACACACACACACACACACACACACACACACACACATATATATATATATATATATACACACTTGTATGCATGCTGCACACACACACACACACACACACACACACACACACACACACACACACACGTTCACACACAAACACTTACACAGGACTACGCGGGGAGAGAGAGAGAGAAGCATGCACACGCGCATGTGGACAAGGCACACTTCACATGCATACACATACACACACACACACATACACACACACACACACACACACACACACACACACACACACACACACACACAGCGGACTAAATCTTTTTCTAGGTACTTTACATGTGCTGTAAAGAAAATTATGCATCTATATACAAGTGTGTACCTGTATATAAATACATGTATGTACGTATATACATATAAATAAACACACAAACACATACACCCATGCAAAAGTGTTTGGATGGCTGAGGCAGCTGCCATGATGGCCCGCTACTCACCGATATGTTGGGTAAATATCGAGCGTTTATGTGACCAAAAGTAAGTGCACTGATTGAAATGAGAATAAGCAACATGTTTCCTCAATTATCACATATCATACTAAATTTATTATACTAATCTGGCATTGCACCTAATTATTTGCAGCGACCCGTTGGACTTGCCCAGGCATGGAGCTGATCAAACGCTGATTAAACGATGACGTTTTCTGCCTAGTGGTAGGACGGGGCCGCCCATTGTCGGGGCTACCAGTCTTGCATCTTCTTTACATAGTACGAAACCCTGCTATTCGGAATTGATAAAGTGCAGCTATTTGATCGACCAAGTGTCCAGGCTCGTAAAGTGCCCTAATTTTACTCCTCACGAAGCTCGACAGTCAACGCTCAACCTTCGGCATGACTGGTAGGCTTTTCCCGGCAAAATGAGTAATCCACAATGGGTTCGCTGTACCGTTCCGGCTCGTGCTCAGCCTCACGGTTTGATGATGAAGGAATCGTTTGTCGTGCAGCACAATTTGCTATTAAAAAGCTTGACAACGATTGTATTGGTACAATTCACGAAAGGGCTCTCTTGCTGTGTGAGGTCATTTGCTGTTGCTAAAGGCGGTGCATGTTCCTGCTGCTCCTTGTGCATGCATGCAATATTGTGTGTATGTGTGCGCTCGTGTGTGTGTGTGTGTGTGTCTTTGCTGCCAGGTTTAGTGGCTGGAGGCCCGTGCCTAAACCACGAGAGCTCTGTTCTTGCCACCAGGGAAACATGGAGGGAACCCCGACAACATCATCCTCAGCATGTTGGAGGGCACTTCTGAGTTCGTTAACTCCGTGATTTGCCCATACATCAGGCTAATCAAGTTTGTGGTCTACAAACCGGACATGGTGGAAAAGTTCAAGAGTGAAGCACTGCGAGTCCTGGGTGAGCGCGTCACGCTCAAAGCAAAGCTCGGCAGCTTCCTGCCTGCCTTTCGGCGACTTTCGGTCCCACTGATCTTCGAGATCGGTTCGTGTAAGCTTGCTCTGTCCGTGGTAATACTGCACTGAATAGGTTGGAAGCACTGTTTAGCAGTGAGATGCTTGGAGCACTCGCGTATGCTGGAGGTTCATTATGCTCTGCAGTGCCGCTCAGTCTCCTCCTGCAGTCACCTCAGTCTTCTCTTCTTCAAAGCTTTCTGGATGGAGTCTGTAAGCCTGCGGCTGTGTCATTTCTATGCTTCAACGGACTTGCTCATGCACTAGCCATGCGTCGGAACGGCTTGTGTGACACAGTCACGGTGCAGCCAAGCCATGAAATGTTGCTTTCAATCTCATGCGCGAGCAGATGGTTTGTCTCATATTCGACAGCGCAATTTTCAGCAGTCTCTCTCACCGCTGAGAGTGCTTGTGCGGACACGTGACCGAATCTGAAAGGAAGTGCGGCTCTCCTTTCATGTAGGGAAGATCCGTGGGTCGTACCGGACCGAGTGCTGTCGTGTCGCTGACCCATTTCGAAGCTGAACATACACGGACGGATGAGACCCCTCGGCTGGTGGGCGCATACCATTTGAGCCCCCCCCCCCTGAAGCCTGGTGGCCTCCCCCCATCAGGTCGAGAGAAGGGACACAAAAGCTTCGCTGGCGGTCTGCCGGATGGCTGCTGCTTCATGTTGCTGCATGCTTCATGCTGCTTCAGCTTCATGTGCCTCCTTCACGACCGGTCAAAAGAGAGGTACTGTAGCATTTTTTCAGATGAATCTCGACGTTTGGTGCAGACCGTCGTGGGAAATAGTTCTCCCAGTCCTCTACTGAGAGAGCCTCCATGCTGCAGGTGAATTATCCACAGTGGTATACAGAAGGGAGCAAATGCTGGCGAGCGCTGGATCAGCAGCACTGGATCAAGGGGTGCCAGAATGGGTGCCTAATACTGGGGGAGGGGGGATGGCACCGTGTCGTCGTAAATGTAATTCATTTATATAGCGCCCCAAGAGAACTTAATCTCTATTCAGGCGCTTCGCATGTGCCTCGAGGCTCGAGCCGACGACCTCAGTCAGACCTTGGTCGGGGCGAGCGCCTTAACCGCTAGACCAAACCAGCTGGGCAGGTTCTTGCTGTCATTGGCGGGCAGGCCTGGCGTTCGAGGCGACGAAAAGCCACTGGGCAAGGATGTCAGTCATCAGATACTGATGCTGATGTCGCAACTGTAACTCACGGCGGCACAGCTCGGTCATTGACCGACACGTTCGTAGTAGACGCCTGCACCCTCACGCCTGAAGTGGTAAGGCGCTGGCATCGTCAACGCCCAATCAATCGTCACTGCTTATCGTCA
Source organism: Cristatella mucedo (assembly GCA_009760855.2). NCBI lineage: Eukaryota > Metazoa > Bryozoa > Phylactolaemata > Cristatellidae > Cristatella > Cristatella mucedo. Next base: position 114,815 of record WPIO01000161.1, read on the forward strand.
TTGATCAAATGCCATCAGTCGGTCAAAGGGCTGCTGTTTTCTCTCAATCTTGCCACGGTAGCTTCAGTAAATGATGGCTAGCTAGGTGAACTGCTGCACAAATGTCAGCCTCCTCGTGCCCTCCTTCTCTATGGACAATTAATTAGCTGTTTATTCCACATTCCTACGTTTAAAGGTCGTTGGAAGCCTTAGCTCTGCGGGTCTTAGACTGAGGAACTCATTTGAACGACTATAAAGCAACGGCATCTACTCTCCTGCTGCTGCCGACTGTTTCACATCCTTTCCAACTGTCCTGAGCTGCTACTTGCATGCTACTCACTACCTCAACTGCCCTCGTGACTCAGCTATGCTTCTCACTTTCTCTTTGCTCTTGTGTAAGATGGAGTTTGAAGATGAAGTTTTAAGATGAAGTTTGTTGGCTACCGAATGCGTACCGAAAGCCTAGGCTTTGAGTGTGGGCTATAGAAAACTCAGCTGCATAGCACCCACCCAGTCTGTGTGGCTTTGTGGAGTCGCAGGCAGAGATACACATTACATGCATATCTGGGTACCCTAAGAAGCTAGTGAGTGGACGACGCCTTGGTGCTGAAGCCTGTTAAGTCGGGCGAATTGCTTTCCGGGGTGGCTCACCACAGTGATGGTCATATTTTTGTGGGGAATTCGGCGGGGAGAAGGACGTCTGTCGGATTCGACGGCCTGCCATAAATATAAGTGGAAAAATCCTGAAGTTCAGTCCGAATGGTTCCACGTGATGGACAAAGCAGGATATGACGAGTCCCCCCCCCCAAGTGTCATCCTAGACAATTCGGCTGTATCTGCTAAGTGTGGTCCAAAAGAGCTATTGTGTGGCAGTGGCAGACTTTCTATGCGCAGTATTCCTTTATCGAGGTATAACTCCTGATATTTCGAAGTGGCCATCCCCCTGAAAACCGCGATCCTTGTTGAGCTGACTGGGAGAAAAACATGGAGGTGGCACAAGAAGGTAAGGTTAGCTGCTACAGACCCATGCAGGAGTGGAGATGTAGTAATAATGATTTTTTTTATTATTTTATTTACATGTATATATTATTTTCTAACATCGCGACATTCGATAGCAAAGCCGTGGCCGTCCCGTGCATGGCGCCAAGTATTTATGCTCACTGGTACGGATAAGTACTTGCTGCTTTGCTTGCTCTAGTGAGAGAGAGAGAGAGAGAGAGAGAGAGAGAGAGAGAGGGGGGAGAGAGAGCGGGAGAGAGAGAGAGAGAGAGAGAGAGGAAGGAGAGAGAGAGGGGGAGAGAGAGAGAGAGAGAGAGAGAGAGAGAGAGAGAGAGAGAGAGAGAGAGAGAGAGAGAGAGAGACCTCATTTGCATAGCGGCACAAGAGCCTTAACGGCTATCACTACCGCTTGCAGTGGGCAGTACAGGGTCGCCCGGCTCAGGACTCGAACCCACGACCTTGGTCGTTAAGACCCAGCACCTTACCCCAGGGGCCAAGACCCCGACGCCAGGCTTTGCGGCTTCCAGCAACCCCTCCCCTTGTCACAGCCAGCTGCCGCTCGTATAAAAGTCCGCCCTTGGTGCGGTCGGTCGCCCTCAGCTGTCGTACAAAGCGCAGCGTCAAGCGCACCCGACTCTGCCCGGAGGAGCACCCACCGCCGCCGGGCCGGCAGCAGCGCACTCTATGCAAGCGTCGACTGCTTGCTGTACGGGCGAGGAGCCTCGTTGTCGTGCCTGCTGCTGCACGAGTGTTTACCGAGTGCTGCTGGCGAGTACCTACCGGTAGCATGGCGAGCCGTGCGCAGCAGCAGCAGCAGCAGCTCGCTAAACTCGCGGTCGCCGTGCTCGCACAGGTTGCCAAGTACGACCAGCTGGGCGCCGAGAGTGGCGTCCGAGTCGAAATCGCCGACGTTGCGGCGGGCCGCGTCCAGCTGTCCTCTCCTGATGCCGCCACAATGACAGCCGTTCGTCGGGGCATCGAGAGCGCGTCGCAGGAGCGCCGGGAGGCGCTGCGACTCCACGAGTCCGGCGTCCGGTGGCAGCACCGTGACGAGAGCGGCAGCTGGGCTGACTACAGCCTGCCGCTGAACAGGAAGCTTGAGATCGCCTCTCAACGGTCGGACAAGACCGTGACGTACAGGAGCGGCACGGCCACCTACGTGGTGGACATATGCAGCATGCAGGACTACATTGAAGGCCAGCCTCGGCAAATGGTCGCCGCCGTCCGGCGAGTTTTAGATTAGCTTGCGTGCACACTGTGGCTGTTTTGAGATTATGACACTGTCGTTGGTTTATGGGCTGATTTATGGGAGTGATATGTCAGTAACGGACGGCAGAGGCCCGGGGAGTTTCGTCGAGGACGCCGGGCAGGGCAGGGCAGTCGCGTATTGGCCTGCTGCAGTATCCGTGTCAATAAACGTCTTTTGAGCCCGCTTCCGTGTTCGGCGTGGTGTCGCGTATCTGCCGCTAGGAAGAATGTCAAACTACACGCACTAGCTTGACTGTCGTTCATATGCGGCTCTTACATTAGCTAACCTTTCTCCGCTTGTAATGGTGTCGTGCTTAACTTGTTTCTAAAGTCAAGCATCTCTATTCTTTGAAGCGATGTGTTCTGGCAGCCTCTGGGCTAAACGAGTCTCATGCGTCCTTATTTTCGCCTTGATGAATGCAGCCACGTTGTCGTAGATATATCAATGCAAGTTGTTATCTGCTATTTCCTTCAAGCCATGGATACAAATGCTTCTGATTGGTCGTCAACTCTTTGCTTCTGTCTGTCACGACCAAGAAGTAGTACCATGCCGGGCTCCATCTGGTGCTAGTTTGAACTCCCTCATCTCCTCTCCCGTTTTTGACATAGCTCACAAAGGCAGGGAGTAGATGAAAGCATGCCCTCAGTGGCATTTTTCTATCGTCTACACTTCCCCCGATGATGCTCATCGCAAACCTTTCCTTCTCTGAAACTCGTTATTTGGGAAGAAATCAGCACCGATCACAAGTTGGAGGGCAATATTACTGAGGTCTCTAGAGTTCCTGCATGTGATGTTTAACTGCCATCGTTTCACAGTCGTTAAGTACTAATTGGCACTGCTTCCGGTAGGCCGGAAAACTTTCACATCGTGCCACTGACTTACCTTAGGGCTATGAAATGGCACACCTTTGAGATCTGTTGTCTGTCTAGTGAGTTTAATTCTCATGCTTGTAGTATCCCAATGCCACAAAAATTCACAGCTATGCAAATGAATGGCTCTCTGATGGCTGCCGGATGTCGGACACTGAGCAGGGCGCATGCCATCATGGCAGCCGAGCAGCTTCATACATTCATTAAATCGGCGAAATCTAAGAGCGCCTCACTGTGACGAACACCTCGGAGCAGTCTCCTCATTTTAGCAATCCTGTTTATACAAAAATAGCGAATAGCGCTGACTAGTTGGGAATGCTATTTTAAAAGTTTAATCATGGAAACGGTCGTCAGCAGAATGCGATAGATGTGAGTGCTTTAAATTTAGCAGGCTCTTAAAAAAAATTGAAAGCCTCCTCTGCAAACAGATCGAGGCTCCATACAAGATGTTCCCAAAGCCCAGAAGGGTATCAAAGCATGAAAAATTAAGAAATCGATAGCCCACATTTCAAGGGGGAGCCTGGAACTTGGCCCCTAACATTCGGGACCCCCGTTCTTCTACGGTGAAGCTTCTCTAAGCAGGACTACGAAGAAATTAGTATCTGTACCCATTTGGAGAGGGCGACACGAACCACTGTCACAAACTGCCACCCAATTTAATTCAGCAAAAACTGGCCGCATGACGCTTCGATTCTGTGTGCTTATTTCAGTATACTATTGCTGGAATGCATCCAGCAGATTTCAAGTTAATGCCCAAGAGCATTCTCACGAAAATGTGCTGAAAAGGTGAGGCCACTACTAGCATCCATTTCAATCAACGGATACTCTATTTTGCTTGGTGACAATGCTCATGCAGCCACTAACCACATTTGCATGCTGACCCTGCGCATGTCACCTCTGACCAGGTAATGCTCATTGCCATTGTGCATGCTACCTCTAACCAGGCGACGATGCTTCCTATTCAGAAAATGTAAAGTGCCTAGAAAGAGACAAAAGTTCTCCGAGGGCGCTGTACTGACGTATTGCTGTTATTATTGTTACCGGAAACCTGTGATGCAAAGTTGTAATAATTGTGGCGAATTCCATTATGCTATTGCTCAAGTACGGGCGAGCTTTTAACCACGTGCTCACACATGTTTACTGCATCGAGGCGCCGGCATTCTTATGCAACTTACTGCAACAGCTGTGGCCAAGACCTCAATCCACTTCAAGCGCCACAAACTGCCAAAGCATTGGATGCCCAATAGAAGCTTTTAAGTAGACAGCGAGTGGTGACGAGGCGCTCCGTTTGACAGTGCACACACAACGTTTCGAGCCACCCAAAAGATCACGTGAGCGTTTTTCGAGCAATGAGCAGCAACCAACTTCTGCGATTGTAACACTGACATCCACATGACATCAGCTCGAGCTGCAAATGGGGCGTAACTCAGGTGAGCTCGAGCTTTGATCAAAGAGCACTAAAGCACACTCTCAGCACAGGGGCTCGCTACCCAGGAGTCAGGTGGGCGTTTTGAGTTCCGCTTGCAGTGGGCAATCTTTGTTGCCCACTGCAAGCGGTGGCGCTGGGGCTCTTCTGCCTCTGTCGTAATGAGGCTGGTCAATCGGCCAACTTTGTTTCTGATTAAAGTGCACATCGGCAACCCGTAGTTCGGAGGTCCTCTGAACTCCGACGGACATTGCATAATAAATAAATAAAATATATGCTAGCTAATTTAACAGCCTCTTTTTGTATAGCGACAGAAGAGCCTTCACGGCTATCACCACCGCTTGCAGTGGCGATACAGGATCGCCCACCGCAGGATTCGAACTCACGACCTCGGGCCCGAGGTAGACCCGTGAAAAGCAATCGCCTTACCTAATGAGCCATACTTGCTCGTTAGTTGCATAACACTTGGCGAACAGTTATTGCTGCGGCCTAGTCATTCATATTCGCGCTAATCACTTGGCATGCGGGCTCGAGCTATTCGTTCCGGCCAAGTGAAAATGGAAAGCTCACTTCCCGTGATGCCTCTGCCAGTGGGAGCTAGCAGTAAGTAGGCCGCGGTTCCCTAAGAGGTTCCTCAAGTTCCGTAAGACGTCCTTCTCTCGTCCTAAAGCTTACAGGAAAAAAATACCAAAATAAACTAGAAAGTAGGCAGGAACGTCTGAACCCGGCTTACGTCGGCCATCGGTACCTCCCGCCCACACAAGCATGCTCCGAAACCGCACCAGCTATCCCAGAAGCCCCCGAGTTAAACCCTACCGAAACCGAAACCTGCTTGGGTAAAACCCAATCGTCGCTGCTTTTTTTTCGGCGCCGCATTAGTCGGCGCCAGGGCCTCCGCCCTGAAACCTGTCGCGGGGCTTCTGCCCGAAGTACAAGAGCTGACTACCTCAAGTCGCTCCAGAGTAAAAGCCTAAGCGGTAGGTTCGCTGTATTACGTACGAATTAGCGACCGTCAGTCCTAGCGCCCTGCACTAAGGCTACTTATGCCACTATTTTAGCTGACTTACCGCAGCTACGTGGGTTGCCGTGTATCGAACAGCTAAACGACGCTGTCGCATTATGCTTAAGCATAATGAGTTACAATCATCGGAGCTAGAAAAGTTGTGCTCGACTTTACTCCAACCGAACAGTTTACAGCGTTGCTGCGACTGGGCGTGTTGACGAACCGACGTCATTGGTAGCCTATTTTGCCAGCGGTTTTCAATTGCCCCTTTCTGAAGACTCTTGACGAGTCCTCGATATCGGACTGGCATGGCAGCTGTTATTTCCGGTGTAAGCGTTGGTATTATTCATTATGATAACAATAATAATACATTAGTATGACGCCGTCAGAGAGCTGAATCTTTTTCTAGGCACCTTGCAGATGCGGTATAGCCAGCCGTCACTTTTTCGAGAAGTTCGACGGAGGCATCTGTACGCGTGCTTTAATTTTTCCCCTGCCTTCCGGCACGTCTAACTCTCGTGATCCCATTGCGACATGTATCGCTGATATTCAGGACGCAGCAAGCTATCTCAAATTGAATGACAAGCAAACTGAATATTTAGCAGCAAGCCTAGTATTACCTAGAAGTAGAAAAGCCCAACCCTCAAAAAATGGGCTCGGTGAGCATGAGTCGTGCGGCTTTTTGCAAAATCTGGGTGTCCTGTTTCAAAGTGAATTTTCATTAGACGATCGAATCAGCACCACGGTCAAATCTGCCTCCCGTTAGCTCTGCAGCATAACAAAAATTCAAGCTTGTTCAGATAACGATACCAAGGCAAGCTAATCAGCATTTATGACACCTACTCAATAGTAATAATAAGAATACATTTGATATAGTGCCCTCAGAGAACTCAATATCTTTCTTGGCACTTTACATTTGCTAGGACGCAAACTCTGAGGCTAGACTTGTCTGCTATGAGTGTTGCAAGCCCCCCCATTACAATCCTTCTCACCGACCTGCACCGACTCTTTATCAATAAGTGTATAGATTTCAAAGTTGTATCTCTCACTTTCAGGTTTATTCCTTTCAGTCTACTCATCGGAAATACTTTCATATCAGGCTTTACAAAGTACCGCCTGCTCTTCAGACTCAAGTTGCTTAGCTATGCCTCTAGCTAACTTCGGATTCTATAGAGACCATGCCTTCAGTTCGTATGCTCCCAAAGCCTAGAACTCACTTCCGATTGACATCAGGACATCCCCTTACTTGAGGGCATTTAAAAAGAAGCTTAAAGCCCTACTCAGCTCACAGTATTTTCTCCATCCATGTGAACTGTCCTTTGCGTACTCATTCGACCTGCCACTATTCAGGCTTAAACTAATCAATTGGTATGCCTCCTTTCCAGCGTGTGTAAAATGGCCAGGAAGTGATTTAGCTCTTTTAGGGCGCTGCATAAGCATCTTAGTATTTGCATTATAGTTATTCTCGCTATCCCTCAGAAACGGTTTCTTGTTGTGGATGCTGCTGTATTCGATTAGCAAAATTAAGCATGCCTTCGGTTTTGCCTGCTTATTAAAGACCGCTCGGTGTTCCCTCACGTTTGGTCTCACGTGCAGCTCACACCAGCTACGGCTGCCATTGGCTAAGGGCCGACTGTGTGACATGTGCTGCAGCATCCACATGGCCTATCAGTGCCATCTAGCAAAGCTGCTGCTGCATGCGACTGCGACCTCTGGCATCTTACTTTAGCCATCGCCGCAGCCATTGCCATGTCGCTTAGGGCCTGCAGTACATCTTACTAGTCATGCTGCCAGCTTGCCAACTATACCTGATGCTTTGCGATCCCCGATACTTGTGCTGCTGCATGTATGGTTTCTAGTCTTTAGTGCTTCTGCTTGTTGAATTGGCTGGCTGTGATTGTTGTAAAAAGTAAAAGAAATGGTCGTCCTATTCAGCAGCCTCCTCTGTATAACAACAAACGAGCCATTACGGCCATCATCCCCTCCCTACTTGCCGTGACAATACAGGATTTCTCGCTGTGGTGCAGCCGAAATGGACTTGACTCGGGGAATGCGAAACATTTCACTCCTACGATACTAGATGTGGTTGACTAGTGCGAACGTTATGCCCCTTTTATGAAGTCGGACGTTCACAGAACGATGAAAAAATTAGAGGACAGTGACAGATTGGCAAAGTTAAGAACTGGAGTATGGTGCCTTAATTCAGTTATGTGCATTGCAATAGGTCACACTTTACCTAGAGTTATCCCTCAGCATATAGTTCTTGGCAGGTTGCAGTAAAAATTGACCAGAAATCAATAGCATTTGTCAGTGTACAGCCGGCTTTAAATGATGTGAAACCCCAAGGTTATCAAGGGTGTACTTTCTTGGATACTTTGGGCTAAGTGTGGCAAATATTGAAATATGAAAAGCAAAGCAAAGAAAAGGTCGATTGATTCGACCTCATTTACAGAATGGCAGTGGCTATCATCCCCTCCCTTGCTGCTGGCAATGAAGGATCGTCCGGATTGGTTGATGCCGGACTCGCAGTTCACAACCTGTCAACGTGGAGTGCAAGCTCCGCATCCCCCGGGCTAAAATCCAGTAGAGCAGTATGGTTCTCAGCCTTCCTAATGCCGCGACCCTTCAATGCAGTTCCTCATGTTGTGGTGACTCTCAACCATTAAATTATTGTGTGCAACATGTGGAAATGCGTGTTTTCCGATGGTCCTAGGGTGGTGGTCCCTGTGAAAGGGTCGTTTGGCCCACAAAGGGGTCGCAACCCAGAGGTTGAGAAGCTGCAGTAGGGAAATGCACTGGCTACAGTCTTTGGCTCTGCCTGCTTAATAGCTACTACCCGGAGTTTGATCGCATCTGGTCTCGTGCTGCTGAAAGCAGCTAGGACCCGTGTGCGCACCGCATCCATTTTTCAGTCGGCGATGGCCGATCGGCTGTCGCTCTTTGCCCTCGATGTAGGTATGGAGGTGCTAGCTGTGCCAGATAAGGACCAAGAGCTCGTGAAGCTCATGGTTGAAGATTACCTGAGCGAAAAACTTGGTCTGAATGCACCCATAGACTGGCTTTACTTCGAAGACCGGCAGTCGCTGGTGGCACGCTTTCAAGATGAAGCTGGTACGTTGCCTGCTCGTCCTCTACCTCCTCCTACTTCTTCTACTCCTACTCATGCCTCCACCTCTTTCATCTCTTCCTCCTTCTCCTCCTTATCGTCTTAGGATGTGCATTCATGACACGTTCGTTGCAAATGGCAAGAGGCCATGGCAAGTTGCATGATGCTTGGACCGGTTTTTGGGAGCACTGCACAGCCCGTGCTTCGGTGATTGCATCAGCCATCTAGAGCTGCGCCATTCGTGGACGTGCAGGTTAGCGGATAGGCTGTGAGACATGCATCGATACACTTACACGATTGCACGCCCACCATTCACGAACTTTTTTTTACTCTCCTGGTAAACGGTGCAGAGCAAAGAAGGTCATACAATGACAGGTACTTGTAAAATTTTGCGAAGTTATCAGAGCAGGACCAGAGGGCACCAGGATTGGGTTGTGCTGAACCGGTTCAACTAGATAGAGACGCGGGTACCTCCCCCATCCGCCATACGTATGTGTGTGGAGCACTACTTGTGGTGCGTTTGGAAACAATCTTGACTCATGACACGTACGTGTAAGTACGATAGGAGGTAAGCTAACTCTGTGCACATAGCTGCATTACTAGATAGCTTTCTAGCCTCCGTGCAGCAAGACTGCTTCTGCTCTCTTGGTGCTGAGAGCGCCTGCCGACTCTGTTCCGGGTGTGTGTCAAAGCTCTTACTCGGTGTTTTGGGGTTTCTGCCACCTCACCCAGTGGAAACGTGGCCTAGTGGCAGGTCTGCCGGATGGGATGGGCATGTGCACGACTGGTCAGAAAGCTTTGCTAAATCACAGACACGTCTCGCTTTGTCATCACCAGCTGTCTCCCGAAGTGATGGCCAATGTTATCGCTAGTTGACGTTCATCGAAGCTTCTGAACTGAGGCAACTTCCGGCTTGACCCATCTAGCTACTGTCTTCATGTGCACATGCTGCCTGCATGCATAGATGCTTATACCTGTTATGTGGTGTCCCTTCTTTCTTTTATAGTTGTAAAACAGTTTATTAGCACTTGTTCTTGCATTCAAATTGACGACAAGGTCAGCTACAAGGTGTGCAAATACGAGCAAGGTAAACTGTGCTGCAGTTGTTTCTGCTGCGCGGTTGCCGCTATGCTTGACTGCCCCGTTCGGTAAGCTAAGCAACACAGTATATGCCATTGAACTCGCTGGTTGAAATGGCGTGGATTCAAAAGTCTCCGTTACTATAGCAGTATAAGAGCCTTAGCAGTTCTCTTGCAAGAGTAACCTGCTCCAAAACTCGATACAGCGAATGTCTAATGTGAGCAGCTCATCACTCAGCCACGACCCTGATAACAGACAAACTGAGCTGCCATGCTTGTTTAAAGTAGCGACCGAGCGTCTGCCAGCTTCAGAACGTCGGTGTTTTTGTGCGTGTGTGCATGTTTGTGTGTGTGTGTGTGTGTGTGTGTGTGTGTGTGTGCATGTTTGTTTGTGTGTGTGTGTGCGTGCGTGTGTGCGCGTGCGTGTGTGCGCGTGCGTGTGTGTGGGTGGGTGGGTGTGTGTATGCGTGCATATGTGTGTTTGTGTGTGTGCACTGGTGTCTGTCACCGGTCCTTGGCACCACATGCTGAAATATCATGGCTTGTTTTGCTAAAAGACAAAGTAATATGAGACGAACAGACAGCAAACAAAAAGCTAAATGGGTGAATGATAATTATGTAGGAAAATTATGCGCTAGTGACAAAAAATACCATCAGCGTAAATCGCTTTCATTTTCTGTCTGTGTAGCAGCTGTAGCATTATTGCAGAATAAATGCATGATTGAAGCCACTCCCTCGTTTGTACCAAGAAGTAATTAGCACCGACTGATCTGGCTTCTGGTTGCCCTGATCAAGCAGGTCAACTTACGTTAATAGTGTTGGGTCTGCTGTACCGCGACAGCTGACTAGTCGACGGAAGCCGCTGAGACCAGAACAGCGGACTCACTTGCAGCAGATGCTTCCAAGCCAGCGTGCTGGCCGCGCCGCCCGGTTACGGGTTTCCTTAATAAATGGCATCTGCGTGAGCCGTCTTGATCTGTGCATGACTGCCCGCACAAGCATAACAAATAAATTCTTCCTGGTGCCACGTACTAGTGTCGTTAAGAGACCATATGTGTGTTGTACATTATGGTTCACTGGTGTAACCAGCTCATTACACCTTACTTTTACTTTTATATTTTATTTATATATATATATATATATAATAAATATATATAAATATATATATATATAAATAATAAATATATACATACATATATATATATATATATATATCACTGGTGTAACCAGCTCATTCTTTCACCACTTCTGGCTGATCTTCATTGACTCCCTATCAAGCATCGAGTAGACTTTTAAGATCCTCGGTCAGGCTTACAGGCTTACTCCACTTGCTTTCAACAGCTTACCCGTCCGACCTTCTTGCTCGTGTGTGTGTGTGTGTGTGTGTGTGTGCGCGCGCGTGTGTGTGCGCGTGCGCGCACGTTGCAAATGGCTTCGTGGGTTGATGCTCATTGCTCATTGATGTGCATAGCCCTTTCACCCGTGCCTTCTTTCCGGTCGAGTTGCAGAGAAGTTTCTAAGTGCTTGTTCTTGTGTGGTTCGAATTGACGAGAGAGTCTTCTACGCTGGTCTGCAGATAGAAGCCAGGCAACAGTGCTGCTGTTCGCTGCCTGCACTGTTGCTGGTGTTGTGCTTACTCGGCTCGTGTTGTAAGCTAAGCAATAGAGTAGCGTAGAACACTTCGGCTAGCCACGGTGAGTTCGTATGGCATGATGGCTTTGGCTGTCTGCCTGGCTGTTGGGATGCCGTACTCTTTACATACAGTTACGGTCAGCTGACTTAAAGCAGCATTTATAAGGCAGCAGCCGAGCCATGGCGGCTCTCTGGCAGCAGGCAGTTGAGAATTGCCAGCAGCAGGCAATACAAAGAACTGCCTGCTGCTGGCATCCGTGAAAGAGGCCATGATTTGGGGGGGGGGGAAGCTGCTGGCTGCAGGTTGACGATTAAATTGCCCACAAAGGAGATGTTGGAATCGAAACCTATCAGGTGAGCCGGTTAGGTTGGTACACCCGGATTTTGAAAGACATCTCGGGTTTATCGCAAGAGGCAGCAATGACCAGCTGGCTTGGAGCTGAGCTATCGCAAAGTGGTCTTGGGAAAGACAGAAGAACGTGCATTTTGTGACGTATGAAGGACAGACAAGTGGAGGTCAGCTGACACGACAGTCCCGCACGTATACAGGTAGCGGAAGAGCCTTGGCGGCTATCACCACAGCCTTCCAGCACAGGCAATAAAGGATCTCCTGCCGCAGGACTCGAAGCCACGATCTGGGTCGCAATGAGTGAGTGCCACACTCGTGCGCGTATGTGCAGCATGGAGAAGGCTGCTCTAAATAGAATATTCTAAATAGCCCATTCGAGAGCACCGTTGTGCGTGCACCGTTGCTCCGTAAGACCGTTCGAACTGTAGTTGCAAGGCAGGCGTCAAGCCTGTCCACGTACCCAGATGCTCGAATGCATCTGGGGACGACGGGTCGGTCGGTCATCGTGTGGGTTCAGCCAGGACCCATAGGGCAGCTGAGCTGCCGCAGCCCGGACGCTGTCATTAGCTGGTTCGAAACAATCGCCGAGTCGAAACGTTGCGCCTGCTTTTCATTCGGCTAGGAGAATGGCCCCCAATCAGGCTTAAATAATTTATGTATTACCTAATGAGAAATGGTACCGCTATGCTACATTACCCCAGTGGCTAGAGGCTGTATCATTCGGAAAGCGGCCAGCTTGGACGGTGGCCAGTGCATAGGCTAGACCGCCATTACTTAAAACCTAACAGCATTAGTAGCTACAGATACTAAAAAACAGGTCGGTTTGCGGACTAAAGCATGAGTTTCATTGACCCCATGTTCATCAGTGAGTTTTCTTCGAGACATTCTTAGAGCATCTCTGTGGCCCCTCTTAGAATCCAATAGTTCATTTCTATTTAAATTTTCTCTTTAGCTAGTTATTCACTGCATAATGGGGAACGTCGTGCGTGGCCGAGGGTCTGGGAGTTGTGCCCCACCCCTGTGGTGAGCCGTGATGGCACGTTAGGTAAGGCGGTTGCTTTTCACGACCTCGGAACCGAGGTCGTGGGTTCGAATCCTGCGGTGGGCGATCCTTTATTGCCACTGCAAGTGGTGGTGATAGCCTTAAAGGCTCTTCTGTCGCTATGCAAATGTGACTGTTAAATCAGCTAGCATTTATTTATCTTGCTCACAGCACATTTATGGATATTTTTCAAATACCAACGGAGCAGTCGGTATGCAAATTGGTGCAAACAACAAGGGCAATATAGTCTATCTCTTGTAACCATAGCTGTCATCATTTTGACCTGCTGATGACAAGATAAAAATGGCTACAGACAGGCAGACTACTGCAATGATGCCATTTCGGCAAGCCTGTTACCGTGAGCCAGTTCAGCTCCGATTGCCCGAATGGCTACCGTTATTTATTGCTCACGGAAAAGGCACCGAAAAGCTTTGATGGTGGCTTAGATCGAAGCTTTCAAAATATTGTAAACATTGATGGTTGCACCTTCTGTGGAAGCACATTGATTGAATCAGCGATGCTGCCAAAACTCTACAGCAGCTTTGTATGCAATCGGCAGTAAATAATTTCGCTTACTGCTTAGCTAAGCCTCTTTTTTTTGTCCCTGCCTCTTAACGGGATGCCCGCCCGTGGAGTCTGGAGCTGGCTTTCATGAAGAGTACAAGGGGCTCAGTTAATAGAGTTTGGCTGCTCTGCATTTTTTTCAGAGCCACTCAGAAGAGAGGCTGGAGGAGTGGCTCGGGCAGCTGCCGGAGGAGAGACAGCGCTGAAAAGTAAATATCCTTCCTCTTGGTATAGTTTAGTGCCCATATGTTGTCATTGTTTAGCAGCTTGCTGAGCAACCATTACAAGATTAAATTTTGCTTAGATTCATTTCAAGAAGGGTCACACAAAATCAGCTCGGAGCTAGAGGTCTGAAGGGGCCCAGAACGAAATGTCCCTCGATGCATCGTTCGAGCTCGGGTGGCAACATCTGTAGGCCAACCGCTTGCTTAAAGTGTGCACACCCGCCAGGTCTCCATAGATTCTTCTTTGTAAGAGCTCTTGAGCAGGAATGGTGGCCTTTGTAGAAGCAGACACTTGCTCTGCCTGTTGAAGAAGTGCTGAGAAGATGGGCTTTTAATCTGGATATATATATATATATATATATATATATATGCATAATATATGTGTGTGTGTGTGTGTGTCAATATGCATAATGTGTGTGTGTGTGTGTGTGTGTGTGTGTGCGTATCAATATGCATAATGTGTGTGTGTGTGCGTGTGTGTGTGTGTGTGTGTGTGTGTGTGTGTGTGTGCATGTGTGTGAACCTTGAAGTCAAGGTGTCCCAGTTAGGTGAGCATGCGAAAGCCTGCAGCTCCTGTGCTAAGATCCGTCTTGCCATGGCCGGCCGGCTGCCGCTGCTGGTCGCTTTAGCCGACGTTATGTGACCGAGGCCCCGGACCCAAGGTGTGGCATAGATGGCATAGTTCGTGTGACTTAATTCTGCTGAGCGTGCTGCACGAAACTCGCTTGCCAGTTCGGACTTTTTGCTCAATGCTGCAATATGGTACGCCTTCCTTGATGAAACCATTCTACAACATTTTGGCTCGTGAGCTCAGCCGGCCGCCATGGTCTGCTGGCGCTGTGGATTAATTTTTTGCAATGAGATTTGGTGTTATGCAATTTACACTGGAGTTATGCCGTGCACCTTGTCGTTATGTAATATGGCTCTGTTTCATGCAATGTGGGTAGAAGTCAAGCAATGTGCCTCAATGTGGGTGAGTACTGCCGAAGGGTCACGGGGATTTAGCACACTGCTAGCCTCGGTGTGACACTACTCTTTCATAGGCGTTTTTTTTATTAGATTTTATCTTTACTTTGTCCTATGCTTGCTTTGTTGTAAGTTTATGGCCTCTCATTAGCTTACTTGGTGTTGCTACAGGGATTGATCAGCTGCAACACCAGCCCGGGAAGCAGGGCGAGATGATGCTGCAGATCGAGCTCGAATCGGTGCCGCCTGCCATCGCCGACTTTGTCCTATCAAAGAGAAAGGAGGCACTGGACGCCCTGCTGGCAGAAACAGGCTGCTCGATCAGGCGAGGCGAGCATGGCATCCTCACGGCTGTTTACTCACCGCCCGGTCCCTTGTCAGGGGATAGCACCACTCTGCAGCGTTGGCACGGTGTGCAGCAGAAGCTGCTAGCATTCTTTGCCGAGTACCGCATTGACACGGTTAAAGTTGTTCATGCAATATGGGATGCAGTGCTCAATTCGGATGTATACAACGATGCCGTGAACTCGTGCGCCCACGATCTGAGCGTGCTGATTCCAAAGGCTGACTCCACGAGCATGTCAAGAACGCTGAATCTGATCGGCAGCAGAGAGGCCGTGCGGCAGGCGCGTGAGCAGATCGAGCGAGCGATTAGAGACATCAACGACGAGATGGAGAGAAAGAGACAGGTGACAGAGG